>CM056049.1:358886589-359445354 GCA_029574335.1 Rana kukunoris | reverse complement strand
TTTGACCGGAAGAAGAGAGGCGAATTGAATCTTCAGCCAGGTGACCAGGTATTGCTATCTACAACCAACCTCAAGTTGGCCTGTCCTTCAAAGAAGTTGGGACCAAAGTTCATAGGACCTTTTCCAGTATGAAGGAAGATCAATGAGGTATCGTATGAACTATCCTTACCTGATTCTTTGAAAATTCATCCAGTATTCCATGTGTCATTGTTGAAACCTGCAGTTCTGGATCCTTTTCCTGATAGGGGGACCAGTCCCCCAGAACCTGTTTTTGTTGACGGGTGCGAGGAATACGTTGTGGAGGCCATCCTCGACTGCAGGAAGCGGCAAGGGCAAACTCAATTTTTAGTAAAATGGAAAGGGTATGGCCCAGAAGACAATTCCTGGGAACCCGAAAACAACATCCATGCACAGAGACTGATTCGCAATTTCTTTTCCGCTCACCCTGAAAAAAGAACCCAATTTGGCATCCAGGGGCTGCCCCTTGGGGGGGGGGCAATGTCAGGGACCTACCTGTGGGCTCCGACGAACCCCTGTTGCTTGCGCTCGTGCTCCAATTGCGCGTGTCTGCGCGCCGCGCGTGCACGCGCGTGCACCTATCGTGCGCGCACGTGCACGGCGCGCGTCTGCGTCACGGGGGTGCGCGCGTGCGCGGCGGGAGCGCGAGCATGCGCACTAGCCCTTCTTCCCCTTTAAAAGCTCAGTAACAGCAGTGACACCTTGCTGTCTGATCTACAGCTTTGTGTCCTAAAAACCCTGAAACCTGATGTCTGTTGAAACCCGATACCTGCTTACCTGATACCTGTTGAAACCTGATACCTGCTCTACCCGATACCTGACCCGGCTCCGTCTGACTACCTGAATACCGTTACCGACCCCTGGCTTGATCCGACTCCGCTCTACTCTGCTGCCCATCGTTATCAGACCTATGCTTGAACTTTGACAACGCTACCTCCACTACAGAGTGACTTTCGGGTGATCCGTCCATCTGACCCTTGCTGATTGCATACCCGTTCCTGTCTTGCATCCGATCGGCTCGTCCACCAGTTCCCGCTATCTGGTTCCGGTGGCCTTCCAGAGACGCTGTCTCCTACACTGCCTGTCTGCAAGATTTCCATTCCGACCGGTCTGCTATCATCACCAAGCACTCTTACCCCACCGCGCTCCCGGACTTGCTGTCCCCACTCCAGCAGTCCCTGAACCCGGGCAGTAAGAGGGGCTCCTTCCTGCATACGAGGCTCTATCCACGAGGTACGTAACACTAGTGATCTCCATCGACGTCTAAAAGCATTGCTGGTATGATTAGAGAGAGACCCTGGGCCGAGTAGCTGATGCGATTCTTTTATGTTGCCGAAAATTCGCATTGCGAATTTTCGGCAACATAAAAGAATCGCATCAGCTACTCGGCCCTTCTTTTGCATCAGAGCCAATCAGAATAACTCGAATATTCGACAAACGGAATATTGCGCGATTATCTTCTCCGCCCTTCTTTTGCATCAGAGCCAATCAGAATAACTCGAATATTCGGCAAAAGGAATATTGCGCGATTATCTTCTCCTCCCTTCTTTTGCATCAGAGCCAATCAGAATAACTCGAATATTCGGCAAAAGGAATATTGCGCGATATTCCTTTTGCCGAATATTCGAGTTATTCTGATTGGCTCTGATGCAAAAGAAGGAGAAGATAATCGCGCAATAGGAATATTGCGCGATTATCTTCTCCGCCCTTCTTTTGCCCCCTTATTCTCCTTTCTTTTAAATAGAGTTAGTGTAGAGTTAGTGTTTAGTGCATATTAGTTTAGTAATACAGGAAATGATCTCCGTTTATGAGAATTTCGCAATCATTTTCGCATTAGCGAAATTTTGCAAACATTTTTTTGGATTAAATATCACGAATATTCGATATTAGCGAATATTCTTCTATATATTCGCGCAATATCGCGAAATCGAATATGGCGTATTTCGCTCAACACTAGTTATAACCTGTTTCCTGCTGCCAAGAAGGTTTTTGGGCTTGTGTTGTGCCGGTAGGTTATAAAGTCCTGTGTAATAGTCATTGAAATGTGGAGCTATCAGGTCATCTGTCACGTCCAATTTCCCCTGGGCATTCCTGATGCCAGAGATAGTGTTTTTGTAACGGGGACCTTTCAGACAACTGGCTAAAAACCTGCCAGTCTTGTCCCTGTACTCGTAATAAATTTTCTTCCTGAAAAAAATGAATCTTTTGGCCTTTGCGTCCAGTAATTGTTGAAGTGTCTTTCTGGCATCAAGCAATTCAGACGCTGTGTCTGTCGTCAAGGACTGTTTATGGAGAGCTTCTAGTTTGGGTATCTTGTATGTCAACCCTGAGACGTCCTTGTCTCGTTCTCTCTTACGCTGGGCACCCATCTTGATCAGTTCACCCCTAAGAGTACATTTGTGGGCCTCCCACATCATTAATGGGTCTACGTCCGGCAAGGAATTGCGCGCGAAAAAGTCAGTCAGGAGTGATGTGATTTTAGGGAGGAGTGTCGCATCCGTTAACAGGGATGCGTTCAGACGCCAGCTGGGGAACCCTTGTTGAGGGTTCACGTCTGTCAGCTTCAGGGAGACAGGGGCATGGTCTGATATAGACTGTATCCCTATGTGGGCTTCAGATACATTGTGTAAGATTCTACGAGATACAAATATGTAATCAATTCTTGAATATTTTGAGTGAGGGGCCGAATAGACCGTAAAACCCTACCTTCCGGGTGGAGGTATCGCCATGAGTCAATCAGTTGCAGAGAAGTCAGTAGTAATTTAAGGCTTTTCAATATCCTATATGTGATATGAGTCTTGCCTGTGGAGGTGTCTACTGTGGGGTTTAAGGGAAGGTTAAAGTCGCCCCCCAATATGACGCAGCCCGAGCCAAAGCTCTCTAGTTCCCTGACCAGGGACCTGCAAAATGAAAGGTGCGAAGTGTTGGGAAAATAAACGTTTGCGAGCGTAATGGGTATGCCATTATACTTCCCTTTAAGGAAAATGAAACGTCCGTTACGATCTACTAATTTGTCAGTCAGGGTGAAGAGTCAGTGAGCCTAGGAATATTCTGAGTTTTGAAATGGGTCTCTTGTAGAAAAGCAAAATGAGGCCTACCTTTCTTCAATTCCCTCAACAGAGCCGTCCTTTTCTCTGGAATGTTCAAACCCCTGAGATTGTGTGAGATTACCGTAGGTCTATGCCCCAAAGACAAGTAGGCCATATTTCAATGTTAGGAGGCCCAGAGAGCCCACCTCGGTCCGCGGTACCTAGTGAGAATCAGAAGTAGTTAGTTCACCCAAGGATATTGCAGATGTCAGCGGCTCCTAGACTACTACCGGAAGGGAAGAGGGTAGCAAGAAAAGAAGGAATGGAAGGAGGGGTGGAGAGAGGGAAGAAAGACAGAGAAATTGATGACTGAAAATCGAACCTCTGCAATAGGGTATCTATCAACAAGGTCACACAAAGTGTGTCCTGGAGCACTAATACACTCAAAAAGAGAACAAAAAAAATAAAAAATTTGTGCCCCAGAGCACTGAGGAGGAGTGATGGGAGACGGCGGTCAGGAGGAGCCAAACGCTTGTCACTCGGAAGGATAGAGTGAGTAACGGGTATTATAGAGGACCGATGACTGCGGCGGGTAACATGAACCACCGAACTATAAAAAAAAAAAAAACACATAAAAATGGAGCTAGGAACGACGAACCAGCCGGCTCGCTAGACTATGCTCATGCAACTAAAGCATAATGCAATGAAAACACCTGTATCACAATTCAGATTTCCAGGTAAATACTGTGCAACGGTAGGATAAGGGAGGGTGGGAATTTTGCGGGTTTTCCTACTTATAAAGCATGTAGAGGTCTATAATGTTTATCATAGGTACTGTTCCACTGTGAGAGGCAGAATCTAAAACAAAAATCCAGAAATATTTAATACATCAGAAAAGCAGAACTTAATATTTGGTACAGAAACCTTTGTTTGCATTTACAGAGATCATACGTTTCCTGTAGTTCTTGACCAGGTTTGTACACACTGCAGCAGGGATTTTGGCCCACTCCTCCATACAGAGCTTCTCCAGATCCTTCAGGTTTCGGGGCTGTCCCTGGGCAATACAGACTTTCAGCTCCCTTCAAAGATTCTATATTGGCTTCAGGTCTGGAGTCTAGGCCACTCCAGGACCTTGAGATGCTTCTTACATAACCACTCCTTAGTAGCCCTGGCTGTGTGTTTCGGGTCGTTGTCATGCTGGAAGAGCCAGGCACGACCCATCTTCAATGCTTTTACTGAGGGAAGGAGGTTGTTGGCCAAAATCTCGCAATACATGGCCTTATCCATCCTCCCCTTGATATGGTGCAATGGCTTGAACAGGGGGACATGGCATGCGCTGCAGAATTGTAATCCATGACGGCTAGTGTGTTACTAATGGTTTTCTTTGAGACTGTGGTCCCAGCTTTCATCAGGTCATTGACCAGGTCCTGCCATGTAGTTCTGGGCCGATTCCTCACCCTCCTCATGATTATTTATGCCCCACGAGGTGAGATCTTGCATGGAGCCCCAGACCGAGGGAGTTGACTGTCATCTTGAACTTTTTCTAATAATTGCGTCAGTTTTTGCCTTCTCACCAAGCTGCTTGCCTATTGTTCGGTAGCCCATCCTGGCCTTGTGCAGGTCTACAATTTTATTCCTGTCATTATTATTATTATTCAGGATTTATATAGCGCCAACAGTTTGCGCAGCGCTTTACATCAGGGAAGACAGTACAGTCACAATACAAATAAATACAGGAGGGATCAGAGGGCCCTGCTTGTTAGAGATTACAATCTAGAAGGGAGGGTCAAGTGGAACAAAGGGTAGTTAGCTGTGGGGGATGATCAGATGGACTCAAATGAAAATAAAGTTAGGTGTGGGAAGGGTAGGCTTCTCTGAAGAGGAGGGTTTTCAGGGATCCTCTAAAAGCTAAAAGAGAAGGAGATAGGTGGATAGATTGGGGCAAGGAGTTCCATAGGCTTGAAGAGGCTCTAGAAAAGTCCTGGAGACGAGCATGGGAGCAGGTGATGAGAGAGCTAGAGAGTAGGAGGTCTTGAGAAGAACGAAGAGAACGATTAGGTTGGTATTTAGAAACTAGGTCATTGATGTAGCTGGGGGCAGAGTTGTGTATGGCTTTGTAGGTAATTGTTAGTAGTTTGAATTTAATTTGTTGGGTGAGCGAAAGCCAGTGGAGGGATTGACAGAGGGAAGTAGCAGAGACAGAGCGGTTGGTAAGGTGGATGAGTCTGGCAGCAGCATTCATAATGGACTGAAAGGGGGTTATGCAGAGGTAAGCCAACAAAGAGGGAATTGCAGTAATCGAGGAAAGAGATGACCAGGGAGAGAATTAAGAGTTTTGTGGTGTCATTGGTTAGAAAGGAGCATATTTTGGAGATGTTGCGAAGATTGAGGCGGCAAAATTTGCACAGTGATTAAAAGTGAGGCTTAAAGGACAGTTCAGAATCCAGGACTACTCCTAGGACCTTGACATGTGGGGTTGGGCTGATAGTTGTGCCATTAATTTTGACAGAGAGATCAGGGGAAGAGGCACGTGGGGAGCGAAAATGATAAGTTCCTTTTGGATAGATTGAGTTTGAGGAAGTGGTGCGACATCCAAACTGATATATCTGATAGTAAATTAGTGATACGTGAGGAGAATGAAGGAGTGGGTTGAGGGGTAGAGAAATAGATTTGAGTGTCATCAGCATAAGGGTGGTATTGGAAGCTGTGGGAGGCTATCAGCTGACCCAGGGAGGAGGTGTAGATAGAAAATAGGAGAGGTCCAAGAACAGAACCTTGGGGGACCCCAACAGAGAATGGAAGAGGAGAGGTGGAAGTAGAGTTGTAAGTACCGCTGAAGGTGCGGTTGGATAAGTAGGTAAAGAACCAGCGAAGGGTACAGTCACGAAGACCAAAGGTGTGGAGTTTTTTGAGGAGGAGTGGGTGGTCAACCGTATTAAAGGTGGCAGAGAGGTCCAGGAGTATGAGCACAGAATAGTGACCCTTAGTTTTGGCCGTTAGTATATCGTTTGTTTTAGGAGAGCAGTTTCTGTGGAATGTTGAGGACGAAATCCAGACTAAAGGGGATCAAGGATTTTATTATAAGCTAGGTGGACGCTCAGTTGGTTGTAGACTAGACGTTCAAGGAGTTTGGATAAAAAGGGGAGCAAGGAGATGGGGCATAGGTTGTCAAGATTGGATGGGTCCAGTGAGGGCTTTTTAGGTATGGGGCAGACTAGTGCATGTTTCAAAGAGTTAGGGAAGATGCCAGAGGAGAGGGAGAGATTGAAGATGTGGGTTTAGAGAGTGTAGAATAGAGCCAGAGGTGAACGTAGCATTTGCAAGGGAACAGGATCCAGAGCACAGGTGGTAAGATGGATGTTAGCAAGTACTTTAACGACCATGGGCCAGATTCTCATATATTTTCGGCGGCGTAGCGTAAGCCATTTACACTACGCCGCCGCTGCGTGCTAGAGCAAGTGCTTTATTCTCAAAGCACTTGCTCCGTAGTTTGCGTTGGCGTCTCGTAAATCGCCAAGCGTAAACCCGCGCAATTCAAATGGGGCGGCTTGTATTTAAATTAAGCGCGCCCCCGCGTCGAACGAACTGCGCATGCGCCGGCCGGGGAAAAAGCCCAGTGCGCATGCTCCAGCTCACGTCGGGAAGCGTCGTTGAAACCGACATCAAAACGACGTGAGCGTCATTTACGCAAGTCCCTATTCGCGAACGAGTTAGTAAAACGACGTAAGCGACGGAAAAAGCCGACGCTGACCCGACGCCATACTTAACATGGCGTCCGACGGGACACGACGGCATCCGACGGGGGATCGTAAGGTTACTCCACATAGAAGCTGGGGTAACCTTACGCGAACGAAAACGACGTACGCGACGACGGGGCGGCGTAAAAGCGATCGAGAATCGGCGTACTACTTCATTTGCATATGCAAATGAAAAAACAATGTAAAGGCCACCTAGTGGCCGGAGTTGTCATTACACCTACGATCCGAAAGTGTAATGCTTTTACACTTGTCGGATGTAGAAGCGTATCTATGCAAAAGTGATGCTAAGCATCACTCGCATAGATACGAGACAAAAAAAAAGGCGATACGACGGGGTATCTGAGATACTCCGTCGTAACTCCTCTGAGAATCTGGCCCTATGTCTATAGTGGTGGGGTTGAAAGAGGGAAGTAATGACTGTACCTGTGGGCGTGAGGTGTGAAGCATGGAGGGTATCTGAACAGTAGAGATCTTGTCGCGAATTGTATCAATCTTATCTTATCCAACTCTCTGGTCTTGGCCATTGTGGAGAGGTTGGAGTCTGTTTGAGTGTGTGGACAGGTGTCTTTTGTACAGGTAACAAGTTCAAACTGGTGCAGTTTATACAGGTAATAAGTGGAGAACAGGAGGGTTTCTTAAAGAAAAAAAAAAAAACAGGTCTGTGAGCGCCGGGATTCTTACTGGTTGGTAGGTGATTAAATACTTTTGTCATGCAATAAAATGCAAATTAATTATTTAAAAATCATACAATGCGATTTTCTGGATTTTCGTTCTACATGCTTTGTAAGTAGGAAAACCTGCAAAATCAACAGCGCATCCAATATTGTTCTCCCCACTGTATATGTTTGAACAAAGGAACCCCAGCGTAAAGTGGTGTTACTATCAGCAGGTTTAGAAAATGTATTGGTGGAAATCTTATGCTTATGATCAATAGATATAGAGACATTCAGGACTGCAATTAGGGACTGGAAGAAACAGGGTTGAATTCCATGCCTGTACATGGTCCCAGTGGTGAATATATATGTAATTTTTCCTCAAGTAAGCCCACAAATTGGCAAATGAGGGAGTTACTGAGCCACCTATAACTGTTCCACAATTATGTTTGTATATTGTATCATCAATTTTGAACTGGTGATTGTTGAGGACTTAGCGCTGTTTACTTTGTGGGATGTCTGGCAAAGTTGTCTAAAGTATAGACATCAATCTAAACCTGATTAACCTCCCTGGCGTTATGATTCTGTCTGGAATTTTGTACCAAAAGCGTTGCAATTGTTTTGCAAGGAAATGTGGTGTTATGTATTATAGGCCTGCAATTCTTAGTAAGTACTTACTTAAATCTATCTAAACAAGAGTCTAATAGGCATCCCGGGTATGATTTTTTTTTTTTTTTTTTTATTAAAAATTATAATATAATAAATAATTATAAAAAATTATAACAAATAATAATATAATTATAGTAAAAATTATTGAATAATGTAATCAAATCAAAATCACTGAAATTTGCTCAGTTGCAGAATTTTTGCTGTCATAATTTTTTTTTTTTATGACGAATTTCCCCACAGATCGCTATCGCTAAATTCTGCAAGTGATTATAATTTATTATCGCTGTTTTTTAGCTGCTCTAAAACAATTTTTGCCATAAAGGGACACTTTTGGTTGCTATGGGCAATCTACAGTTTGCAGGGAGAAAGAAAAGTTTTTATTATATAAAATGACATGCAGGGCACAGGGCAGACCACTAGGGACATGGGGGGGTGTGTATTTTTTACATACAGTACTGTAATCTATAAGATTACATTGTACTGTATGTAAAGTGTTTGTTTACATTTTTGAATTTGGCGCCGTTCTCCGTCCCCGTGCGACGTAACGTCGCAGGAAACGGAGCTCGGCGGCACACGGGGACGCTGTGTGAATCGAGCGAGCACCCGCTCGCTCACACAGCGTGGATGCATCGCTGGATCCAGGAAGAAGGTAAGTAAACAGTCTCTGGATTCAGCGAGGCGAGCCCGTGTCTGACACGGGATCAACAATAGTAGCAGCAAATTTTTACCCCGTGTCAGACACGGGAAAAACGCCAAGGAGGTTAACAGATTATTTGCAGACCAGCCACCGCAGTTATACTGTGGCAGGTTGGCTCCGCTAGGCGAACCGTCGTACCTGTATGCCGGTCACTTTAAGCAGGCATGCGCGAGCCGCCAGGGGTGTGTGCACACGCCTGCTGCATCGTGGGAGAACCAATGCTTGTGACCGGTGGTCGCAAGCGATCTCCGGGCACGAGAGGCAGAACAGGGCCCTGTTCAGTGAGCTGAGGAAATGCAGACTGTGAGTTTCTAATAGCTAGGAACCATGATCTGTAATTTCCTCTTGGTCAGTGCCATCTCCCTTCAGCTAGAATACACATTAGGGAACACAATTAACACCTTGATCGCCCCCTAGTGTTAACCCCTGCCAGTGACATTTTACAGTAATTAGTGCATTTTAGTTTAAATGTTTTTATTGAAATTTTCAAAGAACAAAATACAATTGCCTTACAAGAACCGTAATAGAGAGTATGAACATGCATACAGCCAAGTTACATAACCAATCGCATTAAGGCACCAGGTGAGGTGTACATGCCAGTAAATGTATATCATTTCGTCTTACTCTACAAAAAGTGCAGGCAATAAGAAAACAACAATTATTTTTAAACAAATAAGGGAAAAAAAGGAAAGAAAAAGAAAAAATGATCCAGACATGAACATAGGTATAAACCTAAGGAGGGTAGAGTGTAAGTAGAAGGTAGAGGAGGAAAAAAAAAAAAAGAGGAAAAAGAAGAGAGTAATAGAGGGTATAGGGTACAGTCTCTCCTCGATCAGACCTCCATAAGACCTGAAAGGAATGAAGGAAGTAGGGGGAAACAATTCAAATCACATTAATCCAATCTTTCCATGGTTTCCAATAGCGATCAAATTGTTTTCTATTATTCATTCTATTAGCCAACAATAACTCATAAACATAATGAGATTGGGTAGTCTCCAAAACTTCTGAGGCATTGGGAGCACTGTTAGACTTCCAATACTTCGCTATCAATGTTCTGGCCACCAACAAAATGTGAGTAACCACAACTCGCAAGTCAGGAGGAAAGGACTCTATTCCCACATTTAGCACAGCCAGGCCCGGGTTGGGAGGTGTTAAAATCCCTGTAATAGTGGAGATAACACGAAATATACTATTCTAGAAGCTGGTCAAATGCTTACATTTCCAAAACATATGAAACAGATTACCCACAGATCCACAGTTTCTCCAGCAAAGCGATGAGTTTGTGAGAGAAAATTTGGACATTCTGTATGGTGTAAGATACCACCTCAGAGCTATTTTTTGTGAAATTTCCCAATGGCTGATACATTTCGAGGCCTTGTATGTCGTTTTAAATGCAGTAGTCCATTGGGAATTTGTAATGGAAACACCTAAATCAGATTCCCACTTTAAGAAAGGACGGGATTTAATGAAATCAAGCTTACTCTGCAGGAGATTATAGAAGAAGGATATACTTTTTTTCAATGCTGGGATTGAGGTGTAATAACGCCAAATTTTAGAGGGAAGGAATATACGGTGAGATTTCACTGACTTCAGAAGGTGGGAAATTTGGTTGTATTTGTAACAGTCCCTATATGGTAAATGATATTGTGCTTGGAGAGAGGAAAAGGACTTAAGAGTGTCTTCCCGATATAGATCCGAAATATATGTAATGCCTTTATTCTTCCAATCGACCACAGTAAGGCCTCGTACACACGAGGGGATATGTCCGCTGAAAACGGTCCGATGGACCGTTTCAGCAGACATCTCCGCTCGTGTGTATGGGCTAGCGGACAGATTTCTCCACCCGACAGATTTCAAAGCATGCTTTGAAATCTATCCGGTGGGAATCTGTCCGCCCGACATGTCTGCTGGTTAGTACACTTACCAGCAGACATGTCGTCCCCCACCGCCGCCGCGCCGCCGCCGAATGGATTCGGCGCATGCGCGGAAGTGTTCAACTTCCTGGTGCGGTGACGTGGCGGTGACGTGGCGGCGTCAAAGTCACCGCCGCGTCACCGCCGCGTCACCGCCACGTCACCGCGCCGTCCGGCGGCAGGGAATTTGATCCGATGGTGTGTACACGCCATCGGATCAAACTCCCGATCGGACATATCCGATTGAAATGGTCCGCGGACCGTTTTCATCGGATATGTCCGATCGTGTGTACGAGGCCTAAGATTTGGAATCAGAACATCCAGAAGGGTAATAGGTATAGGGACCCTTAACACTACCGGAGGGGAGGGTCGGAAGCTTACTAAGCTCTCTCCATGCCAGTAAAGAAGCTTGAAGGGTAGGTGGAAGATGTTGAACAGTAAGCAGTTGCCAGGTGTCTAAAACTAAGAGAGAGTATAAGTCTTTAGAAGGGCATAAATCTTGTTCTATACTACACCACAGGGTCATCTGGGGAGAACTAAACCAGTTTTTGAGCTGCGGAAGAAGCGAAGCCTGGAAATAATCATGTAGGTCAATCATACCCATTCCTCCGGCCAGTCTATGTTTGATCAAAAGTGCTTTAGAGCAGCGTAGTCATTTTGAACGCCAAATATATTGTGCGAGTAAAGAGTTCAGGGCTCTAAGGTGAGTACCTGGTAGAGGAATGGGTAGAGTGCGAAACACATAAAGTATCTGGGGCAATAGAAGCATCTTAAATGATGCCAGCCGACCTATCCAGGTTAGTTCTATGTTAGCCAGCCTGTGGGTGTCCTTGGCTATTTTAGCTATCCAAGGTAGATAGTTGGCGTCAGCTAGTTGTTAAGGATCTGCTGTGAGCTGTAAACATAAATATGATATAGAGGAGTTGCTCCATGAGTAGGGAAAATCATTTTGAAGCATGGAACGAAGGGGAGGAGGAACATTTAGTGCTAAAATAAACTATTTCGTAAAGTTGACTTTATAAAAGGAGATCTGGCTAAACTCAGTCAGGATGGCATGAGCATGAGGAAGGGACGTGGATGGGGAAGTCAAGAATAAAATGATATCGTCTGCAAAAAGATTCAAATTATGGGGAACGCCTCGAATACTAAAGCCCGCTATGCCAGGATGAGTTCTTATCCTCTCCGCCAATGGTTCTATAAGGAGATTGAAGATAGAAGGGGAGAGAGGGCAGCCTTGTCTCGTACCATTAGAAATAGTAAAGGGAGATGAAAGCATATTAGACGTATAGACCTGTGCAGATGGGGACGAGTATAGGGCTAGGATGGAGGAGAGGATAGGCCCCTCGAAGCCAAACCTCTGCAATGTGTGGGACATATAGCCCCAGTGTATCCTGTCGAACGCCTTCTCCGCATCCAAAGAGAGGAGCAGAGAAGGCGTCCGACAGGACTGAGTACTGCATGACATTGATAACTCTCCTTGTAGCATCCGAAGCCTGTCAACCGGGGGTGAAACCTGTTTGGTCAGGTTTTATAAGAGTAGGCAAAATAGGGAGGAGTCTATGGGCTAACATTTTTGCGTATAATTTAACATCAGTATTGAGGAGGGAAATGGGCCTAAAATTTTGGGGAGAAGTGGGCTCTTTACCAGGTTTAGGGATGGTAACCACATATGCCTTAAGCATTTCTGAGGGGAAAGAAGCAGAGGACATTGCGTCAGCATAGACCACCTGAAGTGGTGGAGACAAGATATCATGAAAAACTTTAAAATATTCGTTTGTTAGACCGTCGGGACCTAGTGATTTTCCAGACGGAAGAGTGTTTATCGCTTTCCTGATCTCGAGCTCCGTAATAGGGGAGTTAAGGGAGGTCAATTGAGATTGTGAGACAGTGGGAAGATTAATACTAGAAAGAAAATTCTGAATGCTCTCGTTTGTGGGTTGGAGGGTTTCGGGGTCTTCACTAAGGTTGTACAACGAGCAGTAATAATCAGCGAAGGAGTTCGCTATGTCTTTCGGGTTAAAGATTTTTTTCTTTCCATTTGGGTCATTGAGATATAGAATTTTTGATTTGGTCCTACAAACTTTAAGCCTCTGGGCGAGAAGTTTGCCAGCTCGATTGCCAGATGAGTAATGGGTTAATTTAAGGGCATTAACATGTTTATCGTATTGCTCAAGGAGCAAACGTCTGAGATAGTAATTAGTGCATTTTGATAGCACTGATCGCTGTATAAATTCCAATTGTCCCAAAAATGTGTCAAAAGTGTCCAATGTGTCCGCCATAATGTCGCAGTCCCGATAAAAATCGCAAATTGCCACCACTATTAGTAAAAAAAAAAAAAAATGCTATAAATCTATCCCCTATTTTGTAGAGGCTATAACTTTTCTGCCAACCAATCAATATATGCTAATTGCAATTTTTATTACAAAAAATATGTAGAATACATATCGGCCTAAACTGAGAAAAAATGCACTTTAAAAAAAAATGGGGATATTTATTATAGCAAAAAGTACAAAATATTGTATTCTCTTTCAAAATGTACGCTCTTTTTTTGTTTATAGCGCACAAAATAAAATTCACAGAGATGATAAAATACCGCCAAAAGAAAGCTCTATTTGTTGAAAAAAAAGGAAGTCAATTTTGTTTGGGTACATCGTCGCATGACCGAACAATTTTTAGTTAAAGTGACACAGTGCCGAATCGCATAAAATGGCCCGCTCATCGGGCAATAAAATCTTCTGGGGCTGAAGTGGTTAAAAACACTGGGAGTCAACCTTAAAAAAAATAAAACTGTTTTTGCCAGCTGTTTTCAAGGCTGATAGACAAGGGAATGTCAAACAAAGCTATAACCAAAAACCAGTGTAGCGCTGCCCTATTATAAAGCAACAAATAATTCCAAACAAATAATACCAATATATAAATGAATATTCAAATAAAAATACAATGTCACAGCGTGATACAATAATCATAAACACATATATAGTGTATCACATATAAGTGCATACAATAAATGGGCAACACATATTATAATAAATACGCTTGATGTTATGGAGTTGCCGGCTGCTTTTTTTACTCGTTTGTCTTTTAGTGTGAGGGAGGACACCTCGCTTGGACACCCTGACTGCAAACTTCCAAAGTAAGTCTTTCTTTCCCACTGTTCTGAGCCATACAATCTTTAATCAAAACATATTTATATTTAATATATATATATATATATATATATATATATATATATATATATATATATATATATATATATATCCCAAGAGTTCTGATTCAAAAGTGTTCCTTTAATTTGTTTGAGCAGTATATATATATATATATATATATATATATATATATATATATATATATATATATATATATATATATATATATACTGCTCAAAAAAATTAAAGGAACACTTTTGAATCAGAACTCTTGGGATATTGATCTGGTCAGTTAAGTAGCAGAGGGGGAGGGGTATAGATGGGCAACAATGAGACGACCTCCAAAACAGGAATGTTTTTTCAGGTGGAGGTGTCTGGCATTTTTTTCCCTACTCATCTTTTCTGACTGTTTTTCACAAGTTTTGCATTGGGCTAGGGTCAGTGTCACTACTGGTAGCACAAGGCGATACTTAGACCCTATAAAGGTTGCACAGGCAGTCCAACTCCTCCAGGATGGCACATTAATACATTGTCATTGCCAGAAGGTTTGCAGTGTCTCCCAGCACAGTCTCAAGAGCATGGAGGAGATTCCAAGCGACAGGCAGTTACTCTAGGAGAGCTGGACAGAGCCATAGAAGGTTCTTAACCCATCAGCAGGACCAGTATCTGCTTGTTTGTGCAAGGAGGAAGAGGATGAGCACTGCCAGAGCCCTACAAAATTACCTCCAGCAGGCCACTGGTGTGAATGTCTCTGACCAAACAATCAGAAACAGACTTCATTGGGGTGGCCTGAGGGTCCAACATCCTCTAGTGTGCTCAGTGCTCACTGCCGAACACTGTGGAGCTCGATTGGCATTTTCCATGGAACACCAGAATTGGCAGGTCTGCCACTGGTGTCCCATGCTTTTTACAGATGAGAGCAGCCTGAGCATATCTGACAGACATGAAAGGGTTTGAAGAAGCCGCGGAGAACTTTATGCTGCCTGTAACATCGTTTAGCATTGAGGTTTGGTGGTGGGTCAGTGATTATCTGGGGAGGTATATCCATGGAGGGACGCACAGACCTCTACAGGCTACACAATGGCACCCTGACTGCCATTAGGTATCAGGATGAAATCCTTGGACCCATTGTCAGACCCTACACTGGTGCAGGTCCTGGGTTCCTCCTGGTGCACGGCAATGCCCGGCCTCATGTGGAGAGAGCATGCAGTCAGTTCCTGGAGGATGAAGAAATTGATACCATTGAATGGCCCCCACACTCACCTGACCTAAATCCCAAAGAACACTAGGACTGGGACATTATATTTCGGTCCATCCGGTCCTGCCAGGTTGCACCTCAGTCTGTTTAGGAGCTCAGTAATGCTCTGGTCCAGATCTGGGAGGAAACACCCCAGGACACCATCCATCCGCCGTCTCATTAGGAGCATGCCTTGATGTTTTCAGGCATGCATACAAGCACTTGGGGGCCATACAAACTGAGGACCATTTTGAGTTGTTGCAATAAAATTTAAGCAAAATGGACTAGCTTGCTGCCTATTTTTTTCACTTTAATTTTCACTTTAAATCTCTGCTGGTCTTTAATCAGGATGGACATATAATAAACACCACTGTGCTCGAACTTGGCTTTTCAATGTGGCCCACCACCAGAAGATATAAGATAAACAGCTTACCAGAGGAATGGCTGTAATCAACAGTCGGCTGTGACCCAGCTCGCGGCCTTTAGAGAACCAGGACGAATCCCAAATCCTCAGGGCAGTGTTTACACCGGGGCTCCACAGGTCAGCTAACTAGCACACCAATTAGATCATATGTAAATGATAAATAGAGGCAGACATAGCGTAATCCCGCTGGGACATTTATTTAAAATAGTAAAAACCAGAATACTCACATGGGAGATGAGTTAGACAGGCATATAAAATACAAAGTTGCCGGCCGGCAAACAGATCAGCAAGGACCCTCCTCCAGAGCGTAATGACGTCACCGCACGTCTACCCAGACGCGTTTCGTCGTAGGATGTTGTCCCATTGACAACGTCCTACGACGAAACGCGTCTGGGTAGATGTGCGGTGATGTCATTACGATTTTTTGCGTATCTCGTTCTGGGGATGCCGCGCAACGAAACGCACGCGCACATTTAGACTTACGCAGGTGCATCTCCTGTTGCGCAGGCGTAATCGCTCTGTGAATCTGGGCCAAAGTGTTTTTTTTTTCTGTCACCACAGACAGAGAAATTGAACAGATTTGTAGCACATTCTTTCATCCTTTTGATGGGCCATTATTTCAGATGGAGAGACCAAGGAGATGGAAAAAAAATATGCACCGTTTTGCAGCATAGGCTTTCAGCTTTTTTGATAGGCCACAATTTCAGAGGATTAGAGCATGCAGATTCCATCCGAAAGAAAAAAAAAATGGTCTTTTTTCAGAGACTGAAGACGTAAAATTTTCACACATTTTCACTACAGTTTTTAATCTCTTTTGGAGAGACCATGATTTCTGAGGGATTGATCAGGCATCTGAAAAAAGGAAAATTTATTACCAAATACTTACCGTAATTTTTCTTTCCTGATGGACTCCATGGCAGCCTACGTGTGGGTTAATCCCGCCTCCTCTCCAATACTATAGGACCCCATACCCATAAAGCTTTGCTCACCTCCCAGTACTGGTGTTCCGTAACGAGCCGACTCCATGCTTACAGGGTGGGTACTCCGTCTGCCATGGAGTCCATCAGGAAAGGAAAATTACGGTAAGTATTTGGTAATACATTTTCCTTTTTCCTGACAGACTCCATGGCAACCTACGTGTGGGAAATAACTAGCCAAACCACACGGGTGGGTATGCTGAACAAAAAATAGTTTAATTTGTCCTGTCGGCCGACAGGATTGAAAGGCCAAAATTCACAGAGGAAAGGGATGCGGGTTCAACACAATAGTGGGACATAAAGGTATTTATGGAGGACCAAAAGGCCGCTTTACAGATGACATCTGGGGCCACATGATGAGCCGCTGCCCAGGAAGCCGCCATCCCTCTGGTAGAATGTGCAGTTACCGCCTGCGGGGGAGTCAAGCCCTTAGCCCTATAAGCCTGTTGTATTGTGTGAACGATCCAGGCTGCAATTGTTCTTGAGGAAGCCTTCTTCCCTCTGCTACTGCCTGAGTGTAGGACAAATAAATGGTCAGAACGTCTGAAAGTAGATGTCACTTGTAGGTATTAAGTAAGAATTTTTCCCAGGTCTAGAGGGTGAACTTCCTGATCATCCAAGGTTTTGAACGTAGGAAGAACAATTTCCTGGTTGACATGAAATACAGACGAAACCTTTGGATTTGAACCCAACAAGACCACCCTGTCAGGGAAGAACGTTAGGAATGGTTCTTTGTAGCCGAGGGACCCGATCTCTGAGACTCTTTTAGCCGAGGTGATGGCAACTAGAAAGGCCACTTTAGCCGAGAACTCCTTTAGGGAGGATGGAGAAGGGTCTGTTGTGTTAAGTTCCGTCAGAAAGTCAAGTACTAGCAGGAGATCCCACTTGGGGAATCTCAGCTTCCTTTGAGGCCTCAGCCTTGATGCTCCCCGGAAGAACTGTTTGATAAGAGGGTGCCCTGCCCAAGGGATCTCAGAGAAGGCAGATAGTGCTGATATTTGGACTCTTAAGGAGGCAACAGATAAGGAAAGATCTAACCCCGTTTGGAGGAACTTTAGAATGTCCTGTACTTCTGGATTCTTGAATGACGTGCCTGAGGACGAAGAGAATTCAACAAACTTTGCCCAAACTCTTCCATAAACTTTGTTCGTGCTCGCCCTTCTCAAACTCATCAGCGTGGAGATCACCTTAGGAGTGCAACCGAGGGCTTCCAACCTCCTCCTCTCAAGAACCAGGCCGTTAACTTCATCAGGGCTGGGGAAGGGTGCAGGAATGACCCTTGGGAGAGGAGATCCGGTCTGACTGGTAGAGGTACTGGGTCTCAATAACTAATTTGAACCAGAAGAGGGAACCACGGCCTGTTGGGCCAATAGGGGGCTACCACCATTACTTTGACCGCTTCTGCTTGGAGTTTGAGGATTACTGGGAGCGGGGGAAAGGCATATGCCCTCTTGAATCTCCACTGGTCCGTCAAGGCGTCTGTTCCAATTGCCTGAGCACAATGACCCCGCGTGTAGAACTTCCTCAGCTTGGAGTTGTGCAGAGAAGCAAAAAGATCTACTTGGGGATCGATCCCCAGAGACAGGATCCACTGGAAAGCTTGCTCGTGGAGAGACCACTCGTTGATGTCTACATGAGTGCGAGACAGGAAATCCGCCTGAGAGTTCTGGACTCCGGGGATAAAGACAGCTGACAGGTTGGCCAAGTTCTTCTGGGCCCATCCTAAAATGGGTTCGACTTCTCGAAGTAGGGTTGAACTCCGTGTTCCCCCTTGCCTCTTGATATAGGAGACTGCCGTGGTGTTGTCCATCTTCAGCAATACCGACTTTCCCTTCAAGAATTGGGAGAATGATTGGAGGGCACACCAGGCCGCTCGGATCTCCAGGACGTTCGAGCCTGGGTTGTGTAGACGTGCATCCCAACTGCCTTGTGCTATTTCGGTGCCGCACAGGGCCCCCCAGCCGGAACCACTGGCATCTGTCGTTACTGTGACCCAAGAGACTGGGGCAATGGTATGACAGTTTAGCAGGTTCTCTGTCTGCAGCCACCAGAAGAGGCTGTTCCTCATGGGCGATGAGATGAGAATCCGCTGGTTTTTGTTTCCTGATTTCCATTGCTTGAGAAAGCCACACTGGAAGGGGCGTAGTCTCCATAAAGCCCACTTCACCATGGGGGATGTTGAAACCATCGTGCCGATAATTTTTAGGCATTGGGCAGCTTTCAGATGACGAGCATCCAGAGCCTGAGAGATCCTTTCTTGAACCACAGTGATCTTCTCCAATGGGAGAGAGATAGTTTTCACTACAGTGTCGAACTGGGCTTTCAGGTATATCAAGCGCCGTGATGGCCCCAGGTGGCTCTTCTCCAGATTCACAAGCCAACCAAACTTGGTCAGGATCGAGATTACAAGATCCCTTTGTGCTAGTAGCTGGTCTCTGTCTTGGGATAAGACAAGAAGGTCGTCCATATAATGATAGAGGCGTACCTTCTTCCGCCTGATGAGGGCCACGACCGCCAGTAGGGTCTTGGTGAAGACCCGTGGGGAGGTTGTCAACCCGAAAGGTAGGCAAATGAATTGAAGGTGCTCCTGCCCCACGTGGAACCTGAGATATTTCTGAAGCTCTACTGCCACTGGGACGTGAAAATAAGCGTCCTTTAGATCTATAGAGATCATCCAATCGCCCGGTTGTATGGCCTGTTGGATCGTCGATAGGGTTTCCATCTTGAATCTCCCGTGCTTTATGAACTTGTTCAGGTAGGTCAGGTCTATAACTGGTCGCCAAGAACTGTTTTTTTCTTTTGCACCAAGA
The DNA here is from genome assembly GCA_029574335.1 of Rana kukunoris. Classification (NCBI taxonomy): domain Eukaryota; kingdom Metazoa; phylum Chordata; class Amphibia; order Anura; family Ranidae; genus Rana; species Rana kukunoris. The sequence continues at coordinate 359,426,023 of CM056049.1, read as the reverse complement.
AGAGGGGGGAGTACACTCCATGAAACTGTTCATCCTTTGGGATGCATCTTACTGCTCCTTGGGCTTTTAGTAGGTCCACATAGGACAGAAGAACCTGTCTTTGCTCCGCTGACTTTGGGAGTATGGTAGGAATGAACCTGGGACGGGGAGTGCTGGAGAAGGACCAAGCGTGGCCTGATGACACTGTCTTGATGACCCAAGGGTCCGTGATCGAGGCCGCCCAGACGTGTGCAAAGAGGAGTAGACGTGCCCCCACTCGATCCGCCTGGGCGGGCTTCATTTCAAAAAGACTTCCCATGCTCGCAGATGCTGGTCTGCGAAAAGACATCTGGCCTCTATTCCAGTTTCTCCTGAAACTTCCACCAGGTCTGTAGGCGCGAGCTTCCCTTGCGCGTTCTGGGCTGCGCCTTCTGAACTGGGATTTCCTCCTTCCCGACTGGCGTCTGTCTTGGGGAAGAAACCCAGACTTACCCCCTGTGGCTTTAGAAATGGCATCTTCCAACTTATTGCCAAACAGGGACGGTCCCTCGAAGGGAATTTTGCACCAGCTTTGTTTCGATGATGGGTCGGCCACCCAAGGGCGTAACCATAGGGCCCGCTTGGCTGTTACTGAGGACAGCATAATTCTTGCCAATAGGCGTATTAGATCAACAGACGCCTCTCCCAGGAAGACCACCGCCAGTTTCAACTCTGCCGTTGCCAAACTTCCAGCTAGCTCTTCGGAGACGCCCACCAGGAAAGAGTCCACATTCTCTGTCCAAACTTCCATCGCTTTGGATAAAGCCGCCAACGCTAGGGCAGGTTTGCAGGCCGTACCGGCTAGACCGTAGATTCTCTTCAGATCTTGGTCCATTCTCCTGTCGAGACCATATTTTGAAAAATGACATAAAAAATTCAAGCATGTTCGAATTTTTTTTTGGTCGTTTTTTTTAAGACATAAAACAACGTTTTGCCCACACACGATCATTTTAAATGACGTTTTTTAAAACGTCGTTTTATTTCATCACAAAAAACGACCGTGTGTACGCGGCATAAGACCATTTTTAGGTCTTTTTTAATGTGCTCCAATTTCTGAAGGCCATTAATATTTAATTACACTGTATTTTTCTGAGAAATAATATAAAAAATGTATTCATTTGCTGCACAAAATCGCATCCTTTATAAAAAGTAGAAATTCCATAAGAAGAAAGTAGGCAGGCTCCATCTGTAATTTAAAAACTGCGTTGTTATGACGAAAGTGCAAAATATTGTACAGATTATCTGTGGAGTTTTTAATCACTGTTATATACCCCAATTTCAGAGGTAGAGAGTGGGACCAAGCAGTTTCTAATGAATAAATCCCTGTTAGGCCACACTAAAAAAAATCCATATCAAGGCAGTGCACACACATGGGCCCCAAAAAAAGCCTAATGTGGCCTGCATCAAAGCAAAAATAAATAAAAAATACTCAGGAGCAGCATATAGAAACATTAAATGTTGTTCTTTTTTTACTGCTAATTCAACGTAATGTAATGAAAACATTAATAGCCATTTTAGAATTTACCCTGCAGGAAAAAACTGATACATTTTAACATACAGGAAGCAGCTGCAGAAAGATTGGGTTTTGGGTATTCTTAGTGCCAATGCATTAACTCAAAACATATTTTCATGCAGAGAACAGGTAGGAACCCTGTCTAGAAATGTTGCATCTTTTGCCATTGTAAAAATACACTTTTTTCTGTAATAAAGCCCTCTGCTGTGCTAAATGTATGTTAAGAGAGCACAGTGGTCCATTCTCATTACCCTATAGCAGGGCCGGTACAAGGCAGGGGCCGAAGGAGCAGATGCCCTGGGCGCTACCATTTGTGGACGGGAGGGGGGCGCAGGAGAGGTGCCAGCAGTGTGCTTCATTGTACACATTAGCCGGCGCCACTAGCTGTACTGTAGTCATTTGTACCATACTGTAATGTGCTGAGCGCGTTCCTGCACCCACCTACACCGTCCACACCAGCCATACATGTCATCGCTGCTCCTTCTCTCCCCCTATGAAGGGACTTTGTAGTCCCGTCCTGGCAGCGTGACATCACTCACAGCCGGAGGCGGGATAGAAGGAGAGTAGAGAGCTGCTACTGAAGCTGCTAGAGGAGCCGCCGAGGAGGAACCATAAGAAGTTAAGCAAAGTGTGTGTATTGCCAGGACTTTTTCACCTCTGACAGCCCTCTCCTCTCTGACTTGTCACATAAATAATTCAGTAGAGGAAGTTTTCTGCACAGCCCTCTCCTCTCCTGGCTTTTCTCTGTTAGCTCTGGGCACTCACTGCTGCTGCCCTCGAGCACAATTCTGCTACCAGCGCTGTAAGCTTAGCTACCAAAAGTGATTGCAGAGGCAGCTTGTCCCTGCTTGCTGCTTCTACTGGTACATTGCAGCACTGAGCCGTGGAGCTCTGAAACTCCTCCTTGGTTCTATGCTACAGCAGACAGAGCTCCCTGTACTCTGCTAAATAAATAAAAAAAAAAGCCTGCCTGTGCATACCATAGAGACTGGTGGTCGTCAGAAGAGGTGAGGGATTGCCAAAGCCTGAGAGAGAGCCATGGGGGAAGCTGGGGGTGCAAAAGTGAAACATGGGGGGTGGCAAAGGTGAGAGCTGCGGATTAGGGTGAGCTTTAGATTGAGGTGCAGAGATAATGTGGATGGGGGTACAGAGGTAAGTTGTGGACTGGGGGTGTAGAAGTGAGATGTTCATGGGGAGGGGAAAATGTGAGCTGTGGAAGAGGGGACACAGAGGTAGAATACTTGAGGGAAGGGGGATTTTTGCTTGGGGAAGACCAGGGATGGGGGAAAGTAAAGCATACAGAGTTCAGTGAGCAAGAGTATGTAATGCATGGCTGTATGTTCCATATTAAAAGCCTTGGGGTGGTACTACTGCATGCTGTATTCTGTACAAAGGGTTTTGCGTTACATACTCCTGGGCCCTGCATTCTGTATGCTGATCTGCATATTACATATGCTTTACCACTGCATGCTGTGTGATACCCTCTGTTACATTTTCCTGACCCCTGCACTATGTACACAGGGCTATATGCTGCATATACCTGAGCACAAGGGATGCTTTGCATTGAATGTAACTGCTGTCCCTTTTGCCGATTTTTTTTTTCTGTGCCTTGTGTGATACGCACTTCTCACCACTGCACAGTACACATTCCTGACCAGTGGCAATGGCTGACCAGTGGCAGTTAATTAACCCCTTTGTGCTGCATTAGTGCATTAATTAACCCTGACACTGGTGCAACTAGTGCAGCACAAAGGGGTTAATTTACTGCTACTGGTCAATTTCTAATGCATCAGTGATCAGTGGCTTTGACAGAGGAGTCAAACACATAATATATGGCAGGTAGTCATTCATGACATTTCCAACCCCATCCATAAGACATATAGAAAGAGGTTGACATGTCTTTCGGGCAGGAAAGGGGGTATAAGGGGAACATTCTCACAACATTCTCACAAAAGGTCATAGGAAAAGCCCCAGTGAAGCAAGGAGGACTGGCTTTTAAGGTACTTTGTTTCAAAGTAGTGTAAGAAAAAGAGCCCCCCCCCTGTAAAATACAGGGGGGGGGGGAGCATACAGTAACTACCACTCTTTGAAGTACCTTTTTAGCAAAGGGAAGGGTTCTGAGTGGGCAAAAATACCTGCAGAAATTTCCAGAGAGGCACAGATAGTCACAGCAGTGACGATGATAATTGGGGGGGGGGGGCGCAGTTTGCCTTCTTCGCCCTGGGCACCAAATGACCTTGTCCCAGCACTGCCCTATAGTCAAGAGAGTAATATGTTCTAAAGGTGTTGACATCCACCCTTGATCGCTGCTGGAATTAGGTGGGGGAAGTAAAATAAAAATAATGATTATGATAAATGTTATTAGCTGATTGTAACCAAAGAGGAGGAGCAGTAAAATAGCTAGAACTAACTTGACAATTCAATATGAACGAAGAAGATTCGACAAAGGATCGAAGAACATACAAACATACTAACGTTGAATCTGTCATTGAACTCTTAGGCCGCGTACACACGACCAAATAAATTCGATCAAATCGGTCACTTACCAGCAGACATGTCGTCCCCCACCGCCGCCGCACCGCTGCCGAATGGATTCGGCGCATGCGCGGAAGTGTTTACTTCCTGGTGCGGTGACGTGGCGGTGACGCGGCGGCGTCAACGTCACCGACGCGGCGGCGTCAACGTTCACCGCCACGTCACCGCGCCGTAATTTGATCCGATGGTGTGTACACGCCATCATCAAACTCCCGATCGGACATATCCGATGGAAATGGTCCGCGGACCGTTTTCATCGGATATGTCCGATCGTGTGTATGGGGCCTTAGGCCTTGTACACACGACCAAATAAATTCGATCAAATCGGTCTGACAGACCGTTTTGATCGGATTTGTCTGCTGGGGTATATTGGTTTGATCGTGTACACACGATCAAACCAAAATCCCCGCCGGCAGACAGCGCGGTGACGTGGCACGTTGACGCCGCCATGTCACCATCACCAGGAAGTAAAACACTTCCGCGCATGCATTGAATCCATTTGACTCATGCGCGGGCAGATATGTCTGCTAATTAGCGTACTATGTCGGACGGACGGGTTCCCAGCAGACAGATTTTAAAGCATGCTTTAAAATCTGTCTGCTGGAAAAACCTGTCTGTCCGCCCGTACACACGATCGAATTTGTCTGCTGAAACGGTCTGTCGGACCGTTTCCAGCAGATAGATTCGATCGTGTGTACGCGGCCTTAAGGTGTCTGTCGAATGTTCAAGGAAGATTTGACGGAGCAGCTAAACTGTACGACGCCGCAATCATACATTTCCGGTCAAATGCTCGGCCCATAGGCTATAGAAAAATTCTAATGTTGGTTGATTAGTAATAATAATAATAAATATAATTATTTCTAGTCATACAACATTAGAATTCTTCAAAAGCTTGTAGGCGGAACAATCGACCGGAAATGTACGATTCAACATACAGTTTCGCTGCTCTGTCGAATCTTCTTTGAACATTCGACAGACACCATAAGTATTCAATGGCAGATTCAACCTTAATTCATTTGGATTTTCAGACAAATGCAATTTCTAACGAAAAACAAAATAAATTATAACGAATTTCGGGAGTAACTAAACAAAAATAGAGCGACAATTTTGAAAAAAAAATGAATATTTTTTATTTTTTGCTATAATAAATATCCCCCAAAAATATCTAAAAAAAAACATTTTTTTTCCTCAGTTTAGGCCGATACGTATTCTTCTACATATTTTTCGTTAAAAAAAATACCGTTTATTGATTGGTTTGCGCAAAAGTTATATCGTTTACAAAATATGTGTTCCAGTTCTCGCTCTGTAACTGGAACTGTGTCCCAGTTCTCGCTCTGTAATGAGTGATCGCGGGTGCCCGGCGGTGATCGCACCCACCAGGCACGCGCGTCGGGATCAGGGGCGAGCGGGGGGCGTGCACGCGCCCCTAGTGGCTGATTCGCGAGGTGACGTAGATCTACGTGACCTCGCGCAGGGGAGCCAACCTGCCGCCGTATAACTGCGGCAGCTGGTCGGCAAGTAGTTCATGCAGTGTGTGCTCCAGCAGGAACATTATATAAATAGTTTTGCCTATGCATGATTTGTCTAATTTCAGCATTTTGGTTGCCTCTTCAAATGATGACAATACAGTATATGTATCCTGCTCACACAGATACTCATTTATGGCCCGCTGATGCATGTGCAGCTGCTTCACCATGACCAGGGTTGGATATTTCACATGCTGCTTCAAGCAAGATCAAGCTCCACACACTATGATCGCATTTAAGGTGCTAACTAGGCTCATTTCCACCAAAGTGATCAATTATACCAGAAACAGGAATGCTGCACACTAAGGGCCAGATTCAGCAAGACTTGCGCTGGAGTAATTCGATATGCGCCGCGTAACTGTGAATATGTGCCGTCATTTCTATGTGGCAGTACGCACCAAACTAGATGCGACAGAAAACGGGCCATTTCCGATCGGCTTAACTTTCCGACGCCAGAGTCTCGTCAGCGCATAATTTCGTTTGGCGCATCAGTCGCGCCTATTGATTTCCCCTGCAAATATGCAAATGAGGGAGATTTCCCAATTCGCAAACAGATTAGCACCATACGCCGGCTACATGCGCCGCGCGTATCTCATCCGTCCGGCGCAAAGTTATTTCTACAAATAGCTGCTTTATCTTTACTCCAGACGGCCTCAGGTCAGCAGGAGAGCAGCTCCAGCAGCAGCGTTACCGACGAAACTAGCAAGCTGAACAACCACACGTGCAAGGACAACACCTCTGTGTGCCAACATGCCAGGGGCAATCGTGGTCCTAGCACTAGTACTGGGTCTACCGGAACGAAGGAGGCGGGCACGTGAGAGGATATACCGCACGCGCATGAGCCTCTTTGGCATGGGTGATGAGGAGGTGTATCGCCTCTTCAGATTCAGCCCAGATGCAATACTTGAACTAACCACAACCCTGCAGGGTGATATCACCAGCCCAACACACCGCTCACAAGCAGTGCAGCCACTGGTGAAGGTACTGGCAACACTTCATTTCCTTGCAAGTGGATCATTCCAGCGTACAAGTGGAGTGGTGGCTGGGATGTCACAATCCTCCGTGAGCAGATGTGTGCACCAGGTTGTCCCTGCAATCCTCAGACGCATGTCCAAACAGTTCATCAGACCCACCACTGAGGAGCTGCGGCTGAAGGCAATGACAGATTTCTACAGCATTGCCAGATTCCCACGCACCATCGGGGCCATTGATTGCACACATGTGGCACTACAGCCCCCCAGTGCCACAGAGCACATATACCGCAATCGGAAGCATTGGCATTCCATCAAAGTACAGGTGATAGCCGATGCCCAACGCCTCATATGGCACGTCCATGCCAAATACCCCGGGTCCAGCCATGACAGCTTCATATACAATCAGAGCCCCATCCCAGCAGAATTCGAGCAGAACATGTATGGGGACAGCTGGCTGGTTGGTGAGTGACATGGGTGGCAGGCATGACTATCCCCTCCCATGATGCACACCTCACAAGTGGCACATGCATGACTAACATCCTCCTGTCTTTTCCCTTACAGGTGACTCTGCATATGCACTGGGACCCCATCTCATGACTCCTTTCCGGAACCCCCAAACCAGAGGAGAGAGAAAATACAATGAAGCACACATCAAAACCCGTGCAGTGGTGGAGCAAACATTCGGGCTCCTGAAGTCCCGTTTCCGCTGCCTGGATAAGTCCGGGGGGACCCTATTGTATTCCCCTACCTTCGTGTGTCAGATCATCGGTGCATGTTGCATTCTGCACAACTTTGCTATGAGAAAAGGCCTGCAGATTGACATACGTGATGACCTGACCCCCGACCCACACAGTCCCCACCTGCCAGAAGAGACCCAGTCTGCTGATGGAAGAGCAGTCAGGAGGGGCCTCGCCGTAGGCATCTTTGGACACTAAACCAAAACATTAATCACACAGAAAATGCACGCATGTACACCACTGATGTCCCTAGATCACACACACCACATCCACATTGCATTGGATTAGCCCAAGTCCAGCATGTAGGACTTGGGAGCAGCAACGCCAGCGTCAAGGCCCCAATGATGTCGCTGTCCATTCATACACCTTTCACACGTCATTTATACAGCCGTGGGGTTAACTTCACCACCACGGCCGAGGGTGACACCCCTTACTGGCAGGAGTGCCACCCCCTCACATTCACACACCATTCACACTGTCCCCTGCACTCCTGACCGTGTGCAGTAAAAAATTAAATACATATCTCATAACATGAGAAAAAAAATAAACAAAAACTCATAACCTGAGTATAAAAAAAATATAAAATATAAACAAAAAAAAAAGAAAACCCCTCATCTGGGATGACCATGGCTCCTCCTTGGGGGCACTCTCGGGCTCCTCAGCTGCCTGGAGGGAGTGGGTGGTGGTGGGGGTGGGGGGGCATCTGGAGGAGGCTGATCCCCGGGTTGGCCACTCCTGGGAGCTGTTGGCTGCATGCCCTCCAAGGCCACGGCAATACGGCTGAGATACAGGTTGGTCTGGGCCTGCATCCTCAGCTGGCGGGTGATATGATGCCACTGGTCACGCTGCCGCTGCCTCCCCTCTTCCCGGATGGCAGCTGTGTTGGCGTTGACGGCTGCTGTCAGGTGCCGTACATCAGCCTGCACCTCCCCCAGGCTGGTCACAACGTCCTGCACACCACTGGGCAGCTGTGACATGTCAGCGACCCGGTCCAAGTGGCCAGCAATCTCCCCCATCTGATGGGTCTGCCTGGCGTGGTCCAACAGCACCTGGTCCTCGACCAGATCAGACACCCCCCTGGTCTTACGGGTCACTTTCCTGGGCCCAGGAGAAGGTTGTCCCCGTGGGGATGGAGTCGCCCTTGAGGGGCTACCTAGGATGGGGGAGGGGATGACAGAGGGCCCTGCAGAGGAGGAGGACTCCTCCAACAATAACATAAAGTCCTGCTCAGGGACAGGCTCCTCCACAACCACCTCTGCAGAAGTGGTGTGGGCACTCTCCTCCACCTCGGTGTCTCCAGCACCCAGGGCCTCGTCATCAGGATCCCGTTGGGAGGTTGGGGTGGACTGGCCGGTAAGAGATGATGGCCCAGCTCCGTCATCTGTGGATGACACAAAGCAGACACATGTTGGTGGTCCCACACACTTGGCACATGTACTCCCCCCCCCACATGCAACACACCAAATAGGGGATAAAAAACACTTACCTGTCCTGGAGCCTTCCTCCATGGAGTCATAGCCAGGTACCCCCTCCAACTGCTCCCTGTCCAGGCAGCGGGCGACCACCTCCTCCTCCGTGGTCAGGCTGACCGGACATGGTGGACCACCACCTGTGCCCCTCTCATGCCTCCTGATGGTGGCCACCTTGCCACGGACCTTGCGGCGCAGGTCGTTAATTTTTTTTTGTATGTCGCTAGCAGTCCGGTTGGAGTACCCTAACACATTGACCCTGGCAGCAATGGTCTCCAGGATGCCCTGCTTCCTCTCCCGGCTGGTCTTCCTACTTTTTTTTCCCGTGGAGGAACTGATTAAAAGTCTCCATAGCCGAGATGATCACAGACACCTCCTGGGAGTTGAAATTGAGGTTCCTCCTCTCTTTGGGGGTAGCGGGAGTAGCCACCACAGTGCAAAAGTATCTTCCCTGGGGTGGGGGGAAACGGAAATACTTTTGCGCCGGAATGGCGTTTCCGCTAGCGCTTTTATACGCGCAACGGAACACATTGCGCTGGCGTTTCCCGTGAAGTGGTGCCGACGGAAGTTGTGAGCATGCGCACAAGGGGGTGAGTGGAGCCTCAATCACCGCGCATGCTCCGTGGATGATGCGCTGAACGTAAGCCTCTGCGCTGGGCTCCACCCATCATTTACATATGATCACACCCACTTCCACTTGCGTCGGGTTACGCCAGCGCATTATCGTTACTCTGGCGCAAGTTTACGCGCAACTGCTATGTGAATAACAGTACTTGCGCCGAAAGTGTCGGCAGAGTAACGTAAATGAGAAACGTTACTCCAAAGTAAAGAAGCGCCCATCTACCTGAATCTGGCCCTAAGATGCAAAATAATAATCTTTTTTATTATAATAGAATATTTGAGAAAGCATGAAGCATGTCAGAATAAAACGTGTTCCTTATAGCTATTATTATATATATAATAAAGGAAAAATATTACTTTGCATCTCAGTTGGGTCCTTCCTGTTGCTGGTACATCTGATAGCCAAGGTGAACTTCACATCACATATCAGGTGGTTTGCAGGCAGGTAGAATTGGTGTTGAATTTCACCCAGAGAATTACTGGCTTGGTTTGACAACCTACCGACTCTGCTGCCTAGTCTAAGAAGATTTTGGGAGCCAGGGCAACTGATTAAAAACTGCTTCAAAACCAAGTTGATGATTTGTGGTCATTAGCAAAGTTATCCAGTAGGCTGTGAATGAGATATAATGTTCCTGTTTGTGTTTGCTTGACTACTTATCAGTGGTCATATAGATACTGCAACTAGGCGCATAATGCAGTGTTATAGAAATATTACCTTCCACCAGGGCTGCCTTAATAGCATCATGGGCCCCTGGGCAAAGTAATGCTCTGGGGCCCCTACAATGATGACAGTGTAGGTAAACAGACATTAAGTAGGTAGGAGTTGTTCTTATCTTACAATATACCCCATGGAGAAAAACCACTATAGAACGAGCCAAAGCAAACCAAACCAAAATAAATCAAATGCTGCTCACCAAAGAACTACACACCACACCAGCAAGATGTCTGTCAAGCAACTTTTTCCAGCACTACAGCTTTCTTTATAAGAGTTATTTAACAACTTAGGCCAGGGGTGTCAAACTTAATTTCATTATGGGCCCCATCAGCATTATGATTGCCCTCAAAAGGGCCGGTTGTATTTGTAAGTTTAGATGTCCAGCGCATTCCCCTCCCCTTACATTAGATGTCAAGAGCCACCCCACCATCAGAAGCTGAGCCCCCCACCCTCCCTTACATCACAGTGCACCCCTTTACTTTATTGCTGCTGCTGGGAAGAAGCTGGATGCATTGCTTGAAAGCATAAAGTAAGGGTCTGGAAGAGGACCAGAGGTCTCCTGCAGTTTCAGGAGAGGTGCGAGGGCCACATGAAATGGCCTGGAGGGCCGGATTCGGCCCGCGGGCCTTGTGTTTGACACCTGTGACTTAGGCAATGCATCTAACATTGGTATACCTGAGGCGCCGTACACACGGCCGAGGTTCTCGCTGAAAATCAGCGAGAACCTCGCTGGAATGCACATTCCAGCGAGGACCTCGGCCGTGTGTACGGTCTCAGCGAGCTTCCCGTCGGGAAGCCCGTCGAGCCGAAATAGAGAGCACGCTCTCTATTTCCTCGACGGCCCGCCTGGAAGAATGGCTGGTTGCCATTCCCGACGGGCGGGTCGCCGAATTCGACGGCCGGGAGAGAACCTCGACGGGCGGAACGATGTGTTCTGCCCGTCGAGGTTCTCTGCCGTGTGTACGCGGCCTGACACTTAGTCAAACAATCCAGATAAGGTGACATGTTGCGATTTTGCTTTATTAAAAATATTGAATCTCCTGTTGCAGAGAGAACTCAATTGTGCCACAGAAAAGCCTACTACAAAAATAACTAATGGAATTAGAGACCTGAGCACCTAGATTAATGACCTACTGTAGAAAGATTAGAGTTTACCCTCTTAGCTGTTATGAGCTCAAGCAGCTCACAAGTATCAAACCAGAGATCTGTACATATCAAACCATGTAGGAATATTTGGAAAACACACTAGGTATGTAAGACCAGGGCTGCTGTTAGAAATCACAGGCCCCATACAGACAACCTGATATCGGGCCCCATATGGACAACCTGACACGTAGCCCCGTACCGATCACTCATTGTGTTCATTCAAAAAAGAAAGGGGCAGGTAAATATGACATTTTTACTGGACCCTTCCCCCACTCTCAAACTTTCTATTATGTGCTTGCAGCTACCAGCGGGAAGGAGAGGATGTAAGCTGTCAGCATTGTGGGGGTAGGGGGGACACACAGGAGGGTCTTGGCAGCAGGGTTAAATGTATGGTGCACAGGGTGAGTGATTGGTGTGGAATAGGGGGACAATCACTTTTTTAAAAAAAAAATTATAAAACCCAGTGGTGGGTAATTGCCATCAGAAGCTCCATCTGTCTAAAAAATATATATATATATATATAAATATATAAAATTTTAATTTGGGTACAGCGTATGCACAATTGTATTTCAAAGTGCGACAGCACTGAAAGCTGAAAATTGGCCTGGGCAGGAAGGGGGTGAAAGTGCTCTGTATTGAAGCGGTTAAATATCTGCACAAAACACCTTCACTGGCATTTTCCACAATATTAACATTATGTTTAAACAGTTCTAAAAACAATCCTAAAACCAGAATGAAAATTCTGCAGGAGGCAGAAGCATGTTAATTTTCTTGATTTTGCTGACTTATACTAGAATATATGCCTTTGCTTTGAAGTTAATCAACCCCAATACCTCATAACTGTAAATTCCAGAAGCCTAGTGAAGTAAAATTTATGAGAACATAAATGACATTCATAACCTTTATGAATCTTTTTTTATGTTTCACTTTGAGACATATTTCAAAAGCCTGAACCCGCAAGGAACTTAAGCGACTAGGATAAGTTGGTAGGTTACTAATTTAATTATCTAAGTTCTGGTTTTATTTAAAATACAATAAAACTATTCTTTTTATTTAGTAATAGTAGTTGTGGTACTATTACTGCTACTACTGATAATACTAATGTATTATCATCTTAAATATTATGGGCCAGATTCAGGTAGATGGGCGCTTCTTTACTTTGGAGTAACGTTTCTCATTTACGTTACTCCGCCGACACTTTTGGCGCAAGTACTGTTATTCACATAGCAGTTGCGCGTAAACTTGCGCCAGAGTAACGATAATGCGCTGGCGTAATCCGACGCAAGTGGAAGTGGGTGTGATTATATGTAAATGATGGGCGGAGCCCAGCGCAGAGGCTTACGTTCAGCGCATCATCCACGGAGCATGCGCAGTAAGTGAGGCTTCACTCGGCCCCCTGTGCGCATGCTCACAACTTCCGTCGGCACCACTTCACGGGAAACGCCAGCGCAATGTGTTCCGTTGTGCGTATAAAAGCGCCAGCGGAAGCGGCATTCCGGCGCAAAAGTATTTCCGTTTCCCCCCACCCCAGGGAATTTACTTTTGCTCGAATATGGCTGCTCCCGCTACCCCCAAAGATCGGAGGAACCTCAATTTTAATGCCCAGGAGGTCTCTGTGGTTTTCTCCGCTATGGAGAGTTATAATGATTTCCTGCATGGGAAAAAAAGTAGGAAAACCAGCAGGGACAGGAAGCAGGCCATCCTGGACACCATTGCTGGCCGGGTTAATGTCTTGGGGTACTCCACCCGGACTGCTGGAGATATTAAAAAAAAAAAAAATGATCTGCGGCGCAAGGTCCGTGGCAAGGTGGCCACCATCAGGAGGCATGAGAGGGGCACAGGTGGTGGACCCCCATGTCCGGTCAGCCTGACCACAGAGGAGGAGGTGGTCGCCCGCTGCCTGGAGAGGGAGCAATTGGAGGGGGTACCAGGCTATGATTCTGTGGAGGAAGGCTCCAGGACAGGTAAGTGTTTTTTATCCCCTATTTGGTGTTTTGCATGTGGGGGGGGGAGGGTACATGTGCCAAGTGTGTGGGACCACCAACATGTGTCTGCTTTGTGTCATCCACAGATGACGGAGCTGGGCCATCATCTGTCGGCGGCCAGTCCACCCCATCCCCCCATCGGCACCCAGTGCCTGTGCCCCTGGGTGGTGAAGACACCGAGGTGGAGGGGGAGAGTGCCCACACCACACATGCAGAGGTCGTTGAGGAGGAGCCTGTTGGGGCAGAGCAGGACTTTGTTTTATTGTTAGAGGAATCCTCCTCTTCTGCAGGACCCTCTCAGATCCCCTCCCCCATTATAGGAAGCCCCTCAAGGGCGACTCCATCCCCCCGGGGACAAACATCTACTGGCCCCAGGAAGGCCACCCATAAGACCAGGGGGGTGTCTGATCTGGTCCAGGACCAGGTGGCGAGGCATCACGCCAGGCAGACCCAGCAAATGGGGGAGATTGCTGGGCACCTGGACAGAGTGGCTGACAGCCTGTGCTCCGTGGCCCAGATGTCTTCAGCAGTGCAGGATGTGAGCTGTAACTGCGCTGCAGTGGTGACCAGCCTGGGGGAGGTGCAGGGTGAGAAAAGGGACCTCACTGCAGCCGTCCAGGCAAAAACTGCTGCCATCCAGGGAAACAGTGCTGCCATCCGGGACCAGGGGAGGCTGAGTCGGCGGGCCCAGCATTATCAGGTCACCCGGCAGCTCAGGATGCAGGCCCAGCAGCTCAGGGTGCAGGCCCAGACCAGTGCGTACCTCGGCAGAATTGCCGTGGCCTTGGAGGGCAGGCAGGCCACACCTGCCAGGAGTGGCCCACCCGGGGATCAGCCACCTCCAGATGGCCCCCCACCCCCACCCACTCCATCCAGGCAGCTGAGGAGCCAGAGAGGGGCCGCCAGAAGAAGCCCCTGGCATCCCAGATAATTTTTATTTTTATTTTTTTGATTGATGCTCAGGACATGAGTTTTTTTTTTTGGGAATGCTCAGGTTATGAGATTTTTATTTTATTATTAATACTCAAGTTATGAGTTATTTTATTTGTGATTATGCTCAGGTTATGAGATTTTTATTTTTTGATACTGCACACGTTGCAGTGTGAATGGTGTGTGAATGTGAGGGGGTGGCACTCCTGCCAGTAAGGGGTGTCACCCTCGGCCGTGGTGGTGAAGTTAACCCCACGGCTGTATGAATGACGTGTGAAAGGTGTATGAATGGACAGCGACATCATTGGGGCCTTGACGCTGGCGTTGCTGCTCCCAAGTCCTACATGCTGGACTTGGGCTAATCCAATGTGATGTGCATGTGGTGTGTGTGATCTAGGGACATCAGTGGTGTGCATGCGTGCATTGTCTGTGTGATTAATGTTTGGGTTTAGTGTCCAAAGATGCCTACGGCGAGGACCCTCCTGACTGCTCTTCCATCAGCAGACTGGTTCTCCTCTGGCAGGGGGGGATTGTCTGGTTGGGGGGTCAGGTCATCACGCATGTCAATCTGCAGGCCTTTTCTCATAGCAAAGTTGTGAAGAATGCAACATGCACCGATGATCTGACACACGAAGGTAGGGGAATACAATAGGGTCCCCCCGGACTTATCCAGGCAGCGGAAACAGGACTTCAGGAGCCCAAATGTGTGCTTCATTTTATTTTCTCTCTCCTCTGGTTTGGGGGTTCCGGAAAGGAGTCATGAGATGGGGTCCCAGTGCACATGCAGAGTCACCTGTAAGGGAAAAGACAGGAGGATGTTAGTCATGCATGTGCCCCTTGTGATGTGCATCATGGGAGGGGATAGTCATGCCTGCCACCCATGTCACTCACCAACCAGCCAGCTGTCCCCATACATGTTCTGCTCGAATTCTGCTGGGATGGGGCTCTGACGGTATATGAAGCTGTCATGGCTGGACCCTGGGTGTTTGGCACGGACGTGCCATATGAGGCGTTGGGCATCGGCTATCACCTGTACGTTGATGGAGTGCCAATGCTTCCGATTGCGGTATATGTGCTCTGTGGCACTGGGGGGCTGTAGGGCCACATGTGTGCAATCAATGGCCCCCACAGTGCGTGGGAATCTGGCAATGCTGTAGAAATCTGTCATTGCCTTCAGCCGCAGCTCCTCAGTGGTTGGTATGATGAACTGGTTGGACATACGTCTGAGGATTGCAGGGACAACCTGGTGCACACATCTGCTTATGGAGGATTGTGACATCCCAGCCACCACTCCACTTGTACGCTGGAATGATCCACTGGCAAGGAAATGAAGTGTTGCCAGTACCTTCACCAGTGGCTGCACTGCTTGTGAGCGGTGTGTTGGGCTGGTGATGTCACCCTGCAGGGTTGTGGTTAGTTCAAGTATTGCATCTGGGCTGAATCTGAAGAGGCGATACACCTCCTCATCCCCCATGACAAAGAGGCTCATGCGCGTGCGGTATATCCTTTCACGTGCCCGCCTACTCCGTTCCGGGGGACCCAGTACTAGTGCTAGGACCGCGACTGCCCCTGGCATGTTGGCACACAGAGGTGTTGTCCTTGCAAGTGTGTCTGTTCAGATTGCTAGTTTCGTCGGTAACGCTGCTGCTGTAGCTGCTCTCCTGCTGACCTGTGGCCGTCTGGAGTAAAGATAAAGCAGCTATTTGTAGAAATAACTTTGCGCCGGACGGACGAGATACGCGCGGCGCATGTAGCCGGCGTAGGGTGCTAATCCGTTCGCGAATCGGGAAATCTCCCTCATTTGCATATTTGCAGGGGAAATCAATAGGCGCGACTGATGCGCCAAGCGAAATTTTGCGCTGACGAGACTCTGGCGTCGGAAAGTTAAGCCGATCGGAAATGGCCCGTTTTCTGTCGCATCTAGTTTGGTGGGTATGGCCACATAGAAACGACGGCGCATCTTCACAGTTACGCGGCGCATATCGAATTACTCCAGCGCAAGTCTTGCTGAATCTGGCCCTATCAGTTTATATGTCTAAAGATTTTAGGATCTAGTAATAAGGAGGGGAAATTTAGCAGAAGCTCTCTTTCTTACTATTCATGTAGTGTTGGGCTTACAACTTTGCAAGTATCAGATGTTGCTTTGTCCTGCAGTCCTATTAGTCCTTGTCCAATAAAAAAATAATAAATACAATAAATAAATAAAAAAATAGAAAAGATGGGAGTATTACTATGGGTGAGAAGGAGATAGCTGCTTACATACCTGAGCACTGGCACAATCAGTTTCAATTTTTACTTAAAGGAGTTGTACATTTTTTTTTGCCTAAAATGAATGTCTGCAAGGTAGACAGACAGAATAGTGTAATGATTCTGTTAAAAAATGAGTAAATATCTATAAAAATCCTTCATCTATATTACCTCTGGCATTCTAGTTTCTGTTCTCTCATTCACTTCCTGGTTTGCGGCGCTCGTTCATGTAAGAACTACATTTCCCAGTATGCATTGCGGCACGCCCAGTAATTCACACCACCTTGAAGTCTCTAACATGTAGAGAGCGTCCTGCCGCACATATGTAGTCCCAGGAGGGGGCGAGCATATCACTGACCACCACAGTAAAGCCTCCCTTCACGGTGGTGAGTAACAATCAGACAAGCAGGAAGTGAAGAGAACAGAGAAGAAATAGAGAAACTTCTGAGCAAAAACGAACAATGAGGAAGTGAAAAGAAGAATGTCTGCAGGTAAAGGATGCTTATTATAAAAAAAAAAATCCTTTACAACCCCTTTAATAGATGACATTAACAGTAATAAGGGGAAAATTGACAAACCCCAACCCCCACTCCCACAACACACCACTGAACTGTCTGGGACCCAATTGAGCATAATATTTTTAACACAGAATGGGTGCTTTGTGGGCCTACATTTCTAATATAGTTGTCAGGGAACAAGCCCAAAAACCTGATGTGTTAGCCAATACTAAATATGGCAGCACCCAGAAATGCACACACACACGTAATGGGAACAAGCGGAAAAATGCACGTGTGCAATGGCACATGCTCGTGCACGCTGGCACATGCCGCCTGAGCTAGATTTTGACACCCTCTGGCCTTTAGAAGAATGCCTGATGCTCACAGACGCCACTGACTGTTCTTAAGCTTCCTGTTACCCCTTATTGATTTTGCTTCTGAACACCTGTTACCGACCCAGTTTGCTCTTGGATACCTCTTGTCTGTTTCCTGGTTTTGACCTCAGTCTGTCCATGCATTTATTCCTGTCTCCTGTGTATGACCTTACCATGTCTCTGATCTTCTGCCTACTGACCTTCGGCTCTCTGTCCATTGCTATCCCTGATTATGCCTCCTGTCTTGTACTGTCTGCTGTGATCCACCCAAGGTGTCCTCCTGTGGTATCTACCTGCAGTACTTACCCATTGCTCCACCTTGCAGTACAACTTGCTTCCCCAAGTATGCAGTAAGCACAGCCACCAGTTCCTCTGAGTTCTGCTGCTCCAGTCATTTGATATCCACATGCAGGAATCACCACACCAGCATCTCCCACCTGTGATACAGCTGGAAATCCTTGCTTCTTTGGGCCAACCTGGTTTCACCATCAGGGATACCAAGCACTCAGCCGCAAGGAAAGGCACTGCAGTGTTTAGGCTTCAGGACCAGGTATGTGACAATAGTGATGGCTTTCATGACACCTTCAGACATTCTGAAGAGTTCTAGCAAATTTTTACAGCCACTTCCCATATCTTTGTGAGCAAGCAGAAGTGGTGAAATGCATTACAAAGGCTGGCTTTGGGTTGACATTACTGTATGCAGTCAACACTCTGATTATTATTAACATTACTGCAAGAAGAGCTAATTGGAGTGTTGCTGTTTTTCTTCTATGTTCAGTAAAATGTGGAGATAGACTGTGGCACCCAGGTTGTCCATGTGCAGGAAAGGTCTGTCTTGAGTCAAGCTATTGATGTGTAGGTTTCCCAAATTGTTACATCAATTATTCACAAGAGATGAATTGTCGTTATTGGCCGCTGACATTTAGGCTCCATGCACACTGGAGCTGATAAACTTCAGTTTATTGGAGTTTGCACATTTTTTTTTTTTCTAAAAAAAAGCCCATAAACTCCACTCTATGGTATTCTATGTGTTCATGCACACATAGACGTTTTTCAGCTTTAATGAGCAGTGGAGTTTATGGGCTTTTTTCTGAACACCCGAAAATTGCATTCAAAGTGCCGGTTTTTACCTAAAAAAAAAAAAAACACCAAACGATAATAAACACTCAAAAAACGCTAAAAAACGCTAAAGATTTTGAAAGACTCCCTGCAAAGCTATTGGCGTTTTTATAACATAATTGTATGTATAGCAAGGTGAATTTGCGCTTCCCCCAAGGTGTAGCAAAATAAATAAAATAAAAATATGGAAACGCTGGCGGCAAGTAGGGGATGCAGGAGTTAATCACAAGAATCCTGTCAACTCCCCACTGACACAAACCAGCAATCAAGTGATTCCAATTCACCAAAAGGAAACAAAAAATGTGTTGGGACAGAGAAAACTCTGTTAAGGTGCTGCAATCTTAATACATGCCAGAATATACAGCAATCAAATGGATATAGTAAGTGGTGAAAGGTAGCGCAACCCACAACACTATATAAATATATATATATATAAATAGATCATGACAACCTGTGAATGATAATTGTCCTCAATGAAAACAAACATAAATAATTATCTCCAGTGATAAGTGCCTATGAAAAATAAACTTAAAAGTCCACTAAACAAAAGAGTAGAGATGAGAGAAAAAAAGGCTTCATAGTGCAAAAAGTTCAAAGAAACCTCTTTATTAAAAGAAGTTTGTAGTTAACATCAGGGTTAGGCAACACTGCCTCCTTTCCCAGTCAAAGCCTGTATTAAGTGAAACGCAGCGTCGGGCGGAGCTATAGTATCAGACGTCGCCACAAACCAGCTGATCGGTTGTTACCGAAGCTGGAAGGATTGTACATCGTAGGATAACTTGTTTTATTCGGTTTTACCAGACTGTTTTGCATTTGCATCACATTGTTGCCTAACCCTGATGTTAACTACAAACTTCTTTTAACCACTTAAGACCCGTACCAATACGCTGGTAAATGACCCAAGGTGTTTTTGCGATTCGGCACTGCGTCGCTTTAACAGACAATTGCGCGGTCGTGCGACGTGGCTCCCAAACAAAGTTTGCGTCCTTTTCTTCCCACAAATAGAGCTTTCTTTTGGTGGTATTTGATCACCTCTGCGATTTTTATTTTTTGCGCTATATACAAAAATAGAGCGACATTTTTGAAAAAAAAACACAATTTTTTAATTTTTGTTAAAAAATCAAATAAACTAAATTTTAGTCAAACATTTAGGCCAAAATGTATTTAGCCACATGTCTTTAGTAAAAAAAAAAAATCGCAATAAAAAAAAATAGCTACCTAGCGGGAACAGCGACACTAATACAGCGATCAGAAAAATGATCGCTTAGTGATGCTGGCAATAGGGAGTGAAAGGGTTAACTAGGGCGGTGATCAGGGGGTTAAAACTTTATTAGGGGGGGTGGGGGGGCTACCCTGGACCTAACACTAACTGTTTTTTACACTGCCTGTCACACTGACACTAAATGCAGTGATTAGATCACTGCATTCAGTGACACTGTGACAGGGGGGTGGGGGGGCGATCACAAGGGGTTAATGTGCCTATGTGAGTGTGTGTCAGTGTTGTGTTGGTGCACACTTACTTGTGATGTCTTCTCTCATCAGCAGCGGTGGGAAAAACCGCTGCGATGAGAGATTACATCATTTCCTCCTTCCTGTGTAAACACAGGAGGAGGAAGTGACAGGAGCTGGGAGCGCGCGCATTGGCTGGGAGCGATCGCGGGGGGGCGGGTAAACGCCGACATCCGCCCGCTCATCCCGGATCGCTCCCGGAGCCAGGGGGACCCCCGCACGCCGCGGAGGGGGTCCCGATGGGACCCCCGAACCGCACTTAGGCGGGGACGTAAATTTACGCCCTGTATGTGCCATTCTGTGGCCGTATATGTGCATGCGGGGGTCCTTAAGTGGTTAATAAAGAGGTTTCTTTGAACTTATTGCACTATGAAGCATTTTTTTTCTCTCACCTCTACTAATTACATATGGATGTTCATCTATTACCACTCTGGGGATAAGATAGCACCTTCCGTAGGACACGCAAGATATAGGTCTCAAATGATCACAAGTGGGAAAAAGCTTATACCAAAAATCACAATGCTGGCATCCCTGGGATTTCAGATGCTAGCATTATATTGATCTGGCATGGGATTAATGGAGCCCCATTGCTTCAGCCACATATAGGGATCCCTTAGCAACAGCTGCACTTTGTACTCTACACAGTGTATAATGTCTATATTCGTTTTTTTTTGTTCCGTTTCGTATGTTCCCGTCGGTTCGTTTCCGTTAGTTTTTCGTGAGACACCCTTTTTCCTGTTCGTTCCCGTTCGTTTGTCGTACGACGCGATTTCTTAGTATTCCGATCGTTTTTCGTATTTCCGTTACCGTTTTATTTTCGTACATGCGGGATGGTTCGTTATTCTGTTTAATTCATGTTCGTTACTTGTTAGACAATAATTATCGTGAATGTTCGTCAATTTGCATTCTGTGTATCTTGAATGCTTTTCTTTTGTTAGTGTCAGTTGTATTTTCATTGTTCAATGACATCTATAACAAAAGAATTTCATTATGTATATTGAATGAATTCCTTTTTCTGTTTGTATTGTGTATTCAAAATACTGAAGGCAAATCTTTTGTTATAGGTGTCATATCAACATACGAAAATAAAAGAAAAAGTATTCAAATGCAAATCTTTTGTTTATCGTTTTTTCGAATGGCCAGAGAGTTAGGCTGGCCATACATGATACAATTTTCTGTGCAATTTTCTGTACAATTTTCTTTAGATTTACCTTCAACTATGTAGTGCAAGGGCCTGCCTGATTGCATACAATTGAAAGTGTTGTTTAGTTTGACCTCATATTATATGGTTTTTGGTAAATCTAAAAGAAAATTATACAAGAAAATTGAACATGTATGGCCAGCCTCAGTGACTGAAAGCAGCTTCTCTTTTGTGCTGAGTAGTGAGTACACTAGTACAGTAAAGCCAAATAAACTTTTCTGTGGATTTTCATCTGAAGGGAGTTCAGTTGGCCAGACTTTTGAACCCAAAAATGGTTTTCCTGACGCATTCATGGCAGCACACACTGGGTTGTGACTCCGCCCCCACAACCTGACAGGATTGGTTAGCTATAAATTTAAAGGGGAGACGCCCCGCACCATTCTCTTTTTTTATCCTCACCTGACAGATTGGATGAACAAGCAAAAAGCATGCCTCTTACCGCAAATCGCCCCAGCAGGTTCAGCCTCTCCTGTTTGGAAGTCCCTCCTGTACAGTCTCTAAATGAGCTTTATAGTGGGAACCCCGTTCTGGTGGTCTCAGGGGCTCTGGAATTATACTGGCATCTGTAACAAGCTTTAAAGAAGCTTCAAATCTCGCAGTGGCCCCCACTTTCGCTCTGTCCTTCCTTCCAGTGCAGTGTGTGCTTCCACAAAGGTATTTGTATCATTACATTTACCACCTAAGGTTAGTCCGTTTTGTACCTTTGTCTGCCTGTTGTTTTTTTTCTCAGCTCTGCTGAGCCCTGTGGTTCCTCTGACACCCCATACTCTCGGGGTCACCGCTGCGTACCCCTTGGTGCTCTGCACATGCGTGCAGCTCAGTGATGACGCCGCCTGTCTCCTCTGCCCTCTTCCAAAATGGCGCTTCTGAGCATGCGCGCGTCATAAAAAAAAAAAGAAAAAAAAAAGAAACAGTCCTATTGCTCTGTAGTTCTGGCTGCTGCCCTGCTGCTCTGCTCTACTCAGAGTGAAGATTGCACCAGGTGTGTGCAGGCATGTCCCAGATCAGCCTGGGCTAATTGATTACACACACACAAAAAAAAGGAACATATAGGATAGAAGATCTAATACATTTATATATTAATTTATAACATACCATAGGAGAAAGTATATCCATAATTAAACAATTAATATAATCCAAAAAAAAAAAAAAAAGGGGATAGATATATGTAAATAAAATTATTATATTAATTTAATAAATAGAAATGTTGGGGGGGAACATATTGTAATGTTTTCCCTTCTCTCTTTTTTTTCCCACCTTTTCGGGCTGTCTCTCTGCTATCCTCATGGGAGCCACTGCCCTCGCAGACCACCATCAGCTGACCAGGTATAGAGGCCGTCCAGAAGGTGGTAAGTAGAGGGGAGACAAAAAAGAGAGCCTGGCCACTGACGCTACAGTTTTGGTAGCCCTATCGGGTCAAGAGACGCAAGTTTGCGGCACAGAGGGAGATTCCAGCCATGCTTCCGGCAGAAGGCGCAAGAAGTCGCTCAAGGTTACCCTCTTGATTTCTTCAATCAAGGCATAGCCGCTCGCGTCACAGCCACTCCAGTCATAGTCGGTCCCACCGCAGACGATTAACTTCATCCGAGACAGAGCTATCTTACCCGCACCACGGCAAATGTTTGCCAAATATGCGGGGCGCCAGCCTTGCCAGGGGAATTGGCCTGCCGCTCGTGCTTCATTGAAGTAACCAAGCATTCAGAGGCCAGAGTAGATACTGAACTCCTAGGAGAATCGCCACAGGGATCATATGTGGGCGATCCTTCACCAAGCACATCGCCCGGCCGTTACGCCAGGCTGCAGTAACCCTCTCTAAGAATGAGGAGTGTGAGCAGGCATCGGACTGTATCTTTTTAGTTGAACCATTTGCCCATTCAGTCAAGGAAGCGATCGGCTGGGAGGAGGTTATGGCAGAACTTCTGAAGGTTCAGAAATATTTCCTGGTGCTGAAAAGGGGGGCCTGAATCATTTCCCTTCATCAAAGAGCTGGAAAACCTCATAAAGGATAAGTTGGGGGATCGCATAAGCGGCCCAGTATGAGCAACAAGTTTGCAGATTGTACCCCTTGTGGGATTCTAAGATCAATTCTTTTCATCAATGCAACTACGGTGGATTCATCTTTAATGCGACTCGCTAGAGACGTTTCTCTACCGATTGAAGACGCAGTTACCTTCCGGGACGCTCTTGATTGTAAAATCAATATAGAACTGAAGAAAGCCTGCTCCACGACAGCAGACGCGTGTAGGCCGGCTATCACCATGGCGGCAGTCGCTAAAACCATCGCTGCATGGGCGGCTAATGTTGAGAATTCCATTCTAGAAGGAGCCGACCAGGGGAAGATATTCTCCTCCCTGCAGGAAAATTAAGTTGGCTTAAGGCTCCTGAGGGGGCGACTTCATGGCTGGGAAGAGCCTTATGGCTGTGACCCTGGATAGCGAAGGCAGCGTCAAAATCAACTGGTGCAAAATTCCATATGGCGGCTCAAGTGTATTCGGCACAAAGATGGACTCGGCCATCTCCAAGGTTACCGGGGGAAAGTCCGGGCTGATTCCCTCTGATAGGAAACCAGAGCCCCAGAAGGGCCCCGCTTACAGGCGTGATCTTCCTGTCAAATACAGGAATGTTAGATCCTACCGCCCCGGCAGGGAATTTAGGAGGGACTGGAAGACTCGACCCTGCTTCATGTAGATACAGTAAGCCAATCACAGCTGGGGAACAGCAGAAGTCCTTTTTAAGGGTCCGTCTGCCCACTCAGCTCAGGTGAGCACCAGACTCAAGAGATTCGCTCGGATGTGGGCAACTCGTATAACAGATCCATGGACACTATCCTCTATCAAGACCGGTCACAATTGGAAATTCATGGGCACATTGCCAGAGAACACATTCCAGCCTACCAAGTACTTCCGCACCAGAAAGGGAGGGGGTTTTATTCTCCTTTATTTCTGGTATAAAAAAAAAAAAAAAAAACGGGGATCTACGTCCAGTCTTGGACCTAAATAAGTTCAACAGACGATCAAAATAGAGGCCCTCAGATTGGAAAAGCCTTCAGTCCATTTTGTTGTCAGTAGACGTGGGAGACTGGATGCTATCTCTAGATTTTTCGGACGTTTACCTTCACATCCCAGTTCATCTTAACTTCCAGAGGTCCCTTCGGTTCTCAATCGATCAATCCCATTTCCAATTTTGGTGCCCCCCATTCGGCATCGCCTCAGCACCCAGAGTATTCGGCAAGTTAGGGTGTTCCTAGGGGCAGAATAAAATACCAGGTTGTACCGGGTGCAATTCCCTCAAGAGAGGCTGAAGCCCAGAAGACACAGAATCTGCTATCATCCAGACGTCTTAACTGTCAGAGCCTGCCTCAGTACCCTGGGGTCCATGTCAGCAACCATACCCTTGATACAGTGGCCCCTGTGGCACATGCGAGTCTTACAGAACTCCTTTCTCAGGCAGTGGAATAGAACATCAATACTCCAAACCATTCACATCCCGAACTTTGGTACAGCAATTAGTATGGTGGTGGACACACTCGTCCAACCTCAGGGAGTCCATTCCAAAAGTTCCCCCAAGTCCAGAAGTAGTAACATCGGACGCCAGCCAGGGGTGATGGGGTCCACACTATCTAGACTGAGTAGCCCAGGGACAGTGGCACTTTCGGGCTCAGGGCATAGTGTCAAGTATTTTAGAGCTCAGAGCAGCCTTTCAGGCCCTCCTGGCCATTGCACCTCTTCTAGAGAGGAAGAGTGTCCTGATCAGGATGGACAACAAGTAGCGGTGTCATGTATCCAGAGACAGGGGGGCTTCAGGAGGAAGTTCGCCCATAATGGAAGGGGCACAAGTGCACCTGTTAGATCTGTGGGGAGTATGCGTCCCAGCAACACAGAATTCGTTGGCCAACTACCTAAGCCGAGAGACACTTTCAAACAACGAATGGTCCCTGAACCAACGGGTATTCTCCATTCTTATGAAAACTTGTGGAGTACCAGAAGTCGACCTAGCGGCCACGCCAAAGAACTCCAAGTGTCAGAGGTTCCTGTCCAGAGCCCACTTTCCATTACCTGAAGGGACAAACTGCCTAGTTCTTCCATGGAGCTGCGAGCTAGGGTACATTTTTCTTCCAACTTCTAGGATTACAAGATTCCTGTCCCGACTTCGGAAGTCCTCAGCCACGGTTATTGTACTAATACCGTTCTGGCTGAGGAGGCCATGGTTTACGACCCCGCTACAGCTAGGTACGCGGCCTCCAATTCATCTTCCAGTAACCTGGGATCTCATACATCAGAGGCAATTCTTCCATCCAGCCCAGAGAAGCTGCATTTGCCAGCTTTGAAGCGGAGAGGGCTAGGTTAGGGGAACTAGGATACTCTCAGGAGGTAATATCAACCTTAGTACAAGCTCTAAGGAGCTCCACTGATGTCACCTATACTAGGATCTGGGAGAGGTTCGTGTCATCGCAGCAAAGAGATTGGAATCCCATCTCAAATTCTTGAATTTCTTCAGTCAGGGCTTAACAAGGGCCCGGGCTCGGGTACCCTGAAGGTGCAAGTATCTGCCCTTTCAGCCATGACGGGTACTAGATGGGCTCTTCATCATCCGGTCACTCTGTTCCTCAGGGCCTACGTAAGATCAGACCACCTAGGAGGCCAGCCTTTCCAACAGGGGATCTCTGTGTAGTACTCGGGGCCCTGTCCAATCCACCTTTTTCTCCATTCAACTTAGTCTCACCGGTCACCGTGTAACCTAGCTCTGAAGATGGCTTCCCGTATTGCTATCACCTCAGTTAAGAGGGCGTCGGAGATACAGCACTTATGGCTACAGAACCCCTATTTAGTGTTCTTCCCTGACAGAGTGGTTCTGAAGCCCTCAGACCATTTTTATCCAAGGGTAACTTCCTCCTTTCATTATAACCAGGACATCGTCCTTCCGTCTTTTACTAATGAGAGGGGCGAGTCCCATGACTAGGATGTCAAGTCTACCATCTCCAGTTACGTCACAGCTACATCTCAGGAATACGGATTCTCTCTTGATTATCCCACACGGGAACAGACGAGGTCAGCCAGCTACCTCCCGTACCATTAACTCTTGGTTGTTAAAGCTATCAAAGAGACCTATTCCATCCAGCAACTTACGACTCCTAGAGGGCATTAGGGCTCATTCGACAGGGGCAGAGGCCACTTCTTGGGCAGCATATTGCGGGACTTCACCGGAAACCATAGGCAGAGCAGCAACTTGGTCTACCCAACACATCTTCATTTCTCACTACAGAGTGAATTCTGCTCTCCTGGCTACCGTCGACTTCGGCAGATCTGTTCTTAGAGCCAATTCCTCAGCGCTATAAAGAATAAATATTACTGTTTTCTTGCACCCTCCCGACTGGCAAGTTATTTCCCAGTGTGTGCTGCCATGAATGCGTCAGGAAAATGGAAAATTGTATACTCACCTTTCCGTAATTTTCCTTTCCTGACGCATCTTCATGGCAGCACACAGATGCCCACCCTGCTGTTTTATGATGATATATACAGAGAATGGTGCGGGGCGTCTCCCCTTTAAATTTATAGCTAACCAATCCTGTCAGGTTGTGGGGGCGGAGTCACAACCCAGTGTGTGCTGCCATGAAGATGCGTCAGGAAAGGAAAATTACGGAAAGGTGAGTATACAATTTTCCATTTTCTGATGCAGTTTAAAAACTTAACACATTTTCTGAGAACGATCGGAAAACGATCGTTTTTATGTTTGTTGTTAAAACAGTCTGACCAAGTGTATGGAGCTTAACAATAGTTAATATGGATGAGCCATGAGTGTTGAAAGTGCCGCGAATCCCGCAATATATTTAGGAAAGTACAAAATGACAAATCCTTTTTTCTGATCATATTTTCAGGGAGATCTGGCCAACTGATCTCCCTTCAGATGAAAATCCACAGAAAAGTTTATTTGGCTTTACTGTAGATTTTCATCTGAAGGGAGATCAGTTGGCCAGATCTCCCTGAAAATATGAACAGAAAAAAGGATTTTCGTCATTTTGTACTTTCCTAAAAATATCGCGGGATTTGCGGCATTTTCAACACACGGCTCATCCATATTAACTATTGTTAAGCCCCTTACACTTGGTCAGACTGTTTTAACAACAAACATAAAAACGATCGTTTTCTGATCGTTCTCAGAAAATTAGTTTGTTTTTAAACTGCATCAGAAAACCATTTTTGGGTTCAAAAGTCTGGCCAACTGATCTCCCTTCAGATGAAAATCCACAGAAAAGTTTATTTGGCTTTACTGTACTAGTGTACAGGCCCTTGCACTACATAGTTGAAGGTAAATCTAAAGAAAATTGTACAGAAAATTGCACAGAAAATGTTATCATGTATGGCCAGCCTAACTCTCTGGCCATTCAAAAAAACGATAAACAAAAGATTTACATTTGAATCCTTTTTCTTTTATTTTCGTATGTTGATATGACACCTATAACAAAAGATTTGCCTTCAGTATTTTGAATACACAATACGAACAAAAAAAGGAATTCATTAAATATACATAATGAAATTCTTTTGTTTTAGATGTCATTGAACAATGAACATACAACTGAAAACGAACACAAAACGGATTCAAACAAAATACACAATGCAAACCTCTTAATACAGATTTTATTTTCGTTATTTTGCTGTTTTCGTTTTGTCGTTTTTTCCCGTCGGATCGTTCGTTCGTATTTGCGGTCGTTCGTTATGCGGCTCATCCGTTATCCCGTCGTTTTCGTATTTTGGTGCTTTACCGTTTTCGTATGTACACATTATCCCGCGGGTACGAAAATGAACATTTTCGTACGAAAATAACATTCGTACAAACGGGAATGCACATATCTACTATTTATATATGCTTGGTATTTCAACACAGAGTTTAGATACACCATATATGCTTTACACAATGTCTATCTTGAACTCAAAGCTCATCCCTACTCCTGAGAAACCGTGTGACCGCTGCTTTGTTCCAGAGCGTCTCCATACTGCTGTGCTCCAGACTTACCATTCTCCCGAGGCTGCTGGCCACCCTGGGAAGAATCAACTTTTTTATGCCATTTCCCAACAATTCTGGTGGCCTAGTCTATGTGCTGATGTAACCGCCTTCGTAGCTGCCTGTTCCGTGTGTGCTCAGAGTAAGACTCCACGACATCTTACAGTGGGCCTCCTATGACCCATACCCAATGGAGAGAGGACCTGGACCCACCTGTTTATGGATTTCATTGTGGAGTTACCCAACTCTCAGGGCAACACAGTAATCCTCATTGTATTCCACTTAAAGAGTAGTGTTGAGCAGAATATGCCATATTCGATTTCGCGATATATCTCGAATATATAGTCGAATATTCGAGATATATTCGCTAAATACGAATATTCGTGATATTTTTTGGAAATGAAATGATTGCGAAATTTCGCTATTGCGAATGCGAATGCGAATTGCGAATGCGAAATTTCGAGAAATGCGGAATGGAGCACTCTGGCTCAGAATATTCGTGATATTTTACAATACAAAATAATTGCGAATATTCGAGAAATGCGGAAGGAGCACTCTGATTGGCTCAGAATATTCGTGATATATTACAATACACAATAATTGCGAATATTCGGCAAGTGCGGAAGGAGCACTCTGATTGGCTCAGAATATTTGTGATATATTACAATATAAAATAATTGCGAATATTCGAGAAATGCGGAATGGAGCACTCTGATTGGCTCAGAATATTCGTGATATATTACAATACAAAATAATTGCGAATATTCGAGAAATGCGGAATGGAGCACTCTGATTGGCTCAGAATATTCGTGATATATTACAATACAAAATAATCGCGCGATATCGCTATTGCCGAATAATCGCATTGCGATTTTTCTGCAATATAAAATGAGCGCTGCAGCTACTCGGCCCAAGGTCTCTAATCATACCAGCAATGCTTTTAGACGTCGATGGGGATCTCTAGGATGTGATCTGTTCTAAAAAAAAAAATTGAAAAAATACGAATATTCGAAATAGCGAATATTCGCCGCGATATTCGTGTTATTCGCGAATACTCGAATATGCAATATTCGTAGCGAATATTCGCAATGCGAATATTCATGAGCAACACTATTAAAGAGGAGTTCCACCCATTTTTTTTAACTTGATCTATATTCAATCTCCTAAACGAATCATTTTCACATTGGCATTTATTTATTTTTCTGTCTAGAAATACCTTTTTAACTTTATTTCTTCTTGACTTCTGCTCCTAATAGCCTAGGCGATTACAAGGGTTTCTGGGACATCGCCTACTGCCGAGATCTCGCGTTATTTGCAGATGACGCGAATGGCCAATGACAGGAGAAAGGGAGGAGGGTGCCAGCGGTAAGAAACATTCTGACAGCCCACAGCTCGCCGCCTCCTCCCACACGGCCGTTGTCTGGGGGGGGGGAATGAGGTGACGGCTTGACAGCACCCGCTACCATACCTCCCAGCGGTGGAAGAGGAGGTCCGAGGTGGCGACTTACAAAGGGCTTGTTCGGCGGCAGCAGCAGCAACCCCCCGCCTAACAACTTTTTTTCTCGTTCGGCGGCAGCACCCAAATCCCCCCTCTTAACAACTTTAGCAGCAACTAGGCATGTGCAAAAGTGAAAAATTTGTTTCGTTTCGTTTCAATTTGTCATTTAATAAATTTCTTTAAGTTAGGTTCGTTACATGTGTTGAATTCGTTTTCGGAATCCGTTCGTTTCGACCGAATTTCGAAAAATCCGGTCGAAATCGAAAATATTTCGACCGTTTTTCGAATTCGTTCGTTTTCGACCGAATTTTGAAAAAAAATGGTCGAAATCGAAAATATTTCAACCAGATTAGAAAACAAATAGTTTCTTTTCGAATAGAATTTTTTTCGAATTAAATCCGAAAATATTTTTTTTTTTTTTTTTCGAATTCCGATCGAATTTAGTCCGCGGGTATTCGATTCGGAATCCTAAATTTTTTTTTTTTCGATTTCGACCATTATTTTTTCGAAATTCGGTCGAAAATGAACGAATTCCGAAAACGGTCGAAATTTTTCGCTAATATAGCAATTCGGGAATTCGTATGCATCCGAATGTCCGAATAATGGAAAATTCGTCCGAATTTCGATTCGGAACGAAACGAAATGCACATGCCTAGCAGCAACCCCCCCCCCCCACACCCGCTTCTCAAACGGCTCTAGTCCCATGGATCCAGCTCCCTCCTTATGTTACATGAATTGACATTGCTATAGCAACCACTCAGGCATCACAAAAGTCCAGGAAATTAACACAGAACGGCTTCACACAGCCCACAGCCAAAATGGAACCTGCCTGCATCCGAGATCTGTGAGTAAAAGATTATTTTTCAAGAAAGTAAAAGAGCAATGAAATATGCTATGTTAGTAATGTTATTTTCCGGGTTTTAAAAATTACAGAGCAGTCATTAAAAAAAATGTTTTGGGGGGACTGGAACTCCCCTTTAAGAAGTTGCCCACTTCTAAGAAACTGGCTTCCATTTTTGCTCGGGAGATTTTTTGATTACATGGGCGAACCAAGGTGATTGTCAAAGGCCTCGTACACACGATCAAATCTGTCCGCTGGAAATGGTCCGCTGGACCGTTTCAGCAGACAGATGCGATCGTGTGTACGGCCGAGCCGACGGATTTGGCCACCCGACAGATTTCAAAGCATGCTTTGAAATCTATCGGGTGGGAATCCGTCCGCCCGACATGTCTGCTGGTTAGTACACTTACCAGCAGACATGTCGTCCCGCACCGCCGCCGAATGGATTCGGCGCATGTGCGGAAGTGTTTTACTTCCTGGTGCGGTGACGTGGCGGCGTCAACGTCACCGACACGTCGGCGCGCTCTCTGCTGGCGGGGATTTTGGTTTGCTCGTGTGTACACGCGAGCAAACCAAAATCCCAGCAGACAGATTTGTTCAAATCTGTCGGACGGACAGATTTGAATAAATCTGTCTGTTCGTGTGTACGAGGCCTCAGACAGAAATAGTCAGTTTTTGGCCCAGTTCTTTCAAGCTTTTTGTGCACAGTTGAGAATTCAGCTTGCTTTCTCCTTCGTGTATCACCCACAGTCTAATGGGGTCACAAAACAAACCAATCAGTTCTTAGAGCAATTTCTACATTGCTATATTTCTGACCATCATAACAACTGGTCAGACCTCTTAGGCCACGTACACACGATCGGTCAGTTTCATCGGTCCAAACCGACCGTGTGTGCGGCCCATCGGTCTGTTGTGCTTCGGACCAAAATTAGAGAACTTGCTTTAAAATTGTACCGATGGACCGCTGACCGATAGGTCCAAACCGATGGTTAGTATGCACGACCATCGGTTCCAAAACCCACGCATGCTCAGACTAAATGAGGGGACGGGAGCACTCGTTCTTGTAAAACTCGCATTCGTTTTTGACATGGCACATTTGTCATTTTTAAAATTAGTGTCTCATTTATTGTAGCACATTTTTTTCTTCGTTCTATTGCTTGAATAAACACGTTCTTTTGCTGATGCTATTAAGACAGAGTTCTCCCACACTGATATTTTTGCTTTTTGCTTGTGATCTCATTTTTTTTATTTTTTTTCGCAAGCCAGATGTCCAAAATATTTTTTTGTACTCCACATGTATATTTTTTTTGCAAGTTATCAAAACAATTTTTTTTTTTTGTGATTTTTTTTTTTTTTTTTATCTATGGTGGACATTTTTTGTTGTTTTTTATTTTTTATGGAGATTCTTTCTTTTTTTGTTGTCAAGTTATCACACCAAAAGTTCCCCCTCCTCAAGGTTGTGTCCTTTGTAAATTACACATTGTATTTTGGAAATGTTTGATGGCTATTCACCAGAAAAACACAATAGACAAGGTTTAAACGTAAATTAAATTGCCATTTATTCTGGGCCAAAAAAATTATAACAAGAACGGCAACACTTGAGCAATTCACAAAATACATGCAGACTTGGACACCAAAGGCACATTCCAACATGATCAAGAACAAAATTAACAACCTCAGGAGTCACAATGTGCTCCCCAAAAAGCAGAAATTAGAAGCAGCAGCAGATGACATAAATGAACCCAAGTTGTGGTACTATAACAAGCTCAGTTTGAGCCCAAATCAGCTGGAAGGCAGGAAATCACTTTCTGGTCTTCCTTACAGCCTTCCTTCCAGGCTGCCTTTCAGCGTTACTTCCACAGCCCCGTCCATGACCCCTTGCAGGTGGTGATGATGTGGCAGCAGGAGGAAGAAGATGACAAGCAGGCCGGGCCAGGTCACCTAAATCAGTGTCCCTTGTCAGCAGGTCCCTTCTCGCCCACCACATTACCTTGTTTATGAGGTTTTTGGCCAGGCCCCTTTGTTCCTCCCCCTCTTCCTGTAGGTCATTGGCGAGGGAAGAACTGAAGCTCTCTGTTGGGTTCAGGGGGGCCCTCATGATCTGGGATGCCTCCCTGATCACCTGCAGGCTCTCCTCCTCCAGCACCTCCTTTGGGCTGGTCGGCGCATCTGGAGGGGAGGCACCTGGGAGATGGTGCTGAGCCTGGGCACCTGCTGACATCCACTCGGCCCAGCCTCCTCTTGGCTGCCACTCACCCCTTTCGCCTGGCTGGTCTCTTCCTGTGTAGAAAAAAGGGACATGTTGTTGTAATATGTTGCACAATCAATCACACACATTTTCATAATCTCGACTGTTTTCTTTTTTCTTAATTTAAATTGAACAGACTCTCATTCTGACCACTGCAGTTGGCATCCCTGACACAATTCTTTCTGCCCACGACTTTTGTTTGTTTCCAAGCATTCCTTTTGTTACAAATTCATCTCAATGAACCAACAATAATTTGCAGCCAAGAAATATGTTGTAAACTACTATACCTCACTGAAGATCACCAGATCTGGCTCCTCTGTGTCAGCCAGCTCCTGGGAGGACTCTGCAGGGGTGTGGGGAACCATGGAAGTTCCGCTGGAAGGAAGCGTGGAAGGAAGGGTGAAAGGAAGACTTGAAAGTGATTCCTGGCACTCCATTTGATCCTCCAAAAAGCTGAGATCCTTGTCGTACCACAGCCTGGGCTCCTTTGCATCACGTGCTGCTGCTCCTGACCTCTGATCATGCAATTTCTTGTAGGTCTTCCTGTATGTGCCCCTGAGGTTGTTAATTTTATCCTTAATCATGGTGGATGTGCACTGCGGAATCCAAGTCTGCATGTATGTTGCAAAGCTTTGCCGTTCTGATATTGGCCTTGTGGTAAGCTGGGTTCCTTGAATCCCAAAGGCAGGGCAGTTCACAATATTTATCAATAAAGTGCATTAGATTGACGGGAACATTCAATTGCTCCATGGTTTCAGTCCGAAATGTTTTTCTAGAATACCAAAATAAAAAATTATAAACACTAGGCTCAGCTTTTACATTGTCAGAATATGTGCGCAATCTTTTGAGCTTAAAACAGTGTCTCCGACTGCTAAAATGCTGCCCAGCTCTGCCCCATTGTTGTTGAAAATTTAGGATTTTACCTGCAGACTCTGTATTTACATTTCACTAAATACGTGGCATAAAAACATGCAATACTTTTGATACTTTTGATGATAGCATTCATCAAGGCACTATTCATGTGTAGATATCATGCCCCTCAGCATTAATGAGATGATACTCTGCCTAATTACCTATGTCCAACAATCACAAACGTTGCCTCATCTGATACACAATAAAATAGAGGTATTGCAGTCTCACATATTTATTTGGAGATGTCTCCGAGCAGATGGAGAGTGAAATTGCATGGGGGGCCCCAAGATAAATAATAGCGCAAGGGTGCAATCAACATATAAACCCCCATCCCATGACTCAAGTCTCTAGGCCTCTGCTGGGGCCATTTTCAAATTTACCTTCGTTTCTGCCGTTCCTCACTTACGCTCGAGCAGACTCCGCGTAACTAACGTAATCGCGTTGTTCTCCTTATATACCCTGCACATGCGTGAAACGCCGCCCTCTTCGCCCGCCCATGACGGACCCTTTCCTTTCCTCTTTTCCACGCCCCTAATCATTGTGAAACGAAAATATGGCGGTGTTACAGGAGCGTGATTTACCCTTTCATGACGAGGAAAGGCTGGGGATGGGAACGTCACGATCCAGGCCCAGACGCTACAAAGCGACAAATAAGTCACTAGAAGAGATGGTGGAGATGGTGGACATACTGCGGAGGAAAGATTACGATGGAGATCATGGGCCATACAACACCCCTAATTGGAGGAAGGCCAAAATAATGGACAAGGTGGCGAGGAGACTTTATGACATATTTGAGGTCACAAGGTCCAAGGAGCAGCTCCGAAAACGTTGGTCGGACTTGAAATTGCGTGAGCCAGAGCAGTTTAGGAGGATCAAGAATTATTGAGAAAAGTAGGTAATTGTAATGTTTTTTT
Source organism: Rana kukunoris (assembly GCA_029574335.1). Classification (NCBI taxonomy): domain Eukaryota; kingdom Metazoa; phylum Chordata; class Amphibia; order Anura; family Ranidae; genus Rana; species Rana kukunoris. Next base: position 359,391,495 of record CM056049.1, on the reverse strand, counting down.
TTTTGCAATTGTCTTTATAATTTGTCCCCCACTTCTAAGCAATGCTTTCTATTTCTGCCCTCCAATATCTGTGTGCTGAATATACCTTTCTGTTTCATGTTATTAGGGGAAAGAAGAGGACACCATTCGGAGGAGGCAAGGAGGCCCAGACCCCCCAAAAAAACAACCTCAGCATGTGGAGGAGGAGGATGTGGAAGAAGGAGTGGTGGAAGAAGGAGTGGTGGAAGAAGGAGTGGTGGAAGAAGGAGTGGTGGAAGAAGGAGAGGAGGAAGAAGGAGAGGAGGAAGAAGGAGAGGAGGAAGAAGGAGAGGAGGAAGAAGGAGAGGAGGAAGAAGGAGAGGAGGAAGAAGGAGAGGAGGAAGAAGGAGAGGAGGAAGAAGCAGGAGATGTGGAAGATGGGGAGGTGGAGATTATCAGCACAACAGGTTAGTGTCACCCCAGCTTCACAGGGAAAAAGAGATGTAGGTAGGCCTGCACATTACAAAAAAAACAGTTTTTGTTTTTCTTTTTGTTAGGGGATGAACATGGTGCTATGACATCATCTGATAGGACACCTTTCTCCAGTACAAGTGCCCAAATTATGGAATGCAGTACTGAAATGGACATTATGAGGAATAGGATGAATGTCATTGAGCTAAATTTTAAGAACATCATTGACATGATGGGCCGTATAAAAGATTAACACCCCCCGCCCCCAAACTAGTTGCAAAAACCAAGCGCGAATCGGCTCTAACCAAACCTTCACTAACACACGGTTACACATGATTAGCAAAAGCGGACTCAAGGGTGGCGCCGAAGGCTTTGGCCTTCCCCTTTATAGTGACGTCGTACGTGGTTTACGTGTCCGTGTTCTGACCCGATCGGATTTTGAACTGATGGTGTGTACGCACATCAGACCATCAGGCCACTTCATCGGTGAACCGATGAAAACGGTCCGTCGGACCATTCTCATCGGATGGACCGATCGTGTGTACGCGGCCTCACTGTGGGCAGAGTTTGCTCACAATAGTGCCCTGAATTTTGCTTCTCAATTGTCCCCATTTATGGTGAACTATGGTTTCCAACCTTCCATGTTGCCTGACTCATTTGTTGCGCAAAGTATTTCTTTGTTAGAGGAGCATCTCCGTGGTCTTCGTTCCACTTGGGCACAAGTCCAAGAGGCTTTTTGACATGCCAACGATAGATACAGACTCCAAGCTGAACGCAGACGCCTGCCTTCACCTTCCTACCAGGTTGGGGACAGGGTCTGGCTGTTATCTCACAAACTCCGACTTTGTGTTCCTTCTCTGAAGTTCGTACCTCGGTTTATTGGGCCTTTCCATATCCTTTGCAGGATTAACCCAGTGGCTTACGCGTTGGACCTATCTTCTGGTATGTGTATCTCAAATGTGTTTCATGTCTCTTTATTGAAACCTTTGGTCTGCAACCGCTTTACCACCTTGGTGCCACATCCTCACCCTATACAGGTTGAGAATCATGAGAAGTATAAAGTACAGTCCATTGTTGACTCCCATAGGTTCCGTGGGTGCATACAGTACCTAGTACATTGGAAAGGGTACGGCCCAGAGGAACGCTCTTGGACCTCATCCTCGGACGCACATGCCCCCGTCCTCCTCCGTGATTTCCATAGATGTTTTCCCCTCAAGCCTGGTGGTCCTCAAGGGGAAGTTGAGGAGGGGGTACTATCAAGGCTGGACTTAGCCCTTCCTTCTCTGAGCTGGCCGCTCAGCTATCGTCTAATTGCCAACTCCTATCTCTCCACAGTGACTCACCTGTTGATGATCCTCCTCATCAGTCCTACCTATTTAAGCCTTCCAGCTCAGTTGCTCTCTGCCTTCGCCTTGTTCAAACATCACAGAGGCTATCTCCTGCATTCCCGTTAAAGACTTGCTTGGCTGACATTCCTTCTGGCTCCAGATCCTGCTTGCTGTTCTACTACATTTATCTCTGGCTCTCTGACAATTGGCCTGGCTGACTATCCGATCCGGTTCCTGAACTCTGGATATGTTTTGACTATGCTTACTCTGTTTATCTTTTTATTATTATTAACAGGAATTTTGAAATGCTGGCATTCAGGGCCAGGGATTGCGGGTGGATAGGATCGTACTTCCTCTTCCGCTCCAGTGTTTGGGAGATAGAGAGCTGAACGCTTCCATGGGACATTGTGGAGATGGTTGGTGACCCGGGTGGTAGTGTTGCTTGCCGATCCTCTGATTGCGGGGTGGCAGGTGCCAATGTCACTACAGAGGTTGATTAAGAGGCCGAGACTGAAGCAGAAGAGGAAGCAGGAGGAGCCAGAGACCTTTCTTGGTTTTTGAGGTGTCTACTCCACTGCAGCTCGTGCTTTGCACTTAGATGCCTGGGCATGCAGGTTGTGCTCAGGTTCAGAATGTTTATGCCTTGCTTCAGGCTCTGATTGCACAGCGTTCAAACCACTCGTGTCTTGTCATCAGCACATTGTGTGAAGAACTGCCACACTAGGGAACTCCTTGGACCTGGCTTTGGTGTGCCCGATCCCTTGCTGCGTTGGGCAGTAGCAGGCGTACTGTCTAGGGGACAGACGCTCCGCTTTTGCACCCTGCTCCCTCTTCTGCTGTACTGGTGGCTCTGTGCGACCACCACCTCTTCCTCCGAACTACAGAGGTCATCTGCATGACGCTGATTCCATGTGGGGTCGAGGACCTCATCGTCCTTCACATCATCTTCCAGCCAGTCTTCACCACTGCCCTCCTTGTTGGTCTGCACAATTGCGAAAGCAGCAGCAGTTGGCAACTGTGTTTCTTCATCATTCGAGACGTGCTGTGATGGTCCCCCCATGTACTCATCTTGAAACATAAGTGGTTGGGCATCGGTGCACTCAATCTCTTCCACTTCTGGGGCAGGGCTAGATGGATGGCCCTTGGAAAACATGCTAACGGAGTCATCAAAAAGCAGAAGAGACTGCTGCATGATTTGGGGCTCAGACTGCTTGGCTGATTTGCAAGAGGGGGGGTGAAAGACTGATGGACATCGGCTGCAGGTGCCAACTCTGATCTTTCAGCACAAGACTGGTTGGGAGACAATGTGAAGGAACTGGAGGCACTGTCAGCAACCCAATCTACTATCGCTTGTTCTGCTCCTGGCCTCAACATTCGTACAGCCGGATTAGGCCCCACCAAATACCGCTGCAGGCTCTGTCGCCTACTCGCACCTTAGGAAGGTTTTTCCCTTGTGCGTGTAGCAGACACAGATCGACCACGTCCTCTCCCTGCAACAGGAGCTCCACCAGCAGCACCATGACCGCGGCCACGTCCCTTTATTTGACATTCTCCTCATATTTCTCAAATGTAGGATCTTGCCCTAAATAGGTGTTTTTTGAATAGCACAATAGAAGAACAGTATGTAAAGGGTGTATCTCACACGTACAGATATGCAGGAAACGCACCAACAAAAAATTGTTTGCCCTAAATGGGTGTTTTTTGAATAGAACAATAGAGGAACACTAGCTAAAGTGTTTATCTCACAAAAACAGATATGGAGGAAACACTGGAGGAAACACTGCAATATATATATTTGTTTGCCCTAAATGGGTGTTTTTTGAATAGCACAATAGAAGAACACTAGCTAAAGTGTTTATCTCGCACGTACAGATATGGAGAAAACACTGCATTTTTTTTTTTTTGCCCTAAATTGATGTTTTTTGAATAGCTCAATAGAAGAAAACTATATTGCAGAGTATCTCACAGTAACATATGCAGTGCTGGTGTAATTAGATTTCTGAAGCAGGACAGACTCCTATATATTTCTCTCCCTACAAGCACAAGCAGGAACCTTGCCCTAAACTATCTTGCAGAGTATCTCACTGTAACATATACAGTGCTGGTCTAATTAGATTTCTGAAGCAGGACAGACTCCTATAAATTTCTCTCCCTACAAGCACAATCGGGAACCTTTCCCTAAACTATCTTGCAGAGTATTTCACAGTAACATATACCGTGCTGGTGTTTCTGAAGCAGGACAGTCTGACTCCTATCTAAATATCTCCCTGAGAGCAGCAGCAGCAGCCTTTCCCTACCCTATATCTAAAGCAGAGTGACGAGCTGTGCTATGTGCCTCTTGCTTATATAGAGGCTGGGTCACATGCTGCACTGTATTAGTATTAGGCATGGCTGTGATGGCTTCTAGGTCACATGAGTAAAACAAATGGTGATTGGCTGCCCTGCAGCATGCCATTACATTGCCGAACACCGAACCTGAATTCAAACTTACAGCAAATTGTTCGGGTTCGGGTCCGGGTACAAAAAAAAAAAAAAATCCGGTACGAACCCGAACTTTATAGTTCGGGTTCGATCAAGCCTAATATCTTCCCCTCCCCTTTAAAACGTGAAATCCTTCATTGAACATCAACAGTCTGGACAACCTAAGGCCCATCTCCTTGATCCTGTTCACCTTCAAACTCCTTAAAAGCCTAGCATAGAACCATCTGTCCTGTTACCTGTTATGCTTACCCCTAGCATAGGTGGTCAGGCACTTTAGCTAGTTTCTGTCTTTTTCGCCTATTGCAGCTCCATTTCCCATAAGGCAAACAGGCCTACCGGTACTCAGTTGCCCCAGGTCTTATACACAATGCTATAGTGCCTGGCTACCATGCTGGGGCAGGCAAGAACTGAGCACAGTGAACAGGCACCTTTTTTTTTTTAAATCAGAAACAAGTTTATTGAATAGAAAGGCATATGCATTCACATACACAGGCAGATCAATAGCGATCGCAGTTACAGGGGAAGATATCATGGTACAACTATACAGCGGTATAAAGTAGCTTTCCATTCAGTAAGCACATACACAGAAGTGGAACGGATCATAAAGTCACCACTAAAACAGAGGGAAAGAGATATTGCATCATAATCCACTGCACATTAAAGTCTATATCCTAAAACATGGGATCCGACTGTGTTCCTTGCAGTATTAAACATTAGCATAAGCAAGTAAAGGAAACAAACGAAAAAAAAAAGAAAAACGTCAAATCCGAAATTTGAACGAAAATAAAGAGTACATTAGAATTATAGCTCACCAGCATAGTCACGTCCCACATACAGATCCGCAGGGGAGGACCACACATCGCACCACCCCCAGCATCCTATTATCATCACCAGCCACAACATATTGCTCATTCTATCGACTCCCCTAGTAAGCAGATTATCCCTGTAGCAGTCTGTCTCTCACCAATTGAAGAGGACCTAATCCTGGGGTGTCTAACCATGGTTGCCCCATTGAGTAAAACTTCTTCGAAACATTTTGGTGTTGATATGTACGTTTCTCACAGATCAGTAAACTATTGACCTGTTTTACCCATTGTCCACCCGTTGGTACTCTTGGAGTGATCCAAAGCCTCGCAATCTCCTTGCGGGCAATATAAAGTGAGCGTAGTACAGCAATATGGCCATTTGGCGATAAATCGGGTAACTCCAAGGCACCAAGTAGGCACACAACTGGATCTTGTATGACTGGTATCTGAAATTCTTGAGATATAGTATCGAGGACGTACCTCCAGTACCTGAAAAGTTTTGGACACTTCCACAACATATGTATAAGATCCCCAGTATGTGCTTTACATTTTGAACACAGAGGAGTGTCTCTGAGACCCAATTTGTGCAGTCGGGTCGGAGTTCTATACACCCTATGTAAGAGATATAAATGGGACAACCTCTGTGATGCAGAGACAGAAACCATGGGAGCAGATGTCAGGCATAGCTCCCAGACCTCTCCATCAATAGGCCCTAGGTCACGCTCCCATCCTCTCCTGCAGGGAAGTTTACTCGCATCATGTGTGGAATTAGGTAGTCTGGCATACACCCTTGATATCATGCCCGTCTTTTCATCCGTCAAAAGTACCTCCCTCATCAGAGGGTGCACCATCTGAAAAAATGGGGACAGCCTACCTTCGCAATGTATAGCGTGCCTTAATTGAATATACTGATAGAATTGAGAGTTATGTAGATGAAATTCCTCTTTTATATCCGCAAAAGATTTAAGTATTGTGCCAGAGTATAACTGTGTGATATAGTGAATTCCTGCTTCCTCCTATGGGCCGAACCCCCTGAGCTTAAAGAGTTCCTTAAAATATTTATTCCTCCATATTGGAGTAAACGGAAACACCGCTCTAAATTTAAAAATGGACCTTTACATATTCCCATAGTTTATTCAGTAAACTAATAGTGGGGAGGGTAGTCAGAAACTGCGTGAGGCCCGTCTCCAGATACACAAAAGCTGGAAGACCAGAATTCTCAGGAACTATCGGGTCAGATTCGCCCACCACCCCCCAATTACCTAGGTGTTGGAGCTGTGAGGCTATGAAATAATACCTGGCGTGGGGAACCGCCATACCACCTTGGTCTTTCGCAAGTTGCAAAGAGCGCAAGCTGATACGAGCCGGCTTGTTGCCCCAAATCAATTCCCTGAACTGGGCATCTATTCGTGTGAACCATCTGTGCGTTATCCAAATTGGGGTATTGTGAAAAATATACAGAAGTTGAGGTGCCCATATCATCTTGATTAAATTAACTCCTCCGGTAACGGAAAGCGGTAGTTTCCTCCAGGCAGAGCACTTCAACCAAAGCTTCTGGAGCATCGGGGACAAGTTCTTATCGAGATATTGAGTGGGATCCGGGGTCAACTGTATACCTAAATATCGGAATTCATCAATCACGGCAATGTCTCTCGCGCAGTCAGGTAGCTGACCAGGCAGAGGATCCAGGGGCATAAGTACAGACTTGTTCCAATTAATATTGAAACCCGACAGCCGACCAAATCAGCTATCAGGCCCATTACATTCTGTAGAGACCCAAAGGTGTCTCCCAGATAGATCAGTGTATCATCCGCATAGAGAGAGACAACATCCTTCCTTGGCCCTCTTTGAAACCCCACTATGTCCTGCGACTCTCTGATATGTATAGCCAGGGGCTCTAGAGCCAGGGAAAACAACGGGCGACAAAGGGCACCCCTGACGAGTGCCTCTAGCAAGACGGAAGGGGTCTGATACATCACCATTAATGCGCAGTCTCGCCGTCGGGGAGCTGTATAACAGTTGGACCCATTTCAAAAATGAGGGACCCACCCCAAACTTAGTCAATACCTTCCAAATGTAGGGCCACTCCACACTGTCGAACGCTCTAGCAGCGTCCAAAGATAGAACCACCCTATTGCCTGTGTTATCCGCGGGGACCTGTAAATTTAGAAAAAAGTCTATGTAAATTCTGAGATGTAGATCTCGTAGGAATGAACCCAGATTGATCTTTATAGATCACTTTTTGGATACAGCTAGCCAGTCTATTCGCCAATATCCTGGCCAATAGTTTAACATCAAAGGTAAGCAACGAAATTGGTCTATACGAGTCAGGTGACAGGGCATCCTTCCCGGGTTTCAACAGAACCACAATAAGGGCCTCATTCATGGATGAAGGCAGAGTCCCTGTTTCAAAAGCATGGTTGTAGACTTTAAGGAGGATTGGGAGAAGTTGAACTGAGTACCGTTTGTACACCTCAGATGGTAACCCATCTGCTCCAGGAGCCCGACCATTTTTTGCATGAGCCAGGGCTTCCAGTAATTTCTCCTCGGTCAGGGGAGCATTGAGCAGGGCAGCGTCCAAAGTGGACAAGCATGGCAAGGAGTACCTATCCAGAAATGTACAAATGTCGTCCTGGTTAGGCCTGACCTTGAATAAACATCCTGAAAAAAATGTTTAAAAATGTCAGTGATGGCTTGAGTAGAATAACAGGGTGTCCCACTGGCATCCAGTATAGACACAATATGTGAGGAGGACTGCTGTGACCTGGCCAATAGCGCTAACATATGTCCTGTATTCTCACCCTCCTTAAAGTGGCTTTGTTGTAAGAAAAAACATTTATTCTCGGCCAGTTGCAGAGACAGGTCTTTAAGCATAGTTTGAGCTGCTAGCCACAATCATTTTGTATCGTCCGTGGGGTCAGCAACATATCTGGCCTCAGAGGAGCGAGCCTCCTCCAAGACCGACAACTCCCACTCCTTGGTGGAGGTTTTAATCTGGGAAATTACTCTGATAAACTTCCGTCTCAAAAAAGCTTTAGTCGTCTCCCAGACCACATCCAGAGTTGCAGAATCTAAGTTATGCCTAAAAAAAGTTGTAAGGAGGTCCGCTATTCCACAAAGCTTTTTCAAGATAATAAAAACAATAATTTTGAAATACATCTGGCAGGGCAAAAAGGCCAGAGTAAACTATCCCACTCTAAGTCATAAAAAAAAGGGGGATTGGTGTTCCCAGACATAAAGAGATATTACCATGCCGTTATCTTAGCAAGGTTAGTTGAATGGACAAACACATACACAAAAGAAATGGGCACAGATGGAAGACACAATAAGTTTGACACAATTAAAGCGGTTGTAAACCGCATATACAATTGTTTTTTTTTTTTAAACCTGCACGGCAAATGCCGTAATGAGCTAGTATGCGCCGCATACTAGCTCATTATGAAATAATTACCTCTGAATGAGGAGAAGAGAACTTACCTGGTCCACGCCGAGCAAGATGTCATCTTGACTCGGCGTGTCTTCCGGGTATCCCCGCTCCAGCGCTGTGATTGGCTGGAGCGGCGATGACGTGCCCGTGGGAAATTTCAAATCGGCAAGGTCCGGCGGCTGCCGGTCCTTTCGTCGTGGATTCCCCCCTGTGCATACGCCGCTGCAATCAGCGGCGCATTGCAAGGGGAATATCTCCTAAACTGTACAGGTTTAGGAGATATTCTTTATACCTACAGGTAAGCCTTATTATAGGCTTACCTGTAGGTACAAGTCAAAAAGTGGGGTTTACAACCACTTTAAATAAGAACGTCTGGATTCCACCTAAATTTAGACATGTGCATTCGTTTTCGTTAGAATGCATTTTCGTACGAAAATCTGTTTTTTTCGTTATCGTTTTAACAAACAATAAAGAAAGTGCAAGAAACGAAAACCGAAAGATCCGACATAAAAAATGCTTTATTTTCGTTTTCGTTGCGGTAAAACATCGATATAGAGAGATTCGACATTATAGGAAAAATATTCCACATTATAGAGAAAAGATTTGACATTATAGAAATAATAGATTCGACATTACAGAGAATAGATTTTGATTTATGAGACGTAAAGATTCGACGTTCCGTCGAATATTCTTTTGCCCATTTGACAGAAACCAAGTATTATTGGATTTTCGGACGAAAGCTATTCCCCAACGAAAAACTAAATAAATCAAAACGATTTTCGGGAGTAACTAAATAAATGTATTTTCCAAACGAAAACGAAAAAACTAAACGAAATATTCCAGTCTGCACATGTCTACCTAAATTTAGAAAAATGGGCACGGACACACTTGGTATAACGAAAAATGTATTTAACCTCTTGCCCACCGCGCCACCGCATTTTACTGCTACGGCGCGGTGGAGTTATTTCGGGACGACGTCCCTGGGACGTCGTCCTTCACTTCCGCGATTGCGCATCCCCTGGGACGCGCTCGCGGAAGTGTCCGTGCTCGCCGGGTCTAGAAGACCCGGCGCATCACGGATCACGGTAAATTGCCGCTGATAGCGGCCGTTTACCACGTGATTGCGCCGTCAAATGACGGCGCGATCACTTGTAAACAAACCGGCATCATTTGATGACGCCGGTTCCTCCCTCTCATGAGTCTCCTCTCTGTACCGTTCGGTACAGTGTGCGAGGAGAGGGGGGGGAGCGGGGTGTCAGCAGCTTTGCTGTGGCTGGATCTGTGACAAATGCAGTCACAGATCCAGCCATCTCTCCATCCATCCCAGCTCTGCAATACCCCAGTACTCTGCAGTACCCCAGTACTCTGCAATACCCCAATACCCTGCAATACCCCAGTACTCTGCAGTACCCCAGTACTCTGCAGTACCCCAGTACTCTGCAGTACCCCAATACTCTGCAGTACACCAATACTCTGCAATACCCTGCAGTACCCCAGTACCCTTCAGTACCCCAGTACCCTGCAGTACCCCAGTACCCTGCAGTACCCCAGTACTCTGCAGTACCCCAATACCCTGCAATACCCCAATACCCTGCAATACCCCAATACCCTGCAGTACCCCAATACTGTGCAAAACCCTGCGCAATACCCTGCAGTACCCCAATACCCTGCGCGATACTCTGCAATACCCTGCGCGATACTCTGCAATACCCTGCGCAATACTCTGCAATACCCTGCGCAATACTCTGCAATACCCTGCGCAATACTCTGCAGTACCCCAATACTCTGCAGTACCCCAATACCCTGCAGTACCCCAATACTTTGCACAATACTCTGCAATACCCCAATACTCTGCAATACCCTGCACGATACTCTGCAATACCCCAATACCCTGCGCGATATTCTGCAATACCCCAATACTTTGCAATACCATGTGCGATACTCTGCAATACCCCAATACTCTACAATACCCAAATACTCTGCAATACCCAAATACTCTGCAATACCCATTTTTTTAAAGCACCCCTGTCCCCGTGTGCTCGCATGCAGAAGCAAACGCATACATAAGTCCCGCCCACATATGAAAACGGTGTTCAAGCTACACATGTGAGGTATCTCTGCGAACGTTAGAGCGAGAGCAATCATTTTGGCTCTAGACCTCTAGAGTAATTAAAGCGTCACCTATGGGCATTTTTAAGTAGCGAAGTTTGGCGCCATTCCATGAGTGTGCACAATTTTGAAGGGTGACATGTTGGGTATCTATTTACTCGGCGTAACGTAATCTTTCACATTATGAAAAAAAATTGGGCTAACTTTACTGTTTTGTTTTTTTTAGCCTGATGGCGTTCCCTGCATGTTGGGCCTCTGTATGTGGCCACGCTGTGTAAAAGTCTCACACATGGGGTATCGCCATACTCGGGAGAAATAGCAGAATGTGTTTTGGGGTGTAATTTGTGGTATGCATATGCTGTGTTTGAGAAATAACCTTGCTAATATGACAGAAACAGGATTTTTTTAGTTTTTTTTTTACAGAATTTTCAGTCGTTTTTCTTTTTGTGTGAAAAAAAGGACAAAAAAAATCAAATGGGTACAATGTTGTATTAATGAGTAATTGTCATTCAAATTGTGGGTACTAAAAGATTAGGGGAAACTGTCACACTAGGGAAAATAAGGTCAAGAAAGGATTTTCTAACACAGGAAGGGGTTCAACAATTGAGCGAATGGGAATACTTTCAATTAAAACACTCTGTGAGCACTTTACCACAGCCAATTAGAGATGATAAAACAATAAACGCAATAGAAAAATGATGCTCCATTGGAAAACCACTACAACATAGAATTGCGCTACCATATGGGATATTAACAGACTTAGAGACGCAGGGCACACTGACATGTGTAAAAAAGTGGGGACAGAACATCGGGAAAAAGCTAGAGGACTCACAAATGATAGGTGCAGTGTTCAATTATGCTACTGACATCACCACAATTGGGACAAACTATGAGAATAAGGATAACTCTGGTATATTCATAGCACCGTGAGGTGAGGTAGTATAGAATGCTGAAAGCGAAAATTAGCATCAGTCCAGTGGATGAATCAAAAAAAAGGCAAAGCAAAATAAAGCAACACAGCAATGGTTTCTAGGCCCAATATAAGGTACATCTCACAGTAGGCAGGTAAGGTAGTCACGTGGGGGCCAGTGGCCCTAAGGAACATTAGGAATGTCAGTGGTGGTGATCCCACAGCGGAGCCTTCAGAAAAGTGAAAAAACAACAATGATAAAAAGAAAAAGAAAGTCAGATAATAACAGGCCAACATGGCCAAACTTGTGTGCCCTAGGGTAAAGGGAGGGCTGCACCAGACCAACATGAGGGCAACAGTGGAAGCGCACATAAGCGTCCAAACTTCTCAACAGCTAGATCAAGTAGCCCTAGTGTTAGAAAAAGGTCCAAACATCAGCAGCTTCTCCGCCTTGGCAAGTAGAGATACAGGGGTCATAACAAAATGATTTAAACAGTACATCACCCGTCCTGTTGAGCACGACGTTGGTTGCGGCCTTCCCGGATCGACTGTTCCTCCCTGTCCATCCATTGTGTGGCCGCAGATGGTAGATCAAAAAAGTGAACGGAGCCCAGCGCTTCCACTCTCAGTCGGGAAGGGTATAGCATAGCATATTTTACATCCAGGGTTCTAAGGCGACATTTAACATCAAGAAACTTTGCACATTGCTTTTGCTGCTCAGCAGAAAAATCAGGAAAAAAAGAGATTTTGGCGTTGTCTACTTTCATGACCTTTGGTTTGATCCTGGCATTGTGCAGTATAGCGTCTCTATCTTTGTAGTGGAGAAGTTTGAAGAGGAAGGGTCTTGGGGGAACCCCCGGCAGAGGAGGCCTAGCAGGCTTCCTGTGCGCCCTCTCCACAGAGAATATTGGAGTAAACACCTCCTTGCCAAATGCAGCCACCATCCAGTTCTCAATAAATTCTACAGGATTCTTCCCCTCTGCTCTCTCAGGCAATCCAACCAACCTTACGTTGTTTCTTCTCATTCTATTCTCCAATTCCTCTAAAAGATATGAGTGTTGTGTAAGGAGATGGTTGTTGTATGTAAGATCCCTCTGTATGAGGGCCATGTCATCTTCAATGGAGCTCACCCTCCCCTCCACCGCAGAGGTCCTCTCCCTCAGTTTTTGTGCATCCTGCCTCATAAAGGATATTTCTGCCTTTACTCCCTTAATGTCAGCGGTTAGGGCAGCCAGGGAGGTATTACATGTGGTTATGGCTGCAAATATGTCCCTAAGTGAGGGTTCACCATCTGAGGCAAGGGCTGGTGTGGGCTTGCGACCTAGTAGAGCTGCCATGAGGAGTACTCACTGCGCTCCATGGATATCCCGACCCACCTCCATCCTCCAAGGGAACCGTGTCATCGGCGCAGACAAACCACCGGGTGACTCCCCATGTGTCCCAGAGTGAGCATTGGGGTCTGCAGCCTGCGCCATGGAGAAGAGTTTTTCCGCCCCTTCCCTGTGTTTCTCTTTGGCCGTGAGTGCCATTTTGTTGGGCCATGCTGTCCACGGATCGGGTCATAAAGTGCTTCCTAACGGCCAACATCCGACGTGTACCAGATCACAGAAGGTATCGGGACACTCAGGGGACCATCCAGCAGCCAGCGGGCAATGAAATCAGGTAAACCGGGTGTTAGAACAGGATGGATTGAAGGAGATTCGGCGGAGAGGAGCTAAAGATGCATCCGGCTACATTCGCTGCCTGACCACGCCCCGTGAACAGGCACTTTAACAGAGCACAGCGAACAGGTACTTGCAGTTGGCAGACAGGCAGAGTGGTCAGTGACAGCCAGGGTTCAGGGCAGGCTGAGTTATGAGCATATTTAATGTCTGTTCAGAGGCCATAAACAAGGGAATACAACTTAGCAGGCAGGTCAAATAAACAGGGAACTTAGAGCATGTGTTACAAATGCTATCACAAGCATGGAAAGACAGAGGAATGGGACCACCTGTCACGGTGCAGGAGCATTTATATGCCCCTGACACTACCTCATTGACCATATACTAACTGACATATTAGTTTAGATGTCAAATCACTTCCTAAAATTCAATATTTTAAAAACTGAGCTTATAATATTTCCTCCCATCATGCCCGCTCCCCAGGCATGATTAATATCACAATTATCTCACCCCCCATCCCAGGGTGGTAGATGTAATTAGCTTCACATCTAATTAGTATTTAAATCTTGTTACCCTTATTTCCATAACAAAAAATGCTCATTCTTAATCAACTACACAACCAAACTACTGCCACACTCATCCACCTTATCAACCACCCAGAGTCTGCTTCCACCACCACTCCATGCCAATTGCTCCTCTGGCTTCCAATCACAAAAAAAAAAAAAATACTAACTTACTGTGCCATTCATAACTCAAATGTCTACTATGCACCTCCCAACCCTCCTGCTTTCTAGCTCTCTTGTCACCTTATCCCATACTCATGTTTGGGATTTCTCCAGAATCTTTTGCATCCTCTGGAGTGTCCAACATCAACCTTTATGTCTATATTCTACTCTGTCTGCTATTGGTGATTCCAAAAATGTCTTTCTTCAGGAAAACACCAGCAACTGAAACTTTCTCAAACAACTCATACTTTTTTTAATCACTCCTTCTTCCACTTATTCTCACAAGCCAAACACCCCTAACTCATTGTCTTGAATTATATTTTAGCTGTACTGTCTCCCTTTATTTTGTAAAGTGATGAGCATTGTACATTGGGTGCTGTGCCATAGAAACCCTGTATAATCATAATAATAATATTAATAACACATATAATAAATCAAGAACAAAGAACAATATGTTAGAGCCTAATAACAAATTAGGCTTAACAATTCATCATCATGTAGAAGAGTTAGAAGAAATTGTAATCTCTTATGATTGTTATTTAAATGTGGAGGATTACACTATTGTATCCTAGTGCATGCATAACATATTTTACAAGACCCGGACATATTTAACAATGCAAGTAAATATATAGGCTCCAGATTCACGTACATCTGCGCATTATTGGACCGGCGTAGCGCACCGCCTTTACGTTAGACGTGCGCAATTTTGCCGCGTAATCACCCTATTCTCGTAGCTTTTGCGCAGAAAATTGCGCATACGTAACGTTTTTCCAGAGGCGTAAGGAGGAGTAATACAAATTGGGAGGGACGTGGGCGTGTTACATTGAAATGAGCCGTGACCCCATGCAAATGGAGGGCCGGCCGGCTCGCGCATGCGCGCTTGAACGAGACCATGTCAGCTCCTATGTGCGCATGCTCACAACTCGGGAGCGGCGCAATCAGTGAAATTGGAAATGGACTAGGGCAACGTTGTGAACTACGCAAACAGCATAAATAGACACACACAAACGCACTTCCTTTGCAAAAGTACATCCCTTTGTCCCTTCCCATTTAACAAAGTGCTTTTGTTCTTGTTGTTCGTTGCGGTGTGTTTTGTAGTTGTCAGATTAGTGTTCTGTGTGATCAAGTGGTTGTTAGATTTTTGAAAGTGGTTTTTGATAAGTGTTTGAGAGACTGTTTGTTTGATTGATATATTTCTTTTTGTTTCTTTTCCTGCTGTATTTTTTTTTTTTTTTGGGGACTGTTTCTTGGTGAGTAGTTTTCTCTCTGTGTGTGTGTTTTTTTGTGATTGGTTGTGCTTGTTTGTGTGCGTGAATTTTGTTGACTGGGACTGTTTTTTTTTTGGAAGGATGACTGAGAGAAAACGAAAGCTTAATTTTAAAGTTGTGGAAAAACAGATTCTTGCCCGGGCCATTAGCGAGTATGGGCGTTACCTCCACGGCCCAGAGAGTGCCAACACCACCCCGGCCAGGAGGAGGGAGATTTTGGATAGGATCACTGACCAGGTGAATTCTGCGGGGCAGGGGGAGACACGGACCAGGTCTGGGATTGACAAAAAAATCAATGACCTCCGGCGTCTGGTCAAAAAGAAGTTGGCCAGAATGCATGCCCATGCCAGGGGCACAGGAGGGGGCCCACCATGCCATATTAGCCTGACAGCGGAGGAGCGTGCGGTGGCCCTGACCTTTCATCAGCATGAAGTTGAGGGCCTGCCCGGCTTTGACTCCAGTCCCCAGCCCGTGGTGCCAGGTAAGTTGTTTTCTTTTTTAATATCAGGTGTGTAGCATGTGTGGGGGAGGGGGTGAAAGGGAATATGTGGCAAGTGTGTGGATCCTCCAACCTGTGAATGTTTTGTGTCATCCACAGATGTGCAGGAGGGTGCAGGGCCATCTGGCCTGACCGCACCAACCCCAGGACAGCAGCCTAATGAGGCCCCCCCAACAAGGCCGGAGTCCGCAGAGGAGGTTCAAGAGGAGCAGGACAATCATGAGGAGCAGGACAATCATGAGGAGGAGGAGAATCATGAGGAGGAGGAGTCCATGTCAGGCACTGGACGTTTGGGTTTTGCGGACTCTTCCCCTCTGGCTGCCAGCAGGCAGGCCTCCCTAAGGGGGAGCCCCCCCCTCCTCCCCCAACATGGCTCCCCTCACAAGGGCCTCCCCTTCTCCCCGGCCACAAGCATCAGCTGGAGGCAGGATGTCATCCCAGACCACCAGGGGGTTGGCCGATCTCCTTCCCGCCACCCTGAGAAGGGACCAGTTCCTCCAGACCCGCCATCTGGGACAGGTCAGCCAGACATTGGTGCGGATGGAGGAGAGCCTGTTCTCCATCAAGGATACGCTGGGGAACCTGGACTCCCACTCCCGGGCTTTCACAACCTGCCTAAATGAACTGCAGACGACATCAGCAGGCGTTGGGCAGGATGTGAGGGCCCTTACCCTGGCTATCCAGGCCAACACGGCAACACTAGTTGGTGCTGCCCTGGACAGAATTGCCGTGGCCTTGGAGGGCAGGCCACCAGGTGGGCAGAGATCAGGGGCTGATCCTCCTTCCACGGTTTTACCCCTTCCCCATGAGTCTCCCCTGAGAAGCCGGGGCCGTGGCCGGGGGCGCCCCAGGCGTGGCTCACGCAGAGGGCAGTCATTTGTTTTTCCCCCAATTTTTTTATTTTTTCTAATTTTTTTTTTTTTTTCTTTTTTTTTTTTGCTGGAAATTTTTTGCATTTGCAGGTCATTTTTTTTTTTTTGGGGTTGTGAATGCTGTGTGAATGTGGGGGTGACATTCCTGCCGGAAAAGGGGTGTCACCCTTAATTTTGGTGGAGAAGGGTTCCCCAGGACCAGGGAGAAGTGATCCCCAGGTCCGTGTGAATGGTGTATGAATGTGCAGTGACATAATTGGAGCCTTGGCGTGGCGTTGCTGCTCACAAGTCCAGCATGGTGGACTGGTGCCAATCTAATTTGATGTGGATGTGGGGTGTGTGTGCTAGGGACCACAGTGGTGTGCATGCATGCATTCTCATTGTGCCATGATTAATGTGTATGTTTAACGTGCAAAGATGCCCAATGTGAGCTGTCTCCTGGCTGCTCTTCCCTCAGAAGACGGGTTAACCTCGGTTAGGGGGGGATTGTCTGGTTCAGGGGTCAGGTCATCACGTAGGTTAATCTGCAGGCCCTTTCGTTCTGCAAAGTTGTGCAGCATGCAACATGCACCGATGATCTGGCACACAAAGTTTGGGGAGTACAAGAGGGTACCCCCAGACTTATCCAGGCATCGGAAACGTGACTTTAGGATGCCAAAGGTGCGCTCCACCACTGCTCGTGTTTGAGCATGTGCTTGATTGTATCTTTCCTCTCCTGGAGTTTGGGGGTTCCGGATAGGAGTCATGAGATGGGGTCCCAGTGGATATGCAGAGTCACCTGGAAGGGAAAAGACAGGAGGATGTTAGTCATGCATGTGCCCCTTGTGATGTGCATCATGGGAGGGGATAGTCATGCCTGCCACCCATGTCACTCACCAACCAGCCAGGTGTCCCCATACACGTTCTGATCGAATTCCATTCGGATGTGGCATTGATTGTATATGTAGCTGTCATGGCTGGACCCTGGGTGTTTGGCACGGACGTGCCATATGAGGCCTTGGGCATCGACTATCACCTGTACATTGATGGAATGCCAATGCTTCCGATTGCGGTACATGTGCTCTGTCTCCTTGGGGGGCTGGAGTGCCACATGTGTGCAATCAATGGCCCCCATAGTGCGTGGGAATCTGGCAATTCTGTAGAAATCTGCCATTGCCTTCAGCCGCAGGTCCTCAGTGGTGGGTTTGATGATTTGGTTGGCCATGCGTCTGAGAATTGCAGGGACAACCTGGTGCACACATCTGCTCATGGAGGACTGTGACATCCCAGCCACCACTCCACTTGTACGCTGAAAAGAGCCACTGGCAAGGAAATGGAGTGTTGCCAGGACCTTGACCAGTGGCTGCACTGCATGTGAGCGGTGTGTTGGGCTGGTGATGTCATCCTGCAGGGTTGTGGTTAATTCCAGGATGGCATGAGGGGTGAATCTGAAGATGCGATACACCTCAGAATCACTCATGCCAAACAGGTCTATGCGGGTACGGTATATCCTCTCCCGTGCCATCCTCCGTGCCCTCCTCCTTCTTTGTTCATCTAAAGTCAGTAGTATAGCTATGCGCGACGATGCCCCTGGCATGTTGGCATACAGATTGTTGAGCAACACGTGTGACTGCTGAGCTGCTCACTAACAGTGTTGCTTTATCTAACAAGTAGACTTTTTTTCTTTTTTTAGACCAGCTTTTATCAGCTCTAATTTTAGACAGGACATTTTGCTGTTGCGCACACTGCGTCGCCTGCGCTGCCCCAACGTTGTTTTGTGGATCCCCGTAAGTCCCTCATTAGCATATTTGACTAGCAAATCAATGGTGTGTCTATCGCACTTTTGCGCGGACGGATGCGCCAGTCTAACGAAATTACGCGGGACAAAAAAAGTCGATTTTTTGCGTATCTCGTTCTGGGGATGCCGCGCAACGAAACGCACGCGCACATTTAGACTTACGCACGCGCATCTCCTGTTGCGCAGGCGTAATCGCTCTGTGAATCTGGGCCATAGTTTCCAGTAACCCATATCAATCAGAAATAATCCTTGCATTCATCTGTTTATAAGGTATTCAAATACATATCCTATTAGTAGGTATAGATTCATGAACTTGTAATAAATAAGCACATATTTAATTTAACCAAAAGATCTGTACTCAGGAATTAGCCAATCACGTGTAGATTTAAAAAAAAAAAAAAAAGATTTTCCTTTCCATGTGATTGTATAATATAAGTAAATACCATGAAAAGTGGACTATTAAAATAATATGCTTCATTCAATGCACCATTTTGTTATGTAAGCTCATTTGACAGAAAAATAAAATAAGCATTTGACCTTTCCTTTGATTTAAAATAAATGTGTCTATACCTATCATAAATGCAAACAAGGTAATCTTCAGTAACCGTGAATAACTGTAGTTCATACGTTCTTACCTGGTTGTGTAGCTAAAAGCTGTGTTGAAAGAATAAACACTCTAAGCGTATGAACCAATGAATTTCTTTGGACCTATCCAGATAATATTAGTTCTTACCAGTGTAGAAGTTCATGAATAAAAGTGAATTAGAAAGAAAGTCTCTTCAGAGATAAAATAATTGTCTTCTGTGGTTTCTGTGTCAGTTACCGTGCTCTGTCTTTTGGTCTTTTTTCAAATAAAACGTTAATCACAGTGCATTGTGCTCTTGTAGAATGAGTTATTATACCTCATGGATACCTGAAGGTGAAGGTGCCCCATGTGAATACTTAACTTCCTCCAGTGTTAAAAATAGGATGAGCTCTGGGTTTTTCTCTGGATGAAACACATCTATTTAAACGACAATTAATTTTGCAATTGTCTAGAGATAAACACAAAAAAATAAAGTATATATATATCTATCTTTACCTAAATTAGATACACAGTTGTAAAAAAGATTAGCTCATTGTTTTCATCGTAGCAAAAAGAACGTTGTGCATTTGCCTATTATATTCAAGTCTTTTCTAGAAACAGCAGTTTCAGAGCTACTCTTTGATTCCAAATATTTTTTTACAATTCCTTATAATAAGACCACAGTGTAATAGTTGCAAGGAGACTGCTATAGTCATATCTTCATAAATATACATGAACTTCTTAGAATTCCTCATGCAATCTCAGCTTCTTTCGGCCTTCTCTTTTTCCATTTTTTAATACATACAAAAAAAAGTATAATGATGTTAGGAATTAAATTCATAATACTGAATAGTTCTTATATCATGAATAATTATTATTACCGAAAGCAATTCTTTAGTTGGTAAAGTAATCAAGAACAGTACATTTTAATCAGTTGCCATTGGAGATAAGAAAATCATTGTGTCTTAATTCAGTAATATAAGTCAAGAAGGTATGGGTCGACACCTTACTATACTACAACCACTTATCTTACTTGAGTATAAATAAGCAATCCTGGAATAATTACTCTTCTACACTGCAAAAACAAGACATTTAACACATTGTAGTTTGTCAGTCCCTAGATTCAGTAATTAGTTTTCATTTCATTTTCAAACATTTTTCTCCATGTGGTAGGTTGACAGTGCTTACCCACTGTACTGGATCTATGGAAGATTAGTGTTGTCTCTGTAGGTCAGGAAAATGAAATACCAATTCTCATTTTTCCATTACATTGGAAAAGTGTTTTGTAGTCCACAAAGATAAATAGGAACAATGCTAAATAATAGCAATGCGGGACCAAACTATATACAGTATACAATATCAGAGCAGACCAGTACATCATTTATAATATCATTTTTACTTTTTTAGGGTTCACTTTAGAAAGCAAATTGTTATAGTCCACTGAGAATTGTATCTCTTGAAAGCTATCAAATAAAACATTTAATTAAAATTAAAAAAGCTCAGCTTACACCCGATTATTTATGCTTATGCAATATATATATTTTCTATGGTCAACACTTGCGTAACATTTCAGTATTAGACTACAGCAATATATAAACATTATGAAATTAGCAAAAACTTGTGTTTTGTTGACAGGATTGTATAAGCAATGCATATCTAAGATAATATAAAACACAAAATAATTACAATATTCAGTACATTTTAGTGAAGTATTTTCCCATTGTCTAATCTTCTTTACCATTGCCCTAAGTGGACATTCACTGGGCAAGCAGCATGGCAGAGTGAATAGACATCATAAAGGAGATTTTACCCACCTAGGGCCAGATTCTCAAAAGAGATACACCGGCGTTTCGTAGGAAACACCGGCGTATCTCTGTTTTTTTTACTGGGTATCTATGCGTGTGATTCGTAGAATCACTTACGCATAGATACAGTGAAGATCCGACATGTGTAAAACAATTACACTGTCGGATCGTAGATGTAATGACATCGCTGGCCGCTAGGTGGCCTTTATGATGATTTCTCATTTGCCTATGCAAATGAGCCTAATCCGACGATTCCTGAACGTTTTTACGCCACCCCGTCGTCGTTTACGTACGCGTAAGGTTACCCCTGCTATATGAGGGGTAACCTTACGAAGTTCCATCGTTGCCATGTTAAGTATGGCGTCGGGTCAGCGTCGTCTTTTTCCGTCGGTTACGTTGTTTTACTAAGTCGTTCGCGAATAGGGTTTTACTTAAATGACGCTCATGTCGGTTTCATTCTCTTTTTCCGAAGTGAGCTGGAGCATGCGCACTGGGCTATTTTTGAGGCCGGCACATGCGCAGTTCGATCGACACGGGGGCGCGCTTAATTTAAATACAAGCTGCCCCGTTTGAATTACGCGGGGATACGCAGAGCCATTTACACTACGCCAACGCAACTTACGGAGCAAGTGCTTTGGGAATACGGCACTTGCTCTGGTAAATTGCGGCGGCGTAGTGTAAATGGCTTACGCTACACCAGCGGCAATTCTACGGGAATCTGGCCCCTAGTCTGTGTCTATGGAATATGTTAAATAAAAGGCTATTTTATACATTGCTAAATAAGGAATAACGTTATATATATTATTCATGAGGGGTTATTACTATGGCAGCTTTTATGTTAGTATCTTGGATTTAGGATTTGATTTGTATTATTTAGTGTGGAGTGGGGGTTTATATGAATCATGAAATATGTTGGCAAACAAAAATCTCCCCACTTAGAAAGACTTAACATCTGACACACAAGTAAAAAACTAATTTTTAATGGAAAAAAAAGGCCACATTCTGCACCAAGCGAGCTTACACTCCAAAGATGAAGACTATGGAAAGGCTTTTCTGATGTATCCTCACAATCTTATTTCCTCTCCTCTTATTTACAGAGGCAGCAATTACCTTCACAGAAATTACAATTAGAGGTTGGTAGGAAAGCAAGACAGGGACCCAAATGGTTTAACATAGAAATAAAGTGTGGGGACGTCACCTAGCACCATACTGTGATGGCAGCTTAGAAAGAGAGCTCTGGGCAGGGGGATGACGTGTGCCACGTGACGCACGCATGCCGAGGGAGGGGCCGATCGCGCCACGGACCGCACTTGGGGACCATATGGAGGACGCCGGAGGATCCGAGGGAGAGCGTGCGGTGATGGTAGTGGGGCGGGGTGAGAGCCTGCTGTCCCGCTGACCGAACTCCCTGACCAAGTGTCATAGCAGCAAGAACGGAGACCCCCCACATCCTCCTGCGCTCAGATGGTCAGGAGATTCGCGGCACTCGTCTATGGTTGCCTGGACACGGACCTGTCTGCTCTCCCTGCCTGAAAACCCTCTCCCCACCGCCCAGGTAACATCCACCCATATGCTCCTCCGAGCATACGGAGGCTATTCAGATAGAGGCAACAGAGACAGCCGGATGGGTAAGAAAATTAATAACATTATAATGTGGTGAAGATAAAAGGTGCAAATAACGCCAGGGTTTTGTGTTGCTGTCTGCATTTTGCCATGTTAATTCAGGATGCTATGTGAACATTCAGTTCTGTCTCAATCATCTCTCCTTTCGTTAGTGCAGTAAAAGAGTCTCTCTGGTGACATATGTAATTTGTTGATTGGGCACTAGCTGGGTCAGTAAAGACTGACCCAGCGAAGAGCTACCAACACCCGGTAGCCAGTAGTCAATATCTGTACCTCATTATAAAACTGTTTCATATGAGAGGAATTCAGGGGAGACCACGGTATTATATCCGTGGATTCTGCATATACCTTCCTCGTGGTGGAACGGCGACAGAAGTAAATTTACCAACATCATTTTTTGACTGTGTGCCAACTACCTCCCATAGTGGAGGATCGCAATAACGGGGAATCTACGCTAACTTCCAACCTTTGAGCCCCTCAGGTACTAAACGCGTGAGTGACCTACTCATGGGGACAAGGGGCTTGTGTAGGAGAGGCTGGCCTATGAGCTAGGTTGGGAAGAGCGTCCCACTGGATGGATGGGATATTTTGGTGAGGGATAGCACTGGGGTCGAACCTTAGTAGTAGGCCGCACCACCCTAGGCGTAGTGGGGGCCGAGCTCCAGTGTACACCACGGAGTGGTCAAGCCGATTTGTGGGAGCCCCCACCTATTAGCCCTTCATCTTGGGGTAACAGCATACACTAAAAAAAAATATATATATATATATATATATATATATATATATATATATATATATAGAAAAAACTACTCTAACTACATATAGAAGGCATGAAGCCGGGAAGGCGAAAGCTGTCTCTGATCTCGCATAAATCCAGGCCGTCACCTTTAGAGTATATAGGGGGCGTACAACAACCCCCCATCTGTGCCCCAAAGTTAGCCCAGGACATAAGCAACATCCTTATTGAAACTGGGGAAGCGAACTAGAACGAGGAACAGTCATAAAATGAGTAAGACTACAAGGGGCTTCGCCCCGAAAACCCCAAAGGACAATCCAACTACTGGCTCAATAAGACAATATATGTCTCAGGAAGGAGGCACCAAAAGCCCAGTCACGGAAAAGAAAACGGTAAAAACTGGCGTCACAAAGAAAGGGGCAGGGGGAGCGAACCCTCCAGCCATCGACACGTCTACAGAAGGAGACCAGGAATTAAGCCATGCCGATGAACCGAGAATAGGGACGCATATACCAACAATGACCGAAATTGGACAGGATGTTAAGTAGGCTGGAGAATGCCATCAAAGAGGAAATCAGTGTTCTAAGAAATTATATAAGTCACATTCTGTTACGGGTAGAGGAGATTAGTGATGAGCGGAATACGCCATATTCGATTTCACGATATTTCGCGAATATTTCGAAGAATATTCGCGAATATTCGTTATATATTTTTTTTTTGGATAAAATATCACGAATATTCGATATTTACGAATATTCGCTATATTTTATAAAAAAAAAAATTGATTGCGAAATTTGAAAAAATACGAATATTCGAAATAGCGAATATTCGCCGCGATATTCGAGTTATTCGCGAATACTCGAATATGCAATATTCGTAGCGAATATTAGCAATGCGAATATTCGTGAGCAACACTAGAAGAGATTGAAATAAGAATGGAAAAACAGGATTTTGAACTAAATCAACTAAAGAATCAATACTCTGACATGAAACTGAACCAAAGGCATCTTCAATATCGTCTGGAAGATCAGGAGAACCGGAATAGAAGGCAAAATCTGAGAATCCGATCCATCAAAGAAGAAAGGGGAGAAGATTTGAGAAAAATAATGAACAACTTGTTCTCCCCCCTCTCCTTGATAGCAGGAAACCCCTTAAAATCGAGCGGGTTCACCGCTTAGGAAGAATCAAGGATAACGTGAGCGAAAGGCCAAGGGACATAATAATCAGGTTCAGATACTATGAAGAAAAGGCGGAGATTTGGAGCAAAATGAGAAAAATGCCGCCCATGAGCCATGGTGGTGTCGAGCTACAAATTTTCCCTGACCTGGCTTGGGAAACGCTAGCGAGGAGAAGGCATCTCAAACCCCTGCTTGAGCAGTTGAGAGAGCACAATATTAAATATCAGCGGGGTTTCCCAGCATGCCTTATTGGCCGGAAGGAGGGGATCTCGGCAAGACTAATCTTTCCAGAAGACCTCTCAGGCTTCTGTAGCAAATTAGATTTGCAAGTGGTAGAAATACCAGGATGGGTTGAATAAGGGCAGTAAGCGAGGGAGGGTTTGTGGGGGAGGGGGTGGGGGGTCCTCGGGTTAGGAGGGACGAAAGGGGGCTCCTGCCCTGCCTGGTGTAAGATCTGCCCCAGTGGGAGAGGGGACCCAGGCGGGGTAGGGCGCGGAGAGCCTTACCTCACTAGTAAAGAACCGGTGGGCAATGGGGCTAGAAGACCCACATGGTTTAGAGGCCTTATTTAGGTCTGGGAAAGGGGGAGGGGGGAAGGGGGTGGAGGGGGCTCGGGGGTGGGGGGGATGGGAGGGAAAAAAGGGAAGGGTTGGGGAAGGTGGCTCCCAGAGACTCCACAAGGAAAGTAAGGTCAATAGTTGTACAGTAGGATATGGTGGACGTAAAGTTCCTATCATATAATGTGAAAGGTCTAAACTCAAGAGGCAAAAGACTGCAGGTACTGGAAGAAATCAAACAATAGAGGGCGGACGTGGTATTTAACCAGGAGTCCCATCTCTCCCTTGATTCTAAAAAAAACTATACTCACCCACATACCCCACTTGGTTCTATGGAGATGCCATCTCTAATCGTTCCAGAGGCGTAGCTATTGGCTTTGCTAGGGGGGTCGACTACGCCTTAGAGGCGAGGATGACCGACCCAGAGGGCAGATACCTATTCTTGAAAGGTAAAATCGGGAATAGTGCTTATACCCTTGCCAATATTTACGCCCCCAACGTCTACCCTATAAAATATCTCGGCAGAATCCTGGACAAACTAAAAATATTTGCCACGGGATAGACGATATTGATGGGGGACCTAAACTTTGTTCTGGATCCAAGACAAGATAGCACCTCCTTGGGGAGGGAGACAACTAGTGTACAGTTACAAAAGATAAAACGAAAGATGCATGACTGCCAATTGGTCGATGCCTGGCGGGCTTTTCATCCAAACACACAAGACTACACTTATTTCTCTCCTCCCCATGGAACGTACTCTCGAATCGATTATATGCTGATAGATCAAAGGTTATTAGATGTGACCACGGAAACCAATATAGGGATCATGACTATCTCAGACCATGCCCCGATAACCATGAAAATTAAGTCAGCCTACCCAAACAATAAACAGGTGGTTTGGCGCCACAACGACTATTTGATTCGCGATGAGGGCGGGGCTGGGAGGGTAGTGGAGGAACTAAAACAATTTTTCGATACGAATGACACGGAGGAGATCTCAAGAGCAACTCTTTGGGAGACACACAAGGCTTATATTAGAGGGGTATTGATATCAGAGGGGGCACAAAGGAAAAAGGAGAGAAACAGGCAGCGTAACCTATTGGTTAAAGAAATAACTCACCTTGAACAAATCCACAAAGAAAGGGGACAAAAAGAGAAGTATCGGAACTTAATTATAAAAAGAGATGAACTAAAGTTAATCATGGAACAGGATGCCAGGAAAAATCTTAATCTTATAGCTAGAGAGATGTATTTATGGGGTAACAAATCGAGTAAACATCTGGCAAAAATGGCCCAAAAAAAGAAAACAAGGAACTACATTGAAAAAATTAAAAGGAAAAATGGGGATTGAGCCCATGCAACCGTAGATATAGCAGACACGTTCAAAAATTATTATGAAGAATTATATAACATCAAACAACCATTGGGGCAGGCGGGAGAAAGAGAGGCTGCGGTCTCGACCTTCCTCGAGAGGGCAGGAATACCAAAGGTCGATGAGGAGGAAAGCGTAACCATGGACAGGCCCATAACCGAAGAGGAAATTTAAAAACGCCCTGAAAAATATGCCCATTGGGAAAAGCCCTGGCCCCGACGGGTTTACAGTATTCTACTATAAGAGATTTAGCGATATCTTGATACCCAGACTCTGCAGCTATTTTAATGGCCTGGGGTCAGAGTACGAGATGAGTCAGGAAGCATCAGCAGCATTGATTGCTATTATCTTGAAAGAAGGTAAGGATAGATCCCTATGCTCTGGGTACAGACCCATCTCTCTTTTAAATATAGATGTCAAGCTGTATGCAAAGGTCTTGGTGGAACGCTTGAAAAGAGTCATGGCTCGGCTGATTTACCCGGACCAGGTTGGGTTTGTCCCCAACAGGGAGGGCAAAGACAACAGCATAAGGGCACTCCTTCTGCTCCAGAGGATAAGGCAGGTCGGGCCCTCCAGTCTATTCCTGTCGGTAGATGCTGAAAAAGCATTCGACAGGGTAGACTGGGGACTCATGATGCAGACGCTAGCAGCAATGGGAATAGGGAATAGGCTCATTAAATGGATTGAAACACTATACCGTCGGCCCACAGCAAAAATTAAGATTAACGGATCTCTTTCGGATTCCTTCGAGATGAGGAACGGGACAAGACAGGGTTGCCCCCTGTCCCCCCTTCTCTTCATTTTATCATTAGAATCGCTGTTGGCCACGATCCAAAAAGATCCCGACATCAAGGGGATCCGAGTCGGTGATGAGGAACATAAACTATCGGCGTTTGCCGACGATATACTGTTTTATATCACTGATCCGGTGAACACTATTCCTAAGTTATCTCAGACCCTGCAACAATACTCCTGCCTGCCTGCCTTATCTCCAACTTCAAGATCAATGTGGCAAAATCGGAAATATTAAATATTTACCTGAATAAAACTGAAGTAGGTTGGGTGAAAGGGATATGTGACTTCCCCTGGCGAAAATAAGTAAAGTACCTAGGTATCAAACTAGCTAATACGGTAAAGAAGATCTACAAGATCAACTACGTCCCCCTGTTAAATTAAATTAAAAACAAATTAATAAAAACAATAAACAAACCCATTTCATGGGTGGGACGTATAAACATGTTAAATATTATATATGTCCCCAAGATTTTATATATTCCATCCACCATACCTCAACTAATTCCAATCGCGCTACCCCCACAATATCTAAGAACTCAAAATTCCTTACTAATGAACTAACCCTGTCTGGAAAAACAAAAAGCATAGATTATCCCTGATAACCCTAAAACAGGATAAGCAATATGGAGGCTAGGCGGCCCCCGATATTAAAAGCTACTATAGAGCAGCAGTCCTCTCCCGGGCGGTGGAGTGGGCCAGAGACAAGCACGGGAAAAGATGGTTACAAATTGAGAAAGCACAAGATATGACGCAATTGAGCAAAATTTGGTGGATGCCTTCACAATACAGAGCACTGAAGCACAATATATATGAAATGACGAAAAGCACTTTGAGAATGTGGGATAGGGTACAGACACTACTGAATAGCAAATTCAATTCTCCACTTATCAATATTAAAGAAAACGCATATTTCACACCTGGTGAAAAAAAAACTGGGGCTAACTGGATTAAAAAGGATAGAGTGCACTTAGGGGACATTATAAGGAGCGGTGAGTTGGCCACCTTTGAGGAGCTGAAGTCCAGACATGATCTTTGGAACCTCGATAGGTGGCACTATGCGCAGTTACGTCACTTCGTGCAGCAACTTCCCCATCCATTAAGGATGGGGACCGAGCTGACACCATTAGAGAAGGTTTGTACTGGGGAGAATATAAAGGGCACCATTTCGAAACTATATAAGATAATTATTAAGATTGGGGCACAGGGAGCAACATCCTTTGTGGGAAAGGGAGTTGGGAATTCCTAGGGGGGTAAACACGGTCAATAAGATAATGTCTCTCGCTCACTCCTCCGCCACTGATACGCGAACTGCGGAGATGAACTATAAGCTCATCTCCGGGTGGTATATCACCCCAGCTAAATTGAGCAAATTCAAAACTGGGCAGTCCGCTGTGTGCTGGCGTGGGTGTTCCGACAGAGGCACGATGGCACACTTGTGGTGGACTTGTCCGATAATTCAAAAATATTGGGACTCCATATTGCGTCAAGTAAAGGAAATTACGGGCATGGTGATAAAAAAACATCCGTGGGTAATAAAATCAAGTGGGACTTCTGCGCTACTAATTTGTCTATCAAGAAATCAGTGACAATATGCAGCAAACACAAAAAATGCATACACAGCACCTAATATCGTAAAATCAATGTGGGTGATAGCGCAAATTGTAAAAACATGACATAACATATACAATGGGTGATATATATGGTGCACAAAAAGTATAAGAGTGCCAAGCTTATAGGTCTATCGGGGATGGAAAATAAGTCCAAAGAAAGTGCTAAATCATAAATCGGTGCACTAATAGTCCTAAATCAGTGTTTTTCACCATTATGGACTATTAGTGCACTGATTTATGATTTAACACTTTCTTTGGACTTATTTTCCGTCCCCGATAGACCTATAAGCTTGGCACTTTTATACTTTTTGTGCACCATATATATCACCCATTGTATATGTTATGTCATGTTTTTACAATTTGCGCTTTCACCCACATTGATTTAACATCCGTGGGTAGTTCTCTTTCACGGTAGTTGTGAGGGAATTAAAAAGTACAAGCAGTCACTACTCCCCCACCTATTTAATGCAGTGAAAGGCTCATACCCAAAAAATGGCAAGACACCGGAAGCCCACAGATATGGGAGTGGGTAGCTGCCGTGGAAGAAACTTACAGAATGGAAGAGTTGAAGGAAAACACCTTAGAAACTAGGAATGATTCTGAGATCAAATGGCATAAGTGGAAGGTCTATAAAAAAACATGGAATTATGTTGTGAACTCAAGACCACCCTTATGAAGGGAGCCCGCAGTACCCATATGGGAAATGCATCCCTTGAGAAGGGGAGACTAAGAGTCTGCCATCTATAATAGGAGCCTTATATTAAGAGTTGTAGAAAGATATACTGAGTTCGGTCAGATCTATCGGGGGGAGGGAGGAGACATGGAGCAAATATGTGTCCCCTCTAATCCGGGAGCCGAACCTATATCAGAGGGAAGGAGACCGGATAAGGGGGGGGACATATTAAAGGCCCCCTCAAAAGGCCCACTCGGCAAGTCGCCTGACAGGGCGTAGTTCGAGGGAGTCTAACATTGAGGTACAATGTGCCGAGGGGAGGGGAGGGGGGGAAGGGGGGTATATGTGATATATGTTGTATACGTGGTCTCATGGTTTTATATTTATGCTATGCTATGTTGGTTAGGACGGGTGCCCTTAAATTCAACCTGGAACATCCCCTATGTCAAGCAGTGGTCAGATTCGAGAATAAAGTATAGAAAATGACTACACCAAAAATTGTCATGTATAATGTACGGGGCCTAAATAACCCAAAGTAGCGATATCAGATACTGCAGGATATGAAGAGACTCTCCGCCAATATAGTGTTTCTACAAGAAACCCATCTTAAGACAACATCCAAGACTAGATTGAATTCAAAAGAGTTCCCTACCTGGTTTCATAGTTATTCCCCAAATAAAAGGTCAAAAGGTACTGCAATAGGATTTGGTAGGAATGCCCGGTTTGTTCCTGAAACTATAGAAATGGATCCTGAAGGAAGGTACCTATTTATTAAAGGTTTTTTATTTAATGTGAAATATACATTAGCAAATGTGTATTGTGCAAATGTAATGCCGGTAGCGTATTTGAAGAAAATACTGAATAAATTAGAAGGATTTAGAGACGGTAAGGTGATTCTAACAGGGGACTTTAACTTTGTTTTTGACCCATTGTTGGACACCCAACCTGTATTTTTGAGATCAGAGGGAAAATATTTAAAAGCACATTATGTCAAATGCAATTAATAGAAACTTGGAGAATCCTTCACCCAAGCAGAAGGATTTTACATATTTCTCATCGGTCCACAGATCATATTCTAGAATTGACCATATCATCCTAGATCATCGGCTATTAGAGGGACTGAGAAGTGTGGATATAAAATCTATAACGCTGTCAGACCACGCTCCGGTGGTGATGTCCCTAGATACGGGGGAAGTCCCGGTGGGACAGAGAACATGGAAACTAGACGAATCCCTGTTAAGTAACATCAAGATAGCCGATGACCTGGAAAAGGATATGTGCCTATTCTTCCTTGAAAATGATATAGATAATGTTGCTCCCTCGACGTTATGGGAAACACACAAGGTTTACATGAGAGGGAGGCTGATAGCTGAAAATACTAAAAGAAGAAAGATCAGGCAGGGTCAGAAGCAAAGGGTAGTGGAAGAAATCTGGAGCCTAGAACAGCTACATAAAAAATCACAGGAAGAGGAGGTACTTAAGGCATTAACTAAGAAGAGAGAGGACCTTTGTAACCTATTAGAACAGGAAACTAAATTGGTATTTAACAAAATGAACAATAATTTCTATGCTATGGGAAACAAACCAGGGAGATTTCTGGCAAGGACTATTAAACCTAGAAATTTACAAAATTTTATTTCTAAAATAAAAGATAAAAAAGGAGACCTGAGACATTCTACTAAGGAAATAACTAAAATATTTCAAGAGTATTACCAAAACCTATATAAAGTTAATAAAGAACAAGGTATACTAGAAACTCAGAATAGGAGAAAGAAAATTAAACAATATCTTGATAAGGTTAAGATCCCAGGTTTATCGGAGGAAGTAATTAGTAACTTGGAAAGGGAAATTACAAAAGATGAAATAAGCCAAACTATAAAAAATATTAAGATGGGAAAGAGTCCGGGCCCAGATGGGTATACCTCAGCTTATTATAAAAGATTTGGAGAGATTCTAGTTCCCTTCTTTCAGAAGTATATGAATTCCATTGGGGGAGGTATGAGAATACGTGAAGAGGCTTTAGGAGCTCACATAACCCTGATAGGGAAGGAAGACAAGGATCCATCGCTATGTGCAAGTTATAGACCTATATCCCTGATCAATGTGGATATTAAGATCTACTCAAAAATCCTGGCGGAGAGGTTAAGACCCCTCTTGCCGGGATTGATTGAAAATGATCAAGCAGTGTTTTTTTTTTTAAATATGTATTTTATTAAGGAAGTTACACAACAGAGTAATTACAAAACAGGACATATAAGCATTTTTGAGGACATTCACAGTAGAAGAACAGTATATGGAGAGAATCTCAAAGAAACAATTAAGGGGGGAGGGCATAGGTTTAGTGGCACATGGGGTAGGTGGAATAGTCCTCACAAAAAAAAAACAAGAGGGGGGGGGGGGGGTGGGGGAGGAGGGAGGGAAGGTAAGAGATCGTCAATCCCGCGAGGGATCCTGGTATAGAAAAGACATTTTCTCAAAGTTCAACCTCTCGGTAGGAGTGAAAGTGTGCAACAGAAAGGGATTCCATAGGCGATGGAAGCGGTTCTTACTCCATTCGTGGGTTAGGTCCGTGTTGAGCCTGTCCTTGTATAAGAGCTGCAACAGTTCCTTTTTAACTTGAGCAGTGGTTGGGCAGTCAGCAGATATCCACTTCTGGAGGATGGCTCTCCGGGCAATCAAGAGACATATCAGAATCCAGTCCCTGCTCAGGGGGGTGGTAGGGGAAGACCAGGGGAGCAGTAGGGGGTCCCAATAGCCAAAGATAAGTAGTAGCGGGTCCTTGGGTATGCGCAACAGGGTGACGTCGAAAATGTATTGGATGACTTGGTCCCAGAAACTGGCTATGGGGAGCAAGACCAGAACCTGTGAGCCAAGTTAGGTTTGGGTTGTTTACAGAGGGAGCAGTCTGGGGAGGCGTGGGCTCGGCTGAAGGGGATGTGGGCTCGGTGAACAATTTTGATCTGCGTCTCTCTCCATATTTCATTAGGGATAAGTCTATGGATGGTGGTGAGGCCATGCAGGAGCTTCTCCACCAGGTCAGGGTCAGGGAAGTCCTTCGACCAGTTGGCCGCCGAGGTTGACGCCAGGGGGGGGGGGGTGTTGTGCAGGAGGAGGGGACGATAAATGTCTGAAATTTTGTAGGAGGCCCGGGAAATAAGGGTGTCAGTGAGGGAGCTCTGGAACCGTTTTCTATCATCCCGACAGGCGTTTTTCAGAAAACGAATGCATTGAATATACTGGAATACATGTGATGAAGGGAGAGAAAATTTGTCCGCCAGAGCTCTAAATCCCATGGGGCGGCCTGAAAGGGGGTCACACAATGAATAAAAGGATTTGATACCCTTATCCTCCCAGTCGAGGTAGGGCTGGTTATCTAAGCCTGGTTGGAAGCTCGGGTTACCCAGGATTGGGAGGTATCGTGAGATAGAGGATGGGACATTGAGGGCTTTCCTGACCTCTCTCCAGGCAATGACTGTATCCTGGAGAAGGAGATTGTGTTGGAGGGGAGGGGGAGCAGATTTCCAGTGACAATGGAGAAGGGCCGTAAGGGAGAAGGGGCGGACCATCGCCGATTCAAGGGGGTAGTTCGAGCAACTGGAGGACTGGGATATCCAATCCAAGCCTGTTCTCAATAGACATGCCAGGTTATATAGCCTGATGTTGGGAAGGGCAATGCCCCCCTCTCGCCTGGGAAGATGCAGCTTGGCAAAAGCTATGCGCGCTCTCTTGCCACGCCAGAGGAACTTGGAAATGGCAGAGTTGATGGATTTAATGTCTTTGTGGCGCAGAAGTAGTGGGATGGTTTGTAGTGGGTACAATAGGCGTGCAAAACTGACCATCTTGACAAGGTGGCATCTTCCCAGCAGTGAGAGAGGCAGGTCCATCCAGTTCGCCAGTTCTTGGGATATTTTGGTGAACAGGGGGGGATAGTTGAGGTGGTATAGGGAGGAGGGCAGTTTACCTATTTTTATTCCCAGGTAAGTGATATGTGACTTCGCAACAGTGAATAAGGAGTCCTGGGACCAAGAGGGGACAGATAGGGAACCTATGGGGAGTATTTCGCTTTTATTATAGTTAATACGAAACCCAGAGCATTGCCTGAATTCGTCAAAAGTGGTCTTGATCGTGGACATGTCAAGCGAAGGGCTGGATGTGAAAATAAGGACGTCGTCGGCAAATAGTGACGTGCGAAGGTCGTGATCTCCGACATGAATGCCATGAAGGGGGGCGATCTGGGTTAGGTGGCGGGACAGGGGTTCAAGCACTATGTTGAAAAGGAGCGGGGAGAGCGGGCAGCCTTGGATCAAGCAGTGTTTATACCAGGGAGAGAAACAAGGGAGAATATTTTAAGAGCTTTGTTTCTGATACAAAAGGCCAAAAAAAGTAAAGAGTCAGCACTGTTCCTGTCACTGGACGCCGAAAAGGCCTTTGATAGGCTGGATTGGGAGTTTATGTTAGCTACCTTATCACATTATGGATTAGGCCCAAAGGTGCTTAGGTGAATAGGTGCATTATATTCTAACCCTTCGGCCCAGGTGAGGGTGAATGGTACCCTGTCAGATAGATTCCCACTTTATAATGGTACTCGCCAGGGATGCCCGCTCTCCCCCCTTTTATTTGTCCTGACACTTGAGCCGTTATTGGAGACAATCAGGATGACCCAGGAAATAGAAGGGATAAAGGTGGGTGGGAGGGAGCCCAAGATCTCTGCGTTCGCAGACGATATGATGCTGTATGTCTCTAATCCGAGACAAACACTCCCGAAGATAATAGCGGAATATGAGAGATACGGCGAGATATCAAACTTAAAAATAAATCAAGAGAAAACAGAGATTGAGTATCTCGGTAGACCGTAGAGAACGCAGAGATCTTGAAGCTCTATATCCATTTAAGTGGAAGCAGAGGAGGATGAGATATCTGGGGGTTCTTCTGTCTACTACAGAAAGATACATATATGAAGATAATTAGATACTGTTATTAAACAAATTAAAGGCAGATTTAAAGGGATATAATGTTAACAGAGTATCCTGGCTAGGAAGGATAAACACTATAAAAATGATGATATTACCCAAAGCCTTATACATCTTTCAAACACTCCCGATAAAAATTCCCGAAGCCTTCTTTACAATTCTGGGCAAGATAATAAGGGGATTTATATGGAAGGAAAAGAAAATCTCGTATAGCGGTAGGAACCCTGATTAGATCCAGACAGGAAGGAGGACTTCAATTGCCTGATTTTAAACGGCACTACGAGGCATCCGTACTGAGGAGGATAATGGACTGGTTCCAGAGAGAGGGAGGGGGGGAAAGGAAAAAAAAGTGGGTAGAAGTAGAAGAGAGTTTAAGTGTTCAAGATTTGGGAAACAGAATATGGGTCCCGAAGCAATATAGAGGACTACCTCATGATATCCCCATAATGACAAAAGAGACGTATAAAATTTGGGACAGAATATGTAAAAGGGAAGAATGGCCTTATAATAGCCCGCTAATGCCTCTTACGGGTACAGAATACTTCCCGCCTGGCAAAGGGGGAGGTATGTATTGGAGATGGGCAACCTCAGAAACATTAAAACTGATGGATGTAATGAATAGTGTTGAGCGGAATACACCATATTCGATTTCGCGATATATCACGAATATTTTTCCGAATATTCGAGAAATATTCGCTAATTTCGAATATTCGCGGTATTTTTGCGAAGTATCATAAGTGCGATTTTTCGCTAATTGCGATATTTTGATTGCGATTAAAATCGCATTGCGTTTTACCGGCCGAAAAAACGCATTGCGCTTTTTCGGCAACATAAAATAATTGCATCAGCTACTCGGCCCTTCTTTTGCATCAGAGCCAATCAGAAATCTCGAATATCGCGCAATATTGCTATTGCCGAATATTCGAGATTTTCTGATTGGCTCTGATGCGCCAATCAGAAAATCTCGAATATTCGGCAATAGCAATATTGCGCGATATTCGAGATTTCTGATTGGCGCATCAGAGCCAATCAGAAAATCTCGAATATTCGGCAATAGCAATATTGCGCGATATTCGAGATTTCTGATTGGCTCTGATGCGCCAATCAGAAATCTCGAATATCGCGCAATATTGCTATTGCCGAATATTCGAGATTTTCTGATTGGCTCTGATGCGCCAATCAGAAAATCTCGAATATTCGGCATAGCAATATTGCGCGATATTCGAGATTTCTGATTGGCGCATCAGAGCCAATCAGAAATCTCGAATATCGCGCAATATTGCTATTGCCGAATATTCGAGATTTTCTGATTGGCTCTGATGCGCCAATCAGAAATCTCGAATATCGCGCAATATTGCTATTGCCGAATATTCGAGATTTTCTGATTGGCGCATCAGAGCCAATCAGAAAATCTCGAATATTCGGCAATAGCAATATTGCGCGATATTCGAGATTTCTGATTGGCTCTGATGCAAAAGAAGGGCCGAGTAGCTGATGCAATTATTTTATGTTGCCGAAAAAGCGCAATGCGTTTTTTCGGCCGAAAAAACGCAATGCGATTTTTTCGGCAAAATAAAAGAATTGCATCAGCTACTCGGCCCAGGGTCTCTCTGTAATCATACCAGCATGCTTTTAGACCTTGAAGGCGATCATTGATCACTAGGATGTGATCTGTTTTAAAAATAAATTTGAAAAAAATAACAATATTCGAAATAGCGAATATTCGCCGCTATATTCGAGTTATATCGCGAATACTCGAATATGCAATATTCGTAGCGAATATTCGCGATTCGAATATTCGCGAGCAACACTAGTAATGAAAGGGGATGTCCTGTGTTCTGTTCAGGAACTACAAGAAAGATATGGAGTATACCCAGGAGATGTATGGAGACATAGACAAGTTCAACATTTTATAAATTGCTTACCAAAGCCACTGCGAGCCCCTAATGATTTAAACCAATGGGGAAAAGGCATACTGGGGGGTGGAACAGGACGACAGGGACTTTCCATGATATACAAGATACTGACACCCACCGGGAAACCAGAGGCAGTTAAAATAGTGGAAAGTTGGGAATTAGAGTTGAATCAAACTATAGGTACGGAAAAAAAAGGAAGGTAGTAGAATATGTCCATACTACCTCAATGGATGCTAAGGTAAAAGAGATGAACTATAAGCTTCTCATCAAAGGGTATTATGTTCCAACGAAAATGCATAGAATAGATAGGGAGGTATCGCCTCTGTGTTGGAGAGAATGTGGGATGGAGGGAACCCACGCCCACATCTGGTGGCAATGCCCCCGAATACAGATATATTGGAAAGATATATTAGTCCAGATAAAAAAGATCAGCGGGTATGAGGTGAAGCAGGACCCCTGGGAATGTCTATTTCATAATACAAGGATGTCAAGAAAAAAATATAGGGGTTCACTGGTCCCACATCTACTAAATGGAGCTAAGGCACTTATTCCTAGGAAGTGGAAGGAAAAGGAAGCACCTTCGATAGAGGAGTGGATTAGCGAGATGGACAGAATTAAAGTGATGGAGGAATTGTGGTCATTCCACGGTAACTCCAGGCTGAGACACGAGGGGATGTGGGAGGGATGGAGAAGGTTCAGGGGGATGGGGGGGGGGGATGGAGGATTGAGGAGGAGGAAACGTGAGAGGTCTCCCTTCTTCACCCATCGTAACATTTTTTTTTTCTTTTTCTCTCACTTGGGGGATTTTTTGGATAGCTACACACATTCTCTGTAGCTGTACTTTTTTTTTTTTTTTTCTGTGGATAGGTACTCACACCTAATTAGTGGGATCATATAGATCCCTGTTCTTCCTGTTCCCCTCTTACTAATAGGATGAGGATAGGGACAAGGAAGTCCCTTTAAATTCACATTGTTTTAGAATTCTTTCCAATGTATAGGGTAGGTAAGAACATATATTTTTAATAGAATATACACGTTTGCACTAAAAAAAAAAATGAGGGAGTTAGATCCACTATACTTTACACACAAATTCCTCTTTTTTTTTTTTTTAGGAGGGATATGGGACAGTAGGGTCCCCCTAAAATCACTGAGGGAAAGTTAGATCACAATAATTTTTTTTTTTTTTTTTAAGAGGACGGGGTATGGGACAGTATGGCCCCCTTAAATTAACCGAGGGAAGATTAGATCACAATAGTTTTTTTTTTTCTCTTCCCCCCGTCCCCGTTCTCCATCCTCCCCCCGTCCCCGTCCCCCCCGTCCCTGTCTGTCCCTGTCCTGGTCCCTCTCTTTGTCTAACTGGATTCGTTGTCCCCCCTCCCCCATCTCTTACTCCCCCGGACCTGGAGCATATTCTTGAGATCTAATGAAATTAAGCAGGGGAATGGGCTTAATGCAGGGGTACGTTAGGTAGACAGGTATTACCATAATAGACTAAATAAAGTAAGGGAATACAAGGAGACCATGTATATATGTAGATGTATGTATGTATGTTAATGTATCAATGTAATAGTGTTTATGTGTTTTCTATATGTATGATGTTAAAAAAGCTTAATAAAAATTATTTGGAAGAAAAAAAAAAAATTCATAAGAGTTGTAGATCTAGACATTTCTTGATGGAGAATAGATAGGAGTCCTGGGGGCCACGGGGGGTGGGGGGTAGGGGCTGGGAGGGCGAAAAGGGATATATATTCAGAGAGCGCTACAGATGTAGGATCAGGGGGCAGCTTATAGTGCACGCACTAAGTCAATTATGCTATTTGATGTAACAGTGCAGCTCTCTCTTTATATATTATAAAAAAAAAAAAGCTATACGATGTATGAATAGTTTCACAGATGATGCAAAACCGCAAATAGAGACGATCGAAGCATTATACTATGAGCGGCACTCTAAAGTCTGATAATAGCTGATGTGAAAAAAAAAGAGAAAAGGGAAAAAAAAAAGAAAGAGAGCTCTGACATCTAGGGCATCAACATGAGCATTTCATAAGGGGAACTGCTTCAAATTCAGAGGAAGGAGATGGCCGGGAGAAGCACTTCGGCGACCTGCTCACAGGCAGACCTGAGCACAAAGCTCAGCCAGTCTATTCCAGCGTTATTCAGAACCCAGCAGGCAGAGTAGCAGGCCTCCATTCAGGCCTCGGATCATGATTCTGCTAGCCAGCGCAGCGCACTTGATCCATCGGGACAAGCGGGCACTTTCACACACTGCCCTCAGCCCTCACCACTACTAAGCCTAGCGGATCTACAGCTAGTGGCAATGGACATCAAGACCAAACTCTCTGCAGCGATCTTGGCTCTCAAAACTGACCTAAGACTGGCAGCATCCCGACTAGAGCATGTGGAAGTAGCTGCAATGACACACGGAGCAGCTATATGGCAAGTGCAGCAGGTATCTAGTGCCCATGACCAGCTTCTGCTTGATATGCACCGCCATATGGAAGACCTGTATAACGGGGGCCAGAGACACAATTTGAGATTTAGGGGGATCCTTGAGTGCAGAAAACAATGTGGGTGATCTGTAATACTCTATTGGGCAGGCCTCCAAATGCACCCATAGAGATGGAGAGAATTCACAGGGTGCTTAGACCTAAAGGTCATGATAATCATCCCCCCAGAGACATAGTTTGCTGTCTGGTTAGCTCCAGCCAGAAGGAGGACATATTGCGCCACACCCACTACCAGGGACAGCTGCAGCATGAGGGCACCCCAAAACATATCTATTAAGATTTATCCACCATCACATTTCAGCACAGATGATAACTCTGCCCCCTTCTTAATGTCTTGAGGGACAGGCATATCATATATCGCTGGAAGTTCCCCTTCTGCTTGATGGCTACAGCGGGGAATTGAACGGCCTCCATATGCACACCAATGGAGTTTCAAGTGTTCTGTGATACCCTGGGCATCCCGATGATAGCTGTTTCGCAGTGGTATACCTCATTTATGTGATCAGAGCCCTGGATCAATGTTCAACAAGATATGACCTCATGCTCCCAACGCAACAGGCATAGGCGCGGCAGATCCTCTTCTAATTCTTCTCAGAGAGGTCTGGATGGATGAGATCACAATCCTGGAGCTGTGCCTTAATTTCTTTGCCGAAGTCCAGACTATCGGGTATCGTGAGGTGCTCTCTTTTGGAGGCTTTCCATCTACTCTTTGGCAGGTTTTGTTATTTTCTACAACTGCTGTAGGATGTTCACTGCAATAATGATGCTCTTGACTCAGCATAGCAAATATACTTACCACTATGCCCTTCCTGTTTGGTAGGGCTGAGCTGAACACCCCCCCGGTTCGGTTTGCACCAGAACACGCGAACAGGCAAAACAAGTCTATGGGACACGAACATGAAAAATCAAAAGTGCTAATTTTAAAGGCTAATATGCAAGTTATCTGCCCCAGGGGACATGTATCAATGCAAAAACAGTTTTAAAAACTATAGTTTTTTCGGAGCAGCGATTTTCATAATGCTTAAAGTGAAACAATAAAAGTGAAATATTCCTTTAAATTTTGTACCTAGAGAGTGTCTATAGTATGCCTGTAAAGTAGTGCATGTTTCCCGTATTTATAACAGTCCCTGCAAAAAAATTACATTTCTAAACGAAAAAAGAGTAATTTAAAACTATGCGCGGAATTGTTGATTGTTGTGTCCCGGCAATACGGATCAAAGTCAATGAAAAAAACGTGGGGGTCCCCCCAAATTCCATATCAGGGCCTTCATGTCTGGTATGGATATTAACCACTTCCATACAGGGCACTTATACACCTTCCCACCCAGACCAATTTTCAGCTTTCAGCACTGTTGCACTTTGAATGACAATTGCGCGGTCATGCTACATTGTACCTAAATT
Source organism: Rana kukunoris (assembly GCA_029574335.1). NCBI lineage: Eukaryota > Metazoa > Chordata > Amphibia > Anura > Ranidae > Rana > Rana kukunoris. Next base: position 359,351,495 of record CM056049.1, on the reverse strand, counting down.
ATATTTTTTACATTTTGTACCCAAAAATAGAGCTTTCTTTTGGTGGTATTTGATCACCTCTGGGATTTTTATTTTCTGCAAATAAAATAAAAAAATTACCAAAAATTTAGAATTTTTTTGTTTCTGTTATAAAACATTGTAAATAAGTATGTTTTCTCCTTCACTAATGGGTACTGATGGTACTGCACTGATGAGGTGGCACTGATGTGGTGGCATTTATGGGCACTGATGATGGGCACTAATATGCGGCACTGATTTGCGGCACGGATGGGCACTGATAGGCGGCATGGATGGGCACAAATAGGTGGTATGGATGGGCACGGATAGGCGGCACGGATGGGCACAGATAGACGGCACAGATGGGCACGGATTGGCGGCACAGATGGGCACGGATTGGCGGCACTGATGGACACGGATAGATGGCATGGATGGGCACTGATAGGTGGCGCGGATGGGCATAGATGGGCACTGATAGGTGGCACTAACGTATGTGTTGTACTAAAGGATGCCAATCAGTGCCAAAAAATGCCTGCCAATCAGTGATGCCAATTGTAGGCACTGATTGGCATCCATTGTGGGCACTGATTGGCATCCATTATTTGTGTCATTGTCATCCCTGGTGGTCTAGGGTGGCATACCTGTGTTTTGAATTCCTGGTGGTCTAGTGGCATTCCTGGTGGTCAAGTGGGTATCCCTGGTCGTCCAGTGGGCATCCTTGGGGGGGGGCTGTGCTGATAATCGATCAACACAAACCCCCTGTCAGAGGAGCAGCTGATCGGCTCTCCTCTACTCGCGTCTGACAGATGCGAGTGAGTAAAAGCCGATTACCGGCTTTTCCTGTTTACATTGTGATCAGCCGCAATTGGACACGACTGATGACATGGTAAAGAGTCTCTGTAAAAGACTCTTACCTAGATCAGTGTTGCGGGATGTCAGACTGACACCCTGCAACAACGATCGCCAGGATGCGCGCCCCCGGGGGTGTGCAGCCGCTCAATATCCTAAGGATGTCATATGACGTCCACTCAGGATATTGAAACCACTTTGCCGATGTCAATCTGTCATTGGCGGGCGGCAAGTGGTTAAGGAGAACCTCACGCCATTTTAAATAAATGGTGAGGGGGTTTCCCCCAAAAATACATATCAGACCCTTATCCAAGAATGCAACCTGGCAGACCGTATGAAAAGTGGGGGGACGAAAGAGCCCATGGGGTGTTCGGCTCATCCCTACTCCTGACACAGTGGAAGGCTCATAAGTGAGTCATTAGAGGTCAGTTACTGGCCATTAGTGTTGCTCGCGAATATTCGAATCGCGAATATTCGCTACGAATATTGCATATTCGAGTATTCGCGATATAACTCGAATATAGCGGCGAATATTCGCTATTTCGAATATTGTTATTTTTTTCAAATTTATTTTTAAAACAGATCACATCCTAGTGATCAATGATCGCCTTCAAGGTCTAAAAGCATGCTGGTATGATTACAGAGAGACCCTGGGCCGAGTAGCTGATGCAATTCTTTTATTTTCCGAAAAATCGCATTGCGTTTTTTCGGCCGAAAAAACGCATTGCGCTTTTTCGGCAACATAAAATAATTGCATCAGCTACTCGGCCCTTCTTTTGCATCAGAGCCAATCAGAAATCTCGAATATCGCGCAATATTGCTATTGCCGAATATTCGAGATTTTCTGATTGGCTCTGATGCGCCAATCAGAAAATCTCGAATATTCGGCAATAGCAATATTGCGCGATATTCGAGATTTCTGATTGGCGCATCAGAGCAATCAGAAAATCTCGAATATTCGGCAATAGCAATATTGCGCGATATTCGAGATTTCTGATTGGCTCTGATGCGCCAATCAGAAATCTCGAATATCGCGCAATATTGCTATTGCCGAATATTCGAGATTTTCTGATTGGCGCATCAGAGCCAATCAGAAAATCTCGAATATTCGGCAATAGCAATATTGCGCGATATTCGAGATTTCTGATTGGCGCATCAGAGCCAATCAGAAATCTCGAATATCGCGCAATATTGCTATTGCCGAATATTCGAGATTTTCTGATTGGCTCTGATGCGCCAATCAGAAATCTCGAATATCGCGCAATATTGCTATTGCCGAATATTCGAGATTTTCTGATTGGCGCATCAGAGCCAATCAGAAAATCTCGAATATTCGGCAATAGCAATATTGCGCGATATTCGAGATTTCTGATTGGCTCTGATGCAAAAGAAGGGCCGAGTAGCTGATGCAATTATTTTATGTTGCCGAAAAAGCGCAATGCGTTTTTTCGGCCGGTAAAACGCAATGCGATTTTAATCGCAATCAAAATATCGCAATTAGCGAAAAATCGCACTTATGATGCTTCGCAAAAATACCGCGAATATTCGAAATTAGCGAATATTTCTCGAATATTCGGAAAAATATTCGTGATATATCGCGAAATCGAATATGGTGTATTCCGCTCAACACTACTGGCCATCTCAGCACAGAGGAAAAAAAGAACATAAAGCATTGGTATTGTAGCTATCCTCCAAGATACACTCTTGGAAGCCAAACATAAACATACTTTAGTTTTGCAGGAATTGGTGGAAGCACGCTCACTTTTACTGGACAAATTATTCAAACGAGCACGGCTCTGTAATATCTTGTCTCAAAAACGATTCAATGAACAGGGAAACAAACCGGTAGACTATTGGCCAGGGATAGGGATGAGCTTCGTGTTCGATGCGAACACATGTTCGCATCGAACATTGGCCGTTCGATCGTTCGTCTAAAAAGAACAAATCGGGTCGTTCGCGCCAATTTCGAATGACCCATAATTCACTGCGGTGTTGCTGATGATTGGCCAAGCATGCACCATGACCCCGCATGCTTGGCCAATCACAGCGCCCAAAAAACGAAGAGACCTAATTGGCCAAAGCCTGGGTGCTTTGGCCAATTAGGGCTCAGGGCCTTGGCACATTCCCCACACTATAAAAGGCCACCTCCCGGGCGGCCTCGTATAGTGTGTTCCGGCTTGCCTTACAGACAAGTTAGACAGACAGTGAGTTAGAGAGATAGATAGATAGAGACACAGGGGTAGATTCACATAGAGATACGACGGTGTATCTACTGATACACCGTCGTATCTGTGAGATCCGACGCTCGGATCTATGCGGCTGATTCCTCGAATCAGGTTCCGCATAGATCTCCCTTAGAGCCGACTGGTGTAAGTGAGTTACACTGTCGGATCTTAGGCTGCAATCTCCCGCCGTCCGCTAGGTGGCGCTTCAGTTATTATGCGTGACGAATATGCAAATGAGGAGAACCGCCGATTCAGAAACGAACGCCCGGCCGTCGCTTTTTTTTTACGTCGTTTGCGTTTGGCTTTTTCCGGCGGATCGTTACCCCTGCTATATGCAGGGTAAGTGCGGCGTATCCTATGTTAAGTATGGCCGTCGTTCCCGCGTCGAGTTTTGAATTTTTTACGTCGTTCGGGAATAGGGCCATACGTTAATTGCGTTAACGTCGAAAACAATGACGTCCTTGCGACGTCATTTGAAGCAATGCACGCTGGGAAATTTAGCCGGTGGCGCATGCGCAGTACGATCGGCGCGGTGACGCGCGTGATTTAAATAGTAAACTCCCCCTAGCCGTGGAATTTGCATTCCACCGGGGGATTTACGATCCGCCAGGGCAACTTACGAGGCAAGTGCTTTCTGAATACAGCACTTGCCTCAAAAACTGGTGCAGGCGGATCGTAAAAAAGATAGATCACGCGGATCAAAAGATCCACTGATCTATGTGAATCTACCCCACAGTGTCTTTTCACATAGACAGACAGACAGACAGACAGACAGACAGACAGACAGACAGACAGACAGACAGATGGATAGATCAGGGAGGCTACTAGTTAGTATAGTTAAATGTACAGTTTGTAGAGAATATATTGACATCCCTAGGAGTTGTCAATATATTTATAAACTGTATAGCTTAGCTAGTTCTGCTATTAGTATCTGTCAGGCAGGAGATTGTGCTTGATGCTCTAACGTGTTAGTCAACGTGTGCTAGTTAATTTCACATAGACGCATTAACTGTTACTGCACGTGTGCTATTTATTTGCACAGAAAGGCAGTTGCTGTTAATGCAAGTGGGCTATTGAATTGCACAGAAACGCAGTCGCTCTGACTGTGCGTGTGCTGTTTAATACCACCTTAGCGTATTTGGTGTCACCGCCCGTGTGCTTTTATATACCACCTGAGCGCAGTTAGTGTCACTGTACGTGTGCTTTTATATACCACCTGAGCGCAGTTAGTGTCACTGTACGTGTGCTTTTATATACCACCTGAGCGCAGTTAGTGTCACTGGACGTGTGCTTTTATATACCACCTGAGCGCAGTTAGTGTCACTGGACGTGTTCTTTTATATACCACCTGAGCACAGTTAGTGTCACTGGACGTGTGTTTTTATATACCACCTGAGCGCAGTTAGTGTCACTGTACGTGTGCTTTTATATACCACCTGAGCGCAGTTAGTGTCACTGGATGTGTGCTTTTATATACCACCTGAGCGCAGATAGTGTCACTTGAAATGTGCTTTTATATACCACCTGAGCGCAGTTAGTGTCACTGGACGTGTGCTTTTATATACCACCTGAGCGCAGTTAGTGTCACTGGACGTGTGCTTTTATATACCACCTGAGCGCAGTTAGTGTCACTGGACGTGTGCTTTTATATACCACCTGAGCGCAGTTAGTGTCACTGTACGTGTGCTTTATATACCACCTGGGCGCAGTTAGTGTCACTGTACGTGTGCTTTTATATACCACCTGAGCGCAGTTAGTGTCACTGGACGTGTGCTTTTATATACCACCTGAGCGCAGTTAGTGTCACTGGACGTGTGCTTTTATATACCACCTGAGCGCAGTTAGTGTCACTGTACGTGTGCTTTTATATACCACCTGAGCGCAGTTAGTGTCACTTGACGTGTGCTTTTATATACCACCTGAGCGCAGTTAGTGTCACTGGACGTGTGCTTTTATATACCACCTGAGCGCAGATAGTGTCACTTGAAATGTGCTTTTATATACCACCTGAGCGCAGTTAGTGTCACTGGACGTGTGCTTTTATATACCACCTGAGCGCAGTTAGTGTCACTGGACGTGTGCTTTTATATACCACCTGAGCGCAGTTAGTGTCACTGGACGTGTGCTTTTATATACCACCTGAGCGCAGTTAGTGTCACTGTACGTGTGCTTTATATACCACCTGGGCGCAGTTAGTGTCACTGTACGTGTGCTTTTATATACCACCTGAGCGCAGTTAGTGTCACTGGACGTGTGCTTTTATATACCACCTGAGCGCAGTTAGTGTCACTGGACGTGTGCTTTTATATACCACCTGAGCGCAGTTAGTGTCACTGTACGTGTGCTTTTATATACCACCTGAGCGCAGTTAGTGTCACTTGACGTGTGCTTTTATATACCACCTGAGCGCAGATAGTGTCACTTGAAATGTGCTTTTATATACCACCTGAGCGCAGATAGTGTCACTGGACGTGTGCTTTTATATACCACCTGAGCGCAGTTAGTGTCACTGGACGTGTGCTTTTATATACCACCTGAGCGCAGTTAGTGTCACTGGACGTGTGCTTTTATATACACCTGAGCGCAGTTAGTGTCACTGTACGTGTGCTTTATATACCACCTGGGCGCAGTTAGTGTCACTGTACGTGTGCTTTTATATACCACCTGAGCGCAGTTAGTGTCACTGGACGTGTGCTTTTATATACCACCTGAGCGCAGTTAGTGTCACTGTACGTGTGCTTTTATATACCACCTGAGCGCAGTTAGTGTCACTTGACGTGTGCTTTTATATACCAACCGGAGCGCATCAATATGTCTGGAAGGACAACAAAGAGAGGCAGAGAGTCATGAGGGCAAGCAGGCTCTGCATGTAGAGGTAACGCTGGTAGTGTATGTGGTGCATCCTCTTCAGCACGTGGACGTGGCTGTGGCCGCTCGTCCTTCTTTTCGGGAGCTGGCCGTGTTGAACCTTAACATGCAGAGAAATTAGTAGAGTGGATGACCAAGCCGTCCTCATCCTCCTCATCCTCTCTCACACAGACTGATCAAAGTTGATCTGGCAAAGCAGCTGCCAAGGCATCCTTTTCCCTCTGCACAATGGCTTCACACAATACTTCCCTAGTACCACCATGTCCTCCTGAGGAGTCCCCCGAACTGTTTCTTTCAAATGATTTTTATTAAATTTTCAGACAACATACACATGCCGTTGTACAATATCGGTATATACAGTACTAATAACAAGTCGGCACCGAGTAGGGTCATTAACAAAATAACATAAAAGGGAACAGAAAACAAAAGAACAATTAGTCGACAGATTAGGACCAGTTCGCTAAGGCTAAGCCTGTAAACTTTAAGTAGTGCGAGCCTAGCATCCTACGTCTCAAATGTGGACGCGTCAGCCCTTAAGACCGGTAAAGAACAGGCATTAATACATAAACCTCTACTGTATCAGGGTTAAGTGGGTCTGCAAAAAGCATTCCTACGGTTGGAACACAGGGTACTAACAGCATCATCTACAATCCTATAAGAGTTTTAAAGTAGAGTAACATAGGGAAAACAAAAGAAAAAAAAAGAAAAAGAAAAAGGATAAAAGAAAAAACGTCATAACCAGAGATGAGTCACAAATCACAAAAAGCAAGTATTAATGCGAATTCCAGTACTTAGCATATATCCTTGGCCAACCGTTCAAGTTGTCAGGCAATTCACAAGGTGGCACCTAACCCAGGGGGTTGAATTTGGATAGCCATGGATCCCACCTGATATTAAATAAATGTAGTGTTCGGAATTGAATGGCGAAGTGCTTTTCATACGAATATTGAACATTGACCCTGCGGACAACTTCAGATAAATCCGGGACACTATTGGATTTCCATTTAGAGGTGATCGTTAGTCTCGCGGCTATCAAGACATGAGTAACTATAGTTCTGAACTTTTTGGGGACAATGTCAATCGTCAGGGAGAGAAGAGCTAGTTGGGGGGAAGGTGTCATTGCAGCCCCAGTAACAGAAGACAGTAGTTTGAAAACGTCGCCCCAGAGTTGCGTACCCCCAAGCAGTCCCAGAGGATGTGGTACAAGTTCCCCCTTGACCCACATTGTCGCCAGCATAAACTGGAGTCCAGCCTAAAGATCATAGACAGTCTCACTGGAGTAAGATATGATCTGTGAAGTATTTTTAATGCGAGATCCAATGGTTAGTGCAGTGGGAGTACCTGAAACATGAGTTAATAGCTGCTTTCCATTCCACTTGGGTGAAAGTAGATCCTAGATCTCTCTCCCAATTGGACATGGTAGAGATTTTGGAGAATTTATCACGTTGCTGGAGTAGTGCGTAAAACCATGATAGCCCCTTGGGTCTATCATAGCTTGACAACAAATAACTCCATGCTCCGCTGTGGACATCGTATGTGCAGTTAGGGTGTTTAGATCTAAAGTGGAGTATTTGCGCTTTAGCATATGCATGTGAGGAGGGTTTCCTGCGGAGCAAGTCTCCCCATGACTGGATACCCTCCTCCAGCCATAAATGAATATTAAGATGTGGGATTAAAAATTCATAAATTTTAATATTAGTGATTTCCTGGTGTAATTTAGAAACAGAGTCTGTGACCATGTGCAAAGATTCCCAGACCGAAAGAGTCGTCGCAATGGAGGGCATTGAGGGGGGTGTAAACTCTATACCGGTCAGTTTGGCGAGTAGTAATGATGGAAGGTCCCTATTTTGTACTGCAGCTTTTCGATCTGAACCCAGAGTTTCTCAGACTCCGGTTCAAACCATGCTTTCATCTGGTCCAGAACAGCGGCTTTGTGATAAAAGCGAATGTTTGGAAAGCTTACACCTCCATTGGATCTATGTCGTTGGATAGAGGAGAAGGTAACTCTGGGTAGTTTGCCTTTCCAGATGAATTGCCTGAACAGCTTGTCAATCGAATTAAAGAAGATATTCGGTAAACAGATGGGAATAGTCCTGAAATAATAAATCAACTTAGGCAAGAGCAACATTTTCAGCGATGCTATCCTCCCCAACCAACCAGGACAGTTCATATGAAGAGATATGTTGTAAGTCAGCTTTAACAACGGAAGTCAGAGCAGAATAATTAATTTCATACATAGAAGATACCGGTGATGTCAATCTAATACCCAGGTAGGGGATGGACTTGGATACCCATTGGAATGGATATTTTTCCTTTAGTAAAGAAATTTGATGTTTGTTGATATTGATGGGCAGTAGACACGACTTAGTGATATTGAGTTTATAGTAGGACACTTCACTATACTTCTGGAGGATTGTCCTGAGTCTATTGAGGGATGTAAACGGGTTGGATAATGTTAGCACTACATCATCTGCAAACAGCCCTAACTTATAGGATTGGTGAGCCACCTGTATTCCAGTAATAGCATCATCCGCTCTAATTGCCTCTGCCAGGGGTTCCATCAACAAGGTAAATATTATGGGTGATAAAGGGCACCCCTGGCGCGTGCCATTAGTAATAAAAAACTTGTCAGATAGAGCGTTAGAGGTAAACACCCTCGCAGACGGAGCTGAGTATAAAGCTAGGACCGCAGATAGGATCGTCCCCTGAAGGCCAAACTTTTGAAGGGTCGCACAGAGATAACCCCAATGGACCCTATCAAAGGCCTTTTCGGCGTCAAGGGCTAACACTACTGAAGGTATTTTCTTGGTTTCAACTGTGTGGAAAAGGTTTAGTAGCCTCCTAGTACCATCAGGGCCTGTCTGCCCTGCACAAACCCTACCTGATCTGCCTTGACCAGCCTAGGAGTAACCTTGGCCAATCTATTGGCCAAGATTTTGGCATAGATCTTCAGGTCCGTATTCAATAAAGAGATGGGCCTGAAGTTCTGAGGGGAGTCCGGTGATTTACCCGGTTTAGGCAAAGTAATGATTGTAGCCTGCAGCATTTCCTCTGGAAAAGCAGCTGCAGTCGCAGCATTGTTGAAAAGTAGACATAGGTAGGGAACTAGTGCATCTGAGAATGTCTTATAATATTCCGATGAGAAGCCATCGGACCCAGGGGATTTATTATTGGTAGGGTTTGAATTGTGTCAATAATTTCTTTGGCCGAGATGGGGGAATTAAGTAGAATTAGGTCTTCCTCAGCAAGGAGGGGAGGGAGACCGAATCTAAAAATGCAGCAATAGAGGGAGCCGTAGGCTGGGGCGTAGAGTCATCCTCCTTCAAATTATATAAGTCATTGTAGTACTTCATGAATGCATTAGCTATTTTGTCAGGATGATGCTCTACTATACCTGTATGGGGGTCTTTAATGGAAGAGAGATTGGATCTTCTCTGTCTTTTGGAGAGATAGTTGGCTAGCATCTTACCTGCCTTGTTACTCTGAGCATAAAATTTAGCTTTAGTGCGCCGAAGTAAATTTTGATGGTCAGAGAGTAGTAATAAGCGTACCTTTTGCCTACAGTTAAACAAGTCCTGTTCAAGAATGGGGGAAGGATTCTGTTTGTGGGAAACTTCTAGTTTCGCTAATTCCTTAAGCAAGTTACTTAACGTTTCCCCCTTATTCTTCTTACGTCTTGCCGCTGCTTGAATGAGCAGCCCTCTGCAGAAAGCTTTATGGGAGCACCAAAGCGTATTTATATTAACATCACCGGTATTATTTAGGTCAAAGAATTCGAGGAGTTGCTCATTAACTTTGGAAGAAGTGACTGGGTCTGCTAAAATTCCAAGGTTATTTCTCCATAGATAGGCCTGCGGAGCAGAGCCCCGACCCCCAATCTGAATGGAGATCGGAGCGTGGTCCGACCAGGTGATAGAGTGGATTTCAGCAGACTCAGTCCTCTGGAGCAGTTTGAAATCAGTCAAAAAAAAATCAATTCTAGAATACACCCTGTGGGGAGAGGAATAGTAAGTAAAGTCTCTTTCTGATGAGTGTAGACATCTCCATGGGTCAAATAGACCTCTTTCCAGTAGAATAGATTGAAGTTCCTGCCTGTTAGCAGGATTGTTCCCTGAGCAGTCCATGTGTCTATTGACCACAGAGTTAAAGTCCCCACACAGAAGAAGAGAACCTCTCTTAACCTTGTCCACTTTTTTAAGAAGAGACTTTAAAAAAGAGCATTGCCCCTTGTTAGGGGAATAGAGATTCACCAGAGTGTAGGTACTTCCATTCAGGTCACAAATTAGAATAATATATCTGCCATTCGTATCTTTGATACACTCATGTAGATGAAATGCAACTGAATGTCTAATGGCTATAAATACACCTCTCTTTTTCACTGGGGCCGGAGCATTGAAAACATGGGGAAATGCTTTATGAGAGCACCTCGGTGGATTGGTAGCCATAAAGTGAGTCTCTTGCGCACAGAGAATCTCTCCTTTTAGTTTGTTGACTTCTCTCCACATTGCGGACCTCTTGAAAGGACTATTCAATCCGTGAACATTTATAGAAACAATAGATAATGCCATCAATCGGGGGAGAAGGGGCGTGCTGTGCTCAAAAAAGGGCTGACATGATAATTAAGCAATAATAGAATGTTACCTTTAGGTGGCGGCAGAGGATCAAAAATATGCCTCCAGTTTAATGTTGAATAGAAAGACATGGGAGTTGTAGCCCTTCCAGCTGCAGGTGTAGAGGTATTATCTGTGAGTTCTTCAGGTATGACGTGGAGAAAAAAATGAAGTAAAAAGAACAACAAAAAGTAAAAAAGACAGAACCAGAACATGAAAACGGAACAGTAGAACCAATCACAAAGTGCGAAGAAATTTCGCATAGTTACAACACAGGGGTAACGAACTCCTTGTGAGCCTAATTGAACTTTTTCTAAAGCCCAATGCAGTAGGACTTGTAAGCAGCCATGGCTAAATGACCGTGGAACACATCAGGTAGCAGACCATTCAGGGGATAGTCTAGCAGGTGTTTGCTTAGGTCTCAGGTCATGATCATCCTTCGGTAGCAGATCCCACCGTTTAGCTAAGGCGAGGCCTTCTTCCAAACTTCTGATAACAAAGGTGCGATTCTCCCTGATGATCAGCAGCTTGGTAGGGAACCCCCATGAGTAGGGAATCTTGTGGTTTTGAAAAAGCTTGGTAATGGAGGACAGCTTCCTTCGGGCCTGCATGGTGTGCTGTGATAGGTCTGCGTATATAGAGATATCTGAGTAGGGAGCTGGCAAGGGGTGATTTTTTCTTGCAAATCTCATTAGCTCGTCTTTGATGTGGAAGAAGTGAATACGAGCAATCACATCTCTAGGTACAGTGTCAGGGAGGAATTTGGGTTTAGGAAGGCGGTGTGCTCTGTCCACAATAACCTCTCGCTCGGGGGCCTCAGGCAACATGGCGGCTATGAAACGCTGCACATATCTTCTCAATTCCTCTGGGGGTATAGATTCCTCAACCCCCCTTATTTTAACGTTATTGCGCCTGGACCTATCCTCGAGATCTGCGATCTTATCTCTCATGTCTTGCATATCCCCTTCTGCATCATTATGAGCATCAACCAATTCGTTATGTGCAACAGCAAAATCCCCCATTTTCTCCTCTACATGGCAGACTCTGTCCCCAATAGAAGTAACCTCAGATTTAATCTGTGCAATACAGTGCATCATATCCCTGTGCAGGGATCCCCTCAACGTTACTAGCATGTCCTTCATCACAGTGTCACTTAATGGCAGACCTGAGGTAGGGAATTCATTGATTTGTTCTACGAATGACCTAGTGCTGTCTTGCGAGTCATTAGGATCATCCTGCTCACCTGCATAAGTGTGGTTGGTGGAGCGTTTTTGCGAGGACTTCTGCGGGCTGGATATGGGAGATTGGCCTGGGGTAGAGCCTCCGCTGTTTGCCCGGGATGTTGTCGCATCTTGTGCGTTATTCGATCCAGCAGGCCCCCCGCTCCGCGGTGAACCACGCCGCAAGGCCGAGGCTCCGGCGCCATCTTGAGGCCCTGGTGTGCTCGACGGAGGGTAGAAGTCCGTGAGCTTCCGAGGCTTCTGTTCGTTTTTCCTCTTCCCCATCGCGGCACAGTGAGTGTAGGGGTCACTGGCTGTCTGCTGCGAGTCTTCAGGGCTTGAGAAGTCGCTGTTAGCCGCTTAGTTCAGGCTCAGTGAACGGAGCTCTCTCTTCACACGACCGTCTGCATCGGCTGCCGGCCACGCCCCCCCCCCCGAACTGTTTCAAGACAGTGTTGGGTACATGCTGCAGGAAGATGCGCAGCGTTTTGAAGACTCTGATGATGGAACACTGATAGAGGAAGGCATTGATGTGAGCCCAGGGAGAGGGGGTGTCCGAGAGGGACAGCAATTTGTCAGTGATGATGTTCCCCCAGCTGGAGCATACTGCCAGGTTGTTGACAGTGATGAGGAGGGAGGGGATGATGAGGTCACTGACTCTACCTGGGTGCCTGATAGGAGAGAGGAGGAGGAGGAGGAGGAGGACGAGGCACAGGCACATCTCCAAAGAGGCAGGATGCCATCCAGGGGTCAGCTTAAGGTCACACCCACTGCATTACAGCGCACATCTACGGTGCTTGTGCATGGCGCTGCTGTGTCTGACCGGTACAGCAAAAGTTCTTTGGTGTGGGCTTTTTTGAAACATGTCCTCAAGATCGTACCTTTGCTATTTGCAACTTATGTCGCAAGCGTATCTCGCGTGGCCAAAACATCAACCGCCTGGGTACCACATGCTTGTCCAGACATATGTCGACCTGCCATGCAGCTCATTGGCAAGCACACCAGAAAGACCCACACCAAAGACAAAAGTGTACCCCCCTTTGCCCTTCTGGGACCTCCAACCCCAGTAGACCCCCAGTCCTCTCTGAAGCCTGCAGTGAAGGTGTAGAAATAGGTGTGTCACAAGCTAGTAGTAGCGGTCAATCTACTGATAGTACCAGGCAAATTTCCCTGCCCCAGCTGCTGCAGCGCTGAAAGAAGTACAATCCCAGCCATCCACATGCCCAGCAGTTGAATGCTAGCTTAGCGAAATTGCTAGCACTTCAACTGCTACCTTTTCAGTTGGTAGATTCTGCCCCCTTCCGTGAGTTTGTGCAATGTGCAGTACCTCAGTGGCAAGTACCAAAACGCCACTTTTTCTCACGGCAGGCTATTCCGGCTCATTGGGTGACTCTGCTGGCAGCTGGGAAGGATGCAGGGCAAGGTCCAGTAGTTTTGGAGGTTGTTCCGCCACCACGCCTCCAAAACAATACTACTGCTTGTGACACACCTCTTTCCTCCACCCCCTTCTCTTCTTATTCCTCTGTGGCCTCTTCCTATGGGGATGTTTTCTCCGAACCAGCCGTGCTCCGTAGGCGTACGAGGGGATACGCAGGAATGCAGGCCAAGAGATGCCATGCGGTGCTAGAGCTGGTGTGCTTGGGAGACAGGAGCCACACTGGGGAAGAGGTTTTGTCAGCTCTGCAGGGTCAGGCTGAGAGGTGGTTGACACCACGCCAGCTGAAGCCTGGAATGGTGGTCAGCGATAATGGCACCAACCTCCTCTCTGCCCTGCGACAGGGAAAACTCACCCACCTGCCCTGTTTTGCGCATGTCCTCAATTTGGTGGTGCAGCGGTTCTTGGGAAGGTACCCGGGCTTGCAGGATGTCCTGAAGCAGGCGAGAAAAGTCTGTGTGCATTTTCGGAGGTCATATAATGCCACTGCTCGGCTGACTGACCTCCAAAGGGAATACAACCTGCCCAAGAACCGCCTAATTTGTGACATGCCCACCAGATGGAACTCAACGTTGGCCATGCTGCAGCGGCTGCACACGCAGCAGCGGGCCATCAATGAGTACCTGTGCCAATATGACAGCAGAACTGGGTCAGGGCAGCTAGGTTATTTTTCCTCACGCCAGTGGGCCTTGATCAGGGATGCATGCACTGTCCTGTCACCATTTGAGGAGGCCACGAGGATGGTGAGCAGTGACAGTGCATGCATCAGTGAGACTGTCCCTCTTATTCACATGTTGGAGCACACGCTACGTGCAATAATGGACAGGGCCCTTGAGGCAGAACAGAGGGAGGAAGAGGATGACTTCCTTACCTCTCAAGGCCCCCTTTACCCAGACAGTGGTCCTGCTTGCCCACCTAGCACACAGGAAGAGGAGGCGGAGGAGGAGGAGGATTGTATCAGCAGCATGGAGGTGGAGCCTAGCACTCAGCAGCAGCAGTCTTCAAGGGATCATTTACAGTCCCAAGGAGCACGTGGAGTTTTACGTGGCTGGGATGAGGTGCCTGTGGATCCTGTCATCCCCAGTGACCCAGAGGACTGTGGCCCGAATGCCTCTGCAAACCTACGCTGCATGGCCTCCCCGATTCTGTAAAGCCTGCGTAAGGATCCTTGTGTACGTGCTATTAAGGAGAGGGATCATTACTGGCTGGCGACTCTCCTTGATCCACGTTACAAGAGTAAGGTTGCAGACCTTATGTTGCCATCGCAGAGGGAGCAGAAGATGAAACTTTTGCGGGAGGCCTTGCAGAAGGGTCTGTGTAATGCGTTCCCAGAACCGGGGGGGATTACCAAAACCTGGCTCTGGACAACGTCTTGCTGAGGCTTCGGTGAGTCACAGAAGGGGCGGTGGAGAAGGTGGTCGTCTGACGGATGCGTTCAGGCAGTTTTTTAGTCCGCAGCCCCAAGGTCTGACCGGTTCCAGCAACCATCGCCAGCGTCTGGTTTACATGGTCCGGGAATACCTAGGGGCAAGATCCGACTTGGACACCTTCCCCACCGAAAATCACTGGTGGGTCACTGGCCAGAGCTTGCCCAGTACGCAATTGAGCTACTGGCTTGCCCTGCATCCAGTGTTCTTTCAGAACGGACATTCAGTGCTGCTGGAGGCTTTGTGACTGATCACAGGGTGTGCCTCTCCACCGGCTCTGTTGATCGACTGACCTTCATCAAAATGAATCAGGCTTGGATCAACACCAGCTACCAAGCACCTGATGCTGATATTAATGAATAATATCTTTTTCCCTTTCCGTCTTTCAGGACAGCCACAATAGAGAGATAGGCTCCTCCTCTTCCTTTAGGAAACACTGCACAGCCTTTAAGAACTCTCCTCCCCCTGCCAGACCTCAGTTCTTAGTGTTTCCTCCGGTGGGGAGACACTGCAGAGGAACCTAGGCCGGTGCAGTCAGAGGACTGTGGCTGTTTTTTCTCCTACCAGGGGAGCAGGGGCCTCCTAAGGAAAAGATCTTTTTTGGTGGTACTCACCGCCAGACGCACCCCAATCCTGGTCGAGCGCGGCAGATGGCTTGAGGGGGGACCCCTATCGTGTCCACAGGACCATGGCGGGGGAGGCCTCCAGGACGCCCTGTTTTTTTTTTTTTACAGGCCGCATACTTTTTTCCAAATTCGCGGGCTGAGTGGCGGGTGACGTCATCAACGGCGCGTCAGAAGCCTCCCCTTTGATCCGCGACTTCCGGTTCCGGGTCGCGGCGCTAATAGAGGCCCAGCGTGTTTGCTGGAGGAGTCTGAAGCTTGCTGGGGCAAGTTGACACAGCGCAACCACCCCAGGATGTCGGCGACTTCTCCGGAAGGGGGCACGACCAAGGACGCTTCCTCCAGCCAGCCTAAGGTAAGAGTTCCCTGGGGAGGGGTCCCTAAACCTTAGGCCTGGTCTTTCCCCCCCACTATTCCCCCTTGGTGGTTGGGGGGGGGGCCATAGGGGAACCTAGCAGGAGGGTCTGTTTTTAGAGTTTCCCCAGGGTTGTAACCCATATGTTTTTTTGTGTTTTAAAAAAAAAAAAAAAAAAAAAAAAAAAAAAAATTTTTCTTTCTTTGGATGTTAATATGTGGGGCCCCTTGTTCCTATGTCTTTCAGAAGAGCCTGGAAAAGACAGGGAAGACTCACGGTTCGAAAAAGAAATGTGCCTCCTGTAGGGACATTCTTCCTGAGTCTTGGTCCAAAGTGTTGTGTAGGGAATGCATTCACTCCTTGGTCAGGGAGAGGGATGAAGAGCAGGAAGGTAGCCTAGCAGCCTCTGTTAAGGAGCTTTCCTCCACTTTCGCTTCCTTCAAATCTTTGTTTGAAAGGCTGCAACCTCCCACTGTCCCCACACAGGTTACAACCCAATCAGTTGAACAGGGTCTTGCTCCTGTCACACCTGATCATACAGCAACGACAGTTGATCTTGCAGGCCCTTCCCAGGCAGTAATCTCAGGGGAGAGTGTGGCCTCGGGTTCTCAGGCAGAGTCAGATGATGAGGACCAGGATGGGGATTCCAGGAAGCCCTCGAGATATAAACTGTCCCTTGATGAGGTTGAGGACTTGTTAGGGGCCATTTACACGACTCTGGGCATTCAGGCCGAAAGTAAACCTCTTAGCCTTCATGACCAAATGTACAAAGGTCTGGGGGAACAGAAAAGAAGGGTTTTTCCTGTACATGACCTTCTAACTGATACTATCAAAAAGGAGTGGCAGGACCCCGAAAGGAAGCCCTTTTTTTCCCAGTCCCTTAAAAGGAGGTTCCCATTTTCTGAAGATCCTGCATCCATTTGGAACAAAGTGCCTAAATTGGATGCGGCGTTCTCCCAAGTATCCATAAATACTGTCTTGGCTTTCGAGGATATGGGAACTCTTCCTGATGCAATGGACAAGAGAATGGATTCCCTCTTGAAAAAAACATGGGACTCTGTTATTGGGAATCTCAAGCCAGAATTAGCTGTCACAGTGGTGGCCCGTAACTTAGAACATTGGCTCTCTAAAATCCAGGAGCACATTGAGGCTGGGACGGATAAGGAGACCATTTTATCCTCCTTCCCTACAATGTTACGAGGCATCGCTTACATTGCGGACGCATCGGCTGAATCCGTCCGCATGTCAGCCAGGTCGGCAGCTCTGGCCAACTCTGCCAGGAGAGCCCTCTGGCTCAAAACTTGGCCAGGGGACCTAGCTTCCAAATCCAAGCTGTGTGGGATACCTCTTACAGGGGATCTCCTGTTTGGCCCGGGTCTTGAGTCAGTCTTGGATCGTACAGCTGACAGAAAGAAGTCCTTTCCCCAGAGACGTAAGGCTCCAGTAAAGGGGAGGGGGTTTCGTCCCCAAAGGCACTCGGGGGTCCCAAAGCCAGAAGTTCAGAAGAGAATCTGGACGCCTAGGGGAAGGGGCAGAGGAGCGATTTTTCACCCTCCTGACCAGCCCACAAAAAAACAGTGACTCCCAGGGCAAGGTGGGGGGAAGATTGGGGGCCTTCCTCCCACAGTGGGAATCAATCTCCCCCAACAGGTATGTCCTGGCGATAGTAAGGAGGGGGTACTTCTTAGAGTTCTCTTCTCCTCCCCCCCAAAGATATCTGGTCACTCAACTTCCCAGAGACAGGGAAAAATCAGAGGCCCTGACTGGAGCCTTAAAAGAGCTAAAGAACCAGGACGTGGTCCTCAGGGTTCCAGCGACAGAGGAAGGGAAGGGATTTTACTCACACATTTTTGTGGTGAGGAAACCCTCAGGGAGGTACAGGTTAATCCTAAACTTGAAACCCCTAAACAGGTCCATCGCATACAAAAAGTTCCGTATGGAATCAATCTTCACGGTCAGGGCCCTCCTTCCACAGAATTGCTTTATGGTCTCCCTGGACCTCAGGGACGCGTACCTGCACGTACCCATCGCAGAGGGGTCTCAGAGGTATCTACGCCTAGCGATAGACCTAGGAGGGGAGGTGATGCATCTTCAGTTCCAGGCTTTGCCATTCGGTCTATCCTCCTCACCCCGCGTGTTCACCAAGGTCCTGGCAGAACCCATAGCTTTTCTGCGTCTTCAGGGAGTAGGCATCATAGCCTACCTGGACGACCTGCTCCTTTTTGCGGCTTCTCCAGAACAACTATCCAGAGATCTGGAATTAACCAAGAGGACTCTATCGGGTCTAGGGTGGCTGTTAAACTTAGAAAAATCCAGCCTGTCACCGTCTCAACACATTTCTTACTTAGGGTACCTTTTGGACTTCACCCTCCTAAGGGTCTTTCTCCCCAGGGAGAAGGCCCTGAAATTAGACAGGGCGGTGGCCACCCTACAGGGCAGTCGGCAAGTGTCGATCAGGTCTCTGATGTCGACCCTGGGCCTGCTTACGTCCACCCTTCCGGCTGTCCAATGGGCAGGCCTTCACTTTCGGCCCCTGCAAGCTTTCCTCCTGAAAATCTGGGATCACGATCTGGAGCGGCTAGATACCCTAGTGCAGGTCCCAACCCAGGAAAAGAGGTCCCTCTGGTGGTGGAGGAAGATTTCCAATTTATCGCAGGGTCGGCTATGGCATATTCCGGTTCCTCAGGTGGTAACCACAGACGCAAGCGGCAGAGGTTGGGGGGCTCACTTAGGGTCCCTTCCAGCGCAGGGCGTATGGAAAGATGCCGAGTTGGGGAAGTCCTCCAATTGGAAGGAGCTGATGGCGGTCGGTCTAGCCCTCAGGTTCTTCCAGGAAGAGCTTTAGGGTCACCACGTCCAGGTGCGGTCGGACAATGCTTTGGCTGTGGCCTATCTGAACAAGCAGGGCGGCACGAGAAGTGTAGTCCTGTCGGCCATTACATCAGGGATTCTTCACTGGGCCGAAGCAAACACCCTGTCACTATCAGCGATCTTCCTAAGAGGGATAGAAAACAAGACGGCAGATTTCCTCAGCCGAAGTCAGCTGAGAGAGAGCGAGTGGGCTCTCAGTCAGGAAGTTTTTCATCTCCTAGTCAGGAGGTGGGGTTCTCCGGAGGTAGACCTGTTCGCGTCAAAAGAAAACGCGAAAACCCCTTGTTTTTTCTCCCGAAACAAAGGAGAGGGAGCAAGGGGGGTAGATGCCCTGTCCCAGAGCTGGGGGTTCGGGATTTGTTATGCCTTCCCACCTCCAGTGCTTCTACCGGCAGTTCTAAGAAAGTTCCAACTGGAGAACACCTCTATCATTCTAGTGGCACCTCACTGGCCGAAAAGGGCTTGGTTCTCGGTCCTCAAACAACTGACCATGGATCCCCCCTTCTTCCTCCCATCCACAAGGGATCTTCTCTCGCAGGGTCCAGTCCTTTGCCCAGACCCACACAGGTGGAGCCTAGCGGCGTGGTTACTGAGGAGACCTTGCTAAGGTCTAAAGGGTTTTCTGAAAGGTTAACTGCCACCCTACTTAGTAGCAGGAAGAAGGAAACCCGCTCTATTTATAGGAAGGTCTGGCTTCGCTTTAATGAGTGGTGCCTAGAATATTCCTGTTCAGTGCAGAACCCCTCTTCAGTATTGGAGTTCCTACAGTGTGGGGCAGATATGGGTCTTTCAGTCAGTACCCTTAAGGGTCAAGTTTCTGCCCTTAGTGTATATCTAGAGAGTCCACTGGCCAGTAACTCCTGGGTAATCCGGTTCTTTAGAGCATTATCTAGACAGAGACCAGCCCAGGGGCCCCCCTTCCCCAGGTGGGATTTATCCTTAGTTCTTCAGGCCCTAACAGGGTCTCCCTTTGAACCTCTAGATGAATGTCTGTTGAGGGAGTTGACTTTAAAGACAGTCTTTTTGGTTGCAGTGACTACTGCTAGGAGGGTCAGCGAGATAGAAGCCTTGTCTGTTAGACCCCCTTTTTGTATTGTTTTTCCGGATCGAGTTGTTTTCAAGACTGATCCGGCCTTTTTACCCAAAGTATCTTCTAGATTCCATAGGAGTCAGGAGGTGGTACTACCCTCTTTTTGCCCTAATCCCTCAGGTGAAAGGGAAATTAGGTTTAGTAAGTTGGACGTCAGGAGATGCATCTTACACTATTTAGAGCTGACCAAAGATTTTAGGAAGTCAGACTCTCTTTTTGTTTTATTTTCTGGAGTTAGAAAAGGACAGAGAGCGTCTCGGCGCACAATCACGAGATGGCTTAGGCTAGCTATTGAACAGGCATATGCCTTGTCTGGTAAAGAGGTCCCTACAGGAATTAAGGCACACTCTACTCGGGCAGTGGCCGCTTCCCAGGCTGAAACCGCTGGAGCCACGCCAGAACAAATATGCAAGGCAGCAACTTGGTCCAGCTACACCACCTTCGTCAAACATTATAGAGTAGACTTGGTGTCGGCGACCAGGCCTTTGGGCGAAAGGTCCTGCAAGCCATAGTCCCGCCCTAGTTGGTGAGTACTCGATTATCCTCTCTATTGTGGCTGTCCTGAAAGACAGAAAGGGAAAAATGGAGTTACTTACCGGTAACGTCCTTTCCAGTAGTCTTTCAGGACAGCCCTGGTTACCCACCCGAAGTATGGAAGGTTTGTTTAATACAGGAACATAGTATGATGTTGATGTTTAATGATGGATTACTAACATGTTCTTGTGTCTCCCCAGCTGACCGGAGGTGCTCGTATAAAAACTGAGGTCTGGCAGGGGGAGGAGAGTTCTTAAAGGCTGTGCAGTGTTTCCTAAAGGAAGAGGAGGAGCCTATCTCTCTATTGTGGCTGTCCTGAAAGACTACTGGAAAGGACGTTACCGGTAAGTAACTCCATTTTTTTTGAAATGTCGGATCCCTTTTAGACTGCTGATGCTGAGTGATTGTCCTCTTATGCTGCTGATGGAATATCCTTCTCCTCCTCACTTTTCTTGCTGATAGCTAGTAAGAAATGTTGTTTTTCTGGGCTCCGCCACCAGTGCCTAAGGCACAACTTTTCAGCCCCTGTTTAACAGGGGCGCCTAAAAACAATTTTTGATGCAATACTTTGCACGTGGATCCTTGTTGCGCTCCAATTGGAGTTATTGTGAGGGGTTGTAGTGTTGTGTTGTGCCCAAGGCCCAATTTTTCTGCCCCTGTTTTAACAGAGGCGCCTAATAACAATTTTTGATGCAATACTTTGCACGTGGCTCCTTGTTGCGCTCCAATTCGAGTTATTGTGAGGGGTTGCAGTGTTGTGTTGTGCCCAAGGCCCAATTTTTCAGCCCCTGTTTAACAGGGGCGCCTAATAACAATTTTTGATGCAATACTTTGCACGTAGCTCCTTGTTGCGCTCCAATTGGAGTTGTGAGGGGCTGCAGTGTTGTGTTGTGCCCAAGGCCCAATTTTTCTGCCCCTGTTTTAACAGGGGCGCCTAATAACAATTTTTGATGCAATCATTTGCACGTGGCTCCTTGTTGCGCTCCAATTGGAGTTATTGGGAGGGGTTGCAAGTGTTGTGTTGTGCCCAAGGCACAATTTTTCAGCCCCTGTTTAACAGGGGCACCTAATAACAATTTTTGATGCAATACTTTGCACGTGGCTCCTTGTTGCGCTCCAATTACAGTATGATTGAGGGGTGCCCTTTTAAAAAAAAAAATTCTTTCACAAAACAATAATGGCCCCCCACCACCGCAAAATATTCGACATAATGTTGCCACACAGAACTTGCGCAAGTAGCGTTAATTACTTTTTTTTTATAGTCCTCTCATGCTGTGCAGGGACATTTCTAAACACGTGCCACTACTATAGACACCCAGCAGGTGTGATATTTAAAGGATTTTTTTTTTTCACTTTAAGCATCATTAAAATGGCTGCTCCGCAAAAAACTGCCGTTTTAAAAAAAAAAAATTTCCATTGATACATGTTCCCTGGGGCAAGACCCGGGTTCTGAACGACGTTTTCCAACATTTAATTGAATTTTGGTCTTTAAAATGACCGTTTTTGAATTCGAACGTTCGGGTCCCATAGACTTCAATGGGGTTCGAAATATTTGTGCGAACCCGCGGTCTGTTCGAACGTTCTGGTGCGAACTGAACCCGGGGGTGTTCGGCTCATCCGTACCCAGGGATACTTAGCTTCCACGATCAACCATATTGTAGACACTTTGGGCATGACCCATTCTAAGAATGAAGACATTGCCGGACAGTTCCAATGCTTTTATTGTAAATTATACAATCTCCAGTTGGGAAACCCAGATCCTGCCTCATCTACCAATCGCTTAGATCTAGTCCAAGACTTTCTAAATCGCATTAGCCTTTCTGCCTCATCAGTTGCTGACTCCCAGTAGCTGGAGACTCCCTTTTCATCTGAAGAATTTGTGGAGGCACTGAAAGCCACCAAACCAGGCAAGAGTCCAGGCCTAAATGGCTTCATGGCCCTATATTATAAGAGCTTTTCAGACCTTTTAGCACCAGGCTTTCTTAGAGCTTTCAATTCACTTCCCACCAGTTCCTGCACATTGGAGAGGCTTACAGTATGTTTCAGTTATCCCCAAGGAAGGGAAAGACCCCACTGTTGTAGCTAACTATCATCAGATCTCCCTTCTTAACATGGATGTGAAGCTTTTTTCCAATATCTTGGCAAACCATTTGTCCTACCATATGCCTGCCTGGATTGACCTGGACCATGTAGGGTTTGTCCCTGGAAGAGAGACCAGGGATAACACAATTAAAGCATTAAACTTAAATCACTGGCTTACATCCTCCCATCAGGGGGGCTTCTTCCTGGCAATGGATGCGGAGAAGGCGTTAAACAGAAAGGCTTTGGACTATATGGATAGAGTGGCTTAGACCTCATATGCCTTGTATTATGTCACTATATGCCAATCCTAGAGCGAAAGTCAAAGTTAATTGCCACTTGTTGGACGGCTTCTCCATCCTTAATGGAACCAGACAGGAATGCCCTCGCTCCCCCCTGCAGAAGATGATCACTGATACAAAGGAGTCAGAGGTTCTAGATCATGTGACTGGACCAAAGCTGATTTAAGATTATTAATATTTTTTTTACACTGATCTCTTTTACAAATGGCTTGCAGCATAGTTATAAGGAAGGGGGACCGAATATTTTTAGGCAGACGTATATTAGGCTTTATGTGACCGACCCAACCTGGACAGGGGCTTTTGAAGATGACTGCATGGTTGCCTCTTGTCTACTGACTATAGGACCCAGCTTGTGAGGGAACACTCCTCTTTGAGAGGTGTGTGCCTGGAGGACCCTTGAAGTGGTCTTGTTTTGGATTCGGGATTGTCTCCCCAAGACACACAGACTCTGGAAATCTAGGCCTGGGATCCATATTTAGGGCTTCTATGCCCATAACCATCAATGACTGCTTTGATTGTAATACTCAGAGCAGATGTTAATATCATCAACTC
Source organism: Rana kukunoris (assembly GCA_029574335.1). NCBI lineage: Eukaryota > Metazoa > Chordata > Amphibia > Anura > Ranidae > Rana > Rana kukunoris. Next base: position 359,328,458 of record CM056049.1, on the reverse strand, counting down.
AAAGTAATCTGATTCTGTGGTATTCTGATATAATCTGTTCAAGGTGTTATGTGTTACATGTCTTTCTACCATTGTTAATTGAGTCACTTAGGCCGCGTACACACGATTGGTCCAAACCGATGAAAACGGACTGAAGGTCCGTTTCATCAGTCCAAACCGATTGTGTGTAGGCCCCATCGGTCAGTTATCCTTCGGTCAAAAAAAATAGAACTTGCTTTAAAATTGAACCGATGGACGGCTGACCGATGGGTCAAAACTGATCGTTAGAATGCAAAAGCATCGGTTAAAAGGCCGCACATGCTCAGAATCAAGTCAACGCATGCTTGGAAGCATTGAACTTCGTTTTTTTCAGCACGTCGTTGTGTAAAAACACGTAAACGTCACTGCGTTCTAACACGATCGTTTTTTTAACCGATGGTGTGTAGGCACATCAGTCCATCAGTCAGCTTCATCGGTTAACCAATGAAAACGGTCCTTCGGACCGTTCTTATCGGATGGACTGATCGTGTGTATGCGGCCTTATTGTTTATGTCTATCTGCTCATCTCTGTGTTCATATTTATGATAATGTGTAATGTACTTTACTTTGCTGTAGGCTTGTTGCCGGGCAGTCTGGTCACCTAGGTTGTTAATTTGTTCATGTAAATTAAACCACTGTCAGATATTAGTTGCTTTGTTTACAGTATATGATAATGTGATCAGACTCACATGATCTGGTGTACTTTATATTCTGGAAGGAGAGGAAGCCGCCCTCACTCCCCAGCCACAGATCCTAGAAAACATGTATTTAATTGACTTGATCGACTTAATTGAGAGTATCAAATTGATCAGTTGATTACATGTTCCACTAAGAAATTTGGAATCTTCTGGAGTGCCTCAGTAAGTGGGTAGAACTAAAGGGTCACTACATGTTATAACTGGGGAGCATATAACTAATATTAAGAAATGGTTAACAAGCCATAGTATTTTTAACCACTTGCTTACTGGGCACATAAACCCCCTTCGTGCCCAGGCGAAATTTCAGCTTGCGGCACTGCGTCGCTTTAACTGACAATTGCGCGGTCGTGCGACGTGGCACCCAAACAAAATTGGCGTCCTTTTTTTCCCCACAAATAGAGCTTTATTTTGGTGGTATTTGATCGCCCGTGCGGTTTTTATTTTTTGCGTTATAAACAAAAAAAGAGCGACAATTTAAAAATACTGTATATATATATTTTTTACTTTGTTGCTATAATAAATATCCCAATTTAAAAAAAAAAAAAAAAAAAAATTTTCCTCAGTTAAGGCCGATACGTATTCTTCTACGTATTTTTGTAAAAAAAAAAAAAAATCACAATAAGTGACTGCTTTGCGCAAAAGTTATAGCACCTACAAAATAGGGGACAGAATTATGATTTTTTTTTAATATTTTTTTTTACTAGTAATGGCGGCGAAAATGCGATTTTTATTTTGACTGTGATATTGCGGCGGACACATCGGACACTTTTGACACAATTTTGGCGCCATTCACATTTATACAGCGACCAGTGCTATAAATATGCACCAATTACTGTATAAATGTGACTGGCATTGAAGGGGTTAACACTAGGGGGGTGAGGAAGGGGTTAAATGTATTGCCTGGGTGTGTTCTAACTGTGTGGGGGGAGGGGGGTGACTGGGGGAGGTGATCGATGCTGTCTCCCTATGTACAAGGGAAACAGCATCTGTCACCTCTCCCTGACAGGACGTGGAGCTCTGTGTTTACACACAGAGCTCCATGTCCCTGCTCTGTCACCGACGATCGCGTGTATCTGACGGACATCGCGGCCGCCGGGTACACGCATCGAATCCTCGGTGATGCGTCGGGACTCTTTTTCCCCGCCGCGCGCCACCCTGTGGCGCGCGCGGGGAATTACAAGCAAATCACGTCCAAAGACGTGACCCCGGCGCCTCAGGTCCGCGCTGCTGACGTATTGTGCCCTGTGTCATTACAAGGATCTTGCTTGTTTAAAGGTGGTAGGAATAGAGAGGGTGCATTGAAACGGGAATAATGTGAGACAAATTTCACAACGGGAAACACATTGGATTAACCTATTGAAGTCGTATAATCCATTAGGATTGAATGTTGAGTGGGACATTAATTCCTTTAGTAATAATAGGTAAACACTGCTTTTTTTTTTATATTTTAGCCATTATTTAATTATGTGATTTTTGTAGAGTGGATTGATATTCATGTGTTTATATCTGCATAGTAACTTATTGCTAGTGATCATCATCAGCATGTTTTCAGTATCATATCTTCACTTTACATAAGGTATTATGTTATTGGTTTACATTTTTTAAGCTGGAATCTATGCATTTCAGTATGCATAGAAGGTTACTGTTGATGATTGTCATTAACATTTTTATGTAAATTGATGGCGCTATATCCTTATGCCAACAGGCATTATTCTGTTTGGACATTTAAGTCCTGCTAGGGATTACTCACTTAATTACTCACTTACTCACTTAATTTTAACAGTTAATTTTGACATTCTCATTAAACCCATTAAATAAGATGGTTGGTTTATTCAGCTGCACTGATTCATCTTTCCAAGTGCATTTGCTCTGTGGAGAGTTAGGAGAGGACATGAGCCCTGTACTATATTTTTAATTCACTGCTACTCTGATTCCCCAGGAAAGTGTTTCATTGAACAAAACATACATCGGGCAGAGAATATCAGTGACATCAAAACAGTCACCCTACTAGTACGAGTACTGATGGTGCAATTTTTTATGGTCTTATGCTCTTATGCTTGTGAGTACCTTTTTAGTTTTTATTTTAATAAATTAACTTACAATACTACACTATCAGATGTGTTTGTCCTTTTCTTGGTATGTTCCGGTGATGAGATCAGATTGAGTCATCCTGTGGTTTAGTATCTTTATGAGAGAAATTTGAGGATTTGACAACTGAATGATCAAGCAGTTTGGAGCCATCCATCCACCCATTCATCCAGGATCAATGTGAGGTCTAAATTTCTGGTAAGAGGCTTCCCTTTTAACATGGGGTCTGCTGCATTTCGGATTCATCAAGATTTTTCACGTGGATTTCTTATAACCAATATTTTGGGACTTTGAAATAGTGTGACTTCACTTGAAATTGCATGCTAGTGTGACTTGGAAGACATCTGTTCAACTTCCTTCACAGATGGCTATGCAAGTCACACCTGAAAGCTCAAAAAGTAGTGCAGGAACTACTTTCAAAACCAGTGTAACTCTGTAATTTGACCTATTCCATTGTGGATAATAGGGTGTGACTTGTCAGTTGTCATTATTATTATTCTTGTTCATTCATTAACCACTTAAAGACCCCCGCACGCACATATACGGCCACAACATGGCTCGTACAGGCACAAGGGCGTAAATTTACATCCCCGCCTGAGTGCGGTTCGGGGGTCCCATCGGGACCCCCTCCGCGGCGTGCGGGGGTCTCCCTACCTCTGGGAGCGATCCGGGATCTGCGGGCGGATGTCCGTGTTTTTCGCCCCCCCCGCGATCGCTCCCAGCCAATGGGAGCGCGCTCCCAGCCTGTCACTTCCTCCTCCTGTGTTTACACAGGAAGGAGGAAATGATGTAATCTCTCATCGCAGCGCTGTTTCCCAGCGCTGCTGATGAGAGAAGACATGACAAGTAAGTGTGCACCAACACAACACTGACACACACTCACATAGGCATATTAACCCCTTGTGATCGCCCCCCCCACCCCCCTGTCACAGTGTTACTGAATGCAGTGATTTAATCACTGCATTTAGTGTCAGTGTGACAGGCACTGTAAAAAACAGTTAGTGTTAGGTTCAGGATAGCCCCCCCACCCCCCCTAATAAAGTTTTAACCCCCTGATCACCGCCCTAGTTAACCCTTTCACTCCCTATTGCCAGCGTCACTAAGCGATCATTTTTCTGATCGCTGTATTAGTGTCGCTGTTCCCGCTAGGTAGCTATTTTTTTTTATTGCGATTTTTTTTTTTTACTAAAGACATGTGGCTAAATACATTTTGGCCTACATGTTTGACTAAAATTTAGTTTATTTGATTTTTTTTTAACAAAAAGTAATAGTGTTTTTTTTTCAAAAATGTCGCTCTATTTTTGTATATAGCGCAAAAAATAAAAATCGCAGAGGTGATCAAATACCACCAAAAGAAAGCTCTATTTGTGGGAAGAAAAGGACGCAAATTTTGTTTGGGAGCCACGTCGCACGACCGCGCAATTGTCTGTTAAAGCGACGCAGTGCCGAATCGCAAAAACACCTTGGGTCATTTACCAGCGTATTGGTCCGGGTCTTAAGTGGCCAGTAAATATGACATATTTACAACTCCTGCTCTCCATCCTGAAACATCATCCCTGCTTTCCCAGCAGCAGGTGCAGCTGGTGGGAAGGAGAAGAAGGACATCCATCAGCCTGTGGAGGAGGAGGAGTTCACAGGAGGCCCCAGACTGCCAGGAAATGGGGGTGGGGGTGATCAGAGCAGCAGGGGTGAGGGGGCATAGATACTGGAACTGATCCTACTGTAGCTTGGTTCCTGGTTCCGTTCCAATAATAAAGCAGTACAGCCAGTTATTCTGCTCTGATCATTGGTTTGATGGAAAACGCACCTAATAATCACCACATTTTCACTGTCAATTTTTTTATGTCATTTGATATTTGCACTGCTATTTATGAAGTGTACATTTTCAGAAAAAATATGTTTGAATGAATTTTAGTGCATACGAACACAAAATAATAAAGCATGTTAGTAAAATACAAAAGATAATGTTATTTTGAGTAAATGGATACCAAACAAGATTTAAAATTGTACACTTCTGTAAAATGGCAACACACTACAGGTGACATAGGTGACACTTTAAAAGCTCTTACAGGTTACCAGTTTAGAGTTAATCATTAGGTAGGTCTTTAACCGCTTTACAACCGTACGCCGGGCGGAATACTCTATTGTTCTGACAAGACGTCATATGGCGCGCGAATGCGCGCGATCACGTATTAAATAGGGAGTGAGCGCATTCCTGTACTATCGGTGGTGTCGTGTCACCCATTGAGCACAGCGCATGTGCGCGAGCATGCTGCGCGTGCCCATTGGTGGCAGCGTGTTCCCGGGAACACTGTTCGTCACCGACAATGCTACACAGCCATTGGTCAGAACTGTGTACCACGTGATCGGCTGTGATCCATTCACAGCCTGATCACAAAAAGTAAACCAAGAGCTGTAACTAAATGTTGCCAGCTCTTTTCTCCTCACAAATTGTTTCCAGTGTGAGGAGAGAAGAGCTACTAATAGTGAGTTACAGATCTGTGTAGTGTCTGCACCAACACCACACCTGCCCCCCCCAATTGTCATCTGTCACCCAACAGTCACCCATATAAAGTGCACCTGTCACATAAAGAGCCTGCCATCAGCAGTGCAGCCGTCACCCATCAGTGACCCTGCCCTGTCACCCATCAGTGACCTGCCCTGTCACCTGTCACCCATCAGTGACCGAGCCCTGTCACCGTCACCCATCAGTGACCTACCCTGTCACCCGTCACCCATCAGTGATCTGCCCTATCACCCGTCACCCATCAGTGACCTGTCCTGTCACCCGTCACCCATCAGTGACCATGCCCTTTCACCGTCACCCATCAGTGACCTGCCCTGTCACTTATCAGTGACCTGCCTTGTCACCCATCAGTGACTGTGCCCTGTAACCCGTCACCTGTATCATAAGAGACTGCCATCAGTGACCTGCCCTGTCACCCATCAGTGACCATCAGCAGTGCACCTGTCACCCCTCAGCCATCAGTGACCATCAGCGGTGCACCTGTCACCCATCTGTGACCATCTCCCGTCACCGTCCGTGGCCTGTCACCCATCAGTGACCATCGCCTGTCAGCCATCTGTGACCATCACCCATTACTGTCCGTGGCCTGTCACCCATCAGTGACCATCGCCTGTCACCCATCTGTGACCACCACCCGTCACCGTCCGTGGCCTGTCACCCATCAGTGACCATCGCCTGTCACCCATCTGTGACCATCTCCCGTCACATCATCATCACCTATCAGTGAACGTCACCTGCCACCCATCGAACAACCCATCAGTGACCGTCACCTGCCACCCATCTGTCACCCATCGAATACAGCTACCCGCCACACAGCCATGTCCAAAAGATTATATACTAGTGAGGAGGCTTTCCAGATCCTCTCAATGACCGATGAGAGCACCAGGGAGTTCTCATCAGATTCTGATTCCGAATCAAATTTGGAATTTGAACCAATTGATTATAGCAACGATTCAAATGGAGAATGGGTCCCTCCTAAAAGGGCACGGCACTCTGAAAACCAGGCAGCCACAAGCAACCAGGATTATATTTCTAGGCCCAGTACCAGCGCTGCCACCAGCAATAGGCCCTGGGAACAAAGGCCCAGTACCAGCGCTGCCACCAGCAATAGGCTCCGGGAACAAAGGCCCAGTACCAGCTCTGCCGCCAGCGAAGCCCCTCGCGAACAAATGCCCAGGCCCAGTACCAGTGCTGCCACATCACACCTGAGTGCCAGCACAAGATATTCAACCCCCCCAACTACTGGAGTGTCACGTCCCCCAGGAGCGTTTTCATTTTTTTTTCCACATTTTCCAATAACGTTTGGAAAAAAATAACCGCTCAAAAGATTCACTATGCTTCATAGATTATACGTTGGGTTGTTTGCTTTTCAAAATAGGGTCATTTTGTGGGCAATTCCATTGTCCTGGTGATCCAGGGCCTTCAAAATGTAATAGGTGGTTGAGAAATGAGATGTGCAATTTATGCTCGTAGATCGCCTGATGGTGCTACTTCAGTGTTGGGCCTTTGTATGTGGCCAGGCTGTGTAAAAGTCCCACACATTTGGTATCCCTATACTCAGGAGGAGTAGCAAAATGTATTTTGGGGTGTCATTTTTGCTATGCATTTGCTATGTGTTCGAAATATCTTATAAATTGACAACTTTGTGTAAATAAAATGTGTTTTCATTTTTTTTCCACATTTTCCAAAAACTTCTGGAAAAAAAATAACTGCTCAAAAGACTCGTTATGCCTCATAGATTATACGTTGGGTGTTTGATTTCCAAAATGGGGTCATTTTGTGGGCAATTCCATTGTCCTGGTGCTCCAAGGCCTTCAAAAGTGTAAGGCCCCCACGTCACCAAACCAGGAAGTAAAATACTGGATTAGACTGGAAATAAAATGCGTTTTAGTTTTTTTTCCACGTTTTCCAAAAACTCCTGGAAAAAAATAACCACTCAAGACTCATTATGCCTCATAGATTATACGTTGGGGTGTTTGCTTTCCAAAATGGGGTCATTTTGTGGGCAATGATCCAGGGCCTTCAAAATGTAATAGGTGGGGGGGTGTGGCTACCGCGCAGCAGCATGGACGTGTGATCCGTCTGCTCCGCTCCAGCGACAGGAATCCGTGGCTTTAGAGGCACATGAGCCTGCTCACAACCAACTCATCTCCTCCCTAGAGACCCGGACATCGTCCAGCGATGACCCGCAAATAAAAGGAGTCCAACCGGCCAAAGAAATTGCCGGACTTCTCCCCGCCGGCAGCCCGCGATCACAGCCAAAATGGCGCCGGATCTGTGCAGGGCTCTCCTACATCCTCCGGCGGCTCTAACTGGGCTGCATCCAGCCCAGGATCGCTGAATGACTCTGCACGGCGCTCCCCTGGAGCCTCCACACCGCTCTCTGGGAGTCCAGCAAAATCAAGACCCGGGCTGACAATCGACACACAGCAGGTGAGCCCAGCTCAGGAGTCTATGGAGGACACAAGGGAGTTAGCAGACTGTATTACTGAGTTCCCCACTGCGGGTAAGCCACTTTCTGACACCACCTTAAAGGACATGCTCATCTCTCTCCGTAGATCCTTACATGGAGACATGATGCAGTGCATGGCCACTCTTAAAACTGAGGTGGGGGGGGGGGGGGCGTGGTTTGCCTTGGAAGAAGATGGCTGCATAGCTCCTGAGCTCCGACAGACAGCGGCCAAATCTCTGCTCCTACCACGGGACGATCGCCTCTAATTCGCCCGTACAGTATGGGAACTTCATCCAGAAGCTCTTCGGCAACCAGATCTCGCTCTCCGCGGGACACTGACAGTCGCCCAACCCAGACTATCCCGGACATCTTCCGCTCCCAGAGATCTAACATGGCGGCCTCGTCCCCTTCCTCCATCCCCTCACAAACGGCTCCCGGGATCGTTCTCTCCCCCACCTTCCTCCCAATACCTCCACAGGGAACCCAGGTGCCGCAGACTCCCCAGCAGCCGAGCCTAACGGACCTTCACAATGTGGCGGCGGATATTAAATCCACACTATTCACGGCCATCTCTGACCTCACGCAAGAGATTCGCGCCATTACAGGCCGCATCCATGAGGTGGAAAATACCACGGCCCGGCACAGCACGGCTCTCAAGAGAGTCGACCACAAGCTGGATGTCCACACCCTGCAACTCCGTGACATCCAAAGACATCTCGAAGATTTGGACAACAGAGGACGCCGCCGTAACTTACGAATTAGAGGCCTACCTGAGACGGTGGACCCGGACCACATTCTCCCGGCCGTCACGGAGCTCCTCAATGGCGTTCTCGACAAACCCCCTCAGACGCAGATCCCCATGGAACGGATCCACCGAGCCCTGAGACCCCGCGGTAAGGACACAGATCCCCCCAGAGACGTAGTCTGTTGCCTGATAGACTTCCACACTAAAGAGGAGGTCCTCCGTAAGGCCCGTACGAAGGCTCAACTGCTTCATGACGGCCATACTATCCAAATTTATCAGGACCTGTCAGCCATCACCCTCCGCAATCGCAGGGACCTTCGTCCCCTGCTGGATGTGTTGCGCACTAGAGGGATTCAATACCGATGGAAGTTCCCGTTCGCGCTTTCTGCCTCCCATCATGGCCGGTCTGCCCTGCTGCGCGTTCCGGAGGAACTAGACGAGTTCTGCAAAACTTTAGATATCCCCTTTGTGGATCTCCCACACTGGTACGCGGACTTTGATGTCAGTGGTCTGCTTCGCCACCTGGATAGAGAGGAGCCAATGGATGCCCAAGCTTCACGTTTTCGGCGAAGACGTTCACCCTCTACCGTTAGACCGAGCCCGGTTCGGATGCCTGACCACCCGCCTTCCAACACTCAGGCAGCCCCACCACACCGCAGAGCACGCCGCGATCACTGAATTCTTCCCACTTGCTTGCTCCCAGGAATAGAAGGTGAACCCCTCGTAGGGACTATGCTGTTGTGCCTCTCAATCTGCTTCTATCTCCCGGAACTGTCGGAGGAGATACGACGTTGCCACTGTGTCTTCACCAGGTACCCTCTGCTTGCCCTTCTCTGACATTTAATACCTGCTTACGCCCTGACCCTCTTGCGGCGACAGAAAAAGCTGTATCGCCCAGATAGTGCCTGCTATCCTTCTCGAGAGCACCTGGAGACTTGCATTGTTTTGATGGCACCCTTTGGGGGTGTTTTTTTTTTTTTTTTTTTTCTTTCTGTTTTCCTATGCAGCGATTTGGACTTTGTTTTGGTATACCCATGTCTCACGGGTCTACCATTCTTCTCACTAGGGACATGATTCGCTCCTGCCGAGTTCAAGGAACCCCCCTCACCTGTGCCTCTAGAGGTGAGATCGGGCTTCATATGATGCCATAATGCTGATTTGCCTTGCTTAATGTTTGATGATTGCTCCTCTATCTTGCCTCCACACTCCTCCGCCTCCCACATCTATCCCTACCCTCTCGTTCCTCATACTTTCCCACACTCCTCATCTTGATCTACTGCATAATCTTGCATACTCCATGCGCCCCCCTGTGGCCAAGCTCGAGATTGACAGCTCACACTTCTCCACCGCACTTTTCCTATCTTCCCCAACCCCAACCTCTCTATCTCCTTCAGCAGGATCCCTGCCTCTGGAAACTTCCACACCCTGCACGTACCCACTTGGGAGCAGGGAACTCCTGACACATTCACACAGCATAAGCCCTACTGCCTTTAGGCTACCCTACACCCTACACCCTCCTATGCCTTCCCCTAGATCTCCCCTCTCTTTTCTTCCTCACTCTTCCTTCTCCTCCCTGCCTATTTCTTTTCCTTTGGCGGCACATAGTCCCTTCTCCCTCTCTCTCTCCCTCTTGGGCATCATAACTGCTCTCGCTCTACTCCTGGGTTGCTTATAAGTTGTTTCTACTGTTATACCGGTTTAACGGAAGTTATAATATGTTTTGGATTTACAAAGGTTTTGTTTGTCTGTCTGTGTATCTCACTAGCTTTGTGTGCCTTACCATCTACATAGCCCCACTCCCGGGATCCCACCGTGCTAATTCAGCAGGCCATGATGGCTTAGAAGCCTCATCTCCCACTAGGATCTTACTCCCCACCCTGAATCCCATGTTGTCTGAAATGACGAAACCTTTCACCTCATCGTCATACACTAAACCATCTTAGTCCCATTACTACGCTATCATTAACCCCTGAACGGCTGACTGTCTGTCGATCCTCCTGATTCCATCCTCACAAGACATACCTCCTCCCACACAGTGGTCCTCCGCAAATTCATTTACTCTCATTCCTACTATCCCTACCACGCCACTGACATTTTCCGGTCGTACCGCACCCGCGAGTACTTATAACTTCGGATAGGTGGCAGGCTTACACCTGTCTCCGGAACTTACCTGACACCCCACCCCCTCCCCTGCTGTCAGTTAAGCGCACTCCCTTCACCCAAGGGCAGCTCACCCCCCCCCTTACTTTTAATTGGGTTACATATCACCCTACTATCCCAACTCCTTTACTACCTCTATACCCCTACTCTCACCACAGCTCTCGGATCAGCCCCACATTACGGTTTACTGCACCTACTCCACCTGCAATGATGAACACCCCCACAACCACTAACAAGACCCTTGTCAAGCTGACCTCGCTCAACATCCGTGGTCTAAACATCCCTGAACGCCATTCCCAGCTCCTCCATACGTTACACCGCAACAAAGTTGACCTTGCCTTCCTTCAGGAAACACACTTCCGCACTGACACCATTCCCAAACTTCACTATCGTTACCCATCTGCCTTCCATGCTACTAACTCTGCGTCTAAATCGAAAGAAGTCTCGATCCTTGTGGCCAGACACTGCCCCTTTCAACACACTGACACGCTAGCAGACACAGAGGGCAGGTACATTTTTGTTAAAGGGACACTATATGGCCGCACAGTGACGTTAGCCAACATCTACGCCCCCAACTCCCATCAGGTTGCTTTCTTTCGGAAAGTCACGACCTCCCTGATTGCCTTCCAGAAAGGTATGCTCATCTTTGGAGGAGACTTTAATGTCCCTCTCCATCCACTCCAAGACACTTCTACAGGGACTTCCTCCCTCACGTATGCAGCTCTCAGATCTATTAAGGCCCAACTCCAGGCTCTCTCATTACATGACACCTGGCGTACCCTCCACCCTGACGGTAAAGACTTCACCCACTTTTCTGCACCCCACAACAGATATTCCAGGATTGACTACCTCTTTCTATCCCAACATGACCTCCCCCTCCTTCACTGCTCCTCCGTCGAGCCCATGTTCCTCTCTGACCACCATCCCGTCTCTGTCACCCTGGTTTTCCCAGAAAAACGCTCTCACTCACGATCCTGGACATTAGACCACTCTCTACTCACAGACCCGACCACCGCCCGAGACACCGAGACCACTATCCAACAATTTTTTTCAGAAAATAAGCCCACTGACACCTCCCCGCTTATAAACTGGGAAGCGCACAAATGTGTTGTTCGGGGAATGCTAATAGCTGCTGCAGCCAAGCGTTACAGAGAAAAACGAAAACATCTCCTAGACCTTACTACCCGGATTCAACGCCTTGAAAAATCACATAAACTTTCCCAAGCCCTCGTCACCCTCCAGGCCCTCACGCAATCAAGAAAGGAATTACTAGACCTTCTGGGAATAGAACTTAAACGTAAATTTGTACTCTCCCAAAAGACTTTTTATGAATATGGCAATAAGGCAGGTAAACTACTGGCAAGAGCCTTACAAGCCAAAAGAGCCTCCACGACAATTCACTCCTTGAACGACTCAACAGGTCGCAAACTGAACTCCACCCCTGACATAGCTGAACAGTTTGTTAAGTACTACACTAAGCTCTACAACATAACTCCCACTGGTTCCACCCCTGACTCTCAATCTCCTTCCAGACAACAAGCAATCAAAGACTTTTTATCCAGATACTGCCCTGCACCCATCCCTCCTGATAGGTCTCAGAAATTAGCTGCCCCACTAACTGTTGAGGAGGCAAAAATGGCACTAAAACAAATGAAACCTGGAAAGAGCCCCGGCCCGGACGGATTGACGGTTGGATACTATAGGACCTATGCAGACCTCCTGACTCCCCTTTTCATTTCGACCTTCAATTCATTTAGTGATCCTATCACTCCCCCTAGAGACATGCTCCTGGCGCATGTTGCGGTCATACCTAAACCGGGGAAAGACGCATCTGAGGTCTCAAACTACAGACCTATCTCCCTGTTGAATGTAGACATCAAGTGGTATGCAAAAATACTTGCCAATAGACTTCTCCCCCTCCTGCCCCGAATTGTTAATTTAGACCAGGTAGGTTTTGTCCCTGGCAGAGAAGCGAGGGACAACACCCTCAAGGCCATCTCTATTCACCATTGGCTCACATCACACCACAAACAAGGCTTTCTCCTCTCACTTGACGCGGAGAAGGCGTTCGATAGAGTGGCCTGGGATTACATGTCAGAAACCCTGCGTTTCCTAGGCCTTCCCCCGCGTATGCTTCATTTTATCCTCGCACTATACAGGAACCCCACTGCCAGGGTCCGTGTCAATGGCCACCTGTCGAGCGCCTTCTCCATCTCAAACGGGACCCGACAAGGATGCCCCCTCTCCCCATTAGTTTTCATCCTCACTCTCGAGCCGATGTTAAGACGCCTCAGAGACAACCCAGACATCAAGGGAATTGACATCAACCACCAAAACTACAAGGTAGCGGCCTTTGCCGACGATGTCCTTCTCTTCCTATCGGACCCTCTCACGTCCATCCCGAATCTTCTCGCGGATCTCCATACCTTTAATCGCCTTTACAAATAAACTTCTCCAAATCCACTGCCCTTAATGTTACTCTCCCCTCTGATATCTGCACGCAATGCCAAACCAACTTTCCATTCAAATGGAACGCCCGCTCGATCACATACCTGGGTATCCAACTCCCTTCCTCCCTGGACGACCTATATTGTACCAACTATATCCCATTAATCCAACTCATACTGAAAGACCTTAAACACTGGTCTATGCGGCCTTTCTCTTGGTTCGGCAAAGCGGCCGCAATCAAGATGAATATATTACCCCGAATTTTATACCTGCTGCAGACGGTCCCGATTAAGGTTCCCAACGCCTTCTTCTCCACACTACGGAGAGCTTGCTCTGACTTCATTTGGGGCGGACTCCGACCAAGACTTAGCCATGCCAGACTCACTATACCTAAACTCAAGGGCGGCATTGGCCTGCCGGACCTTCACAAATACCACCAGGCCTGTCACCTAGCTAGGATAGTAGACTGGAATGTGCACTTGGACACAAAGGCGTGGGTATGCCTGGAACACTCATTCCTTTCTACAACACTCTCCCAAGCTCCCTGGATCAAATCGGCGCAGAATTCCACACCCTGTCGTACACACCCCATCATCCATCCCACACTGAACTCCTTTCGAGACTCCTGTGCTAAAAACCACATCTCTTCTGTCTGGGGGCCGTTGACCCCACTTAGACAAAACCCTGACTTTCGCCCGGGGCTCTCCCCTACTTTCTTGCGAGATACATGGCCCCATCGTCATATCCGCGCTGAACATTTTTTTAACGCTGGCCAACTTATCCCTTATGAAACACTTGCAGCGACTATGTTGAATGGCACATTTCCCTTTTGGACCTACGTCCAACTTAGAAACTTTTTCATCCGATCCGACCCGATAACCACCTGGTCCCGTTCACTCACCCCTTTTGATGAACTTTGTCTATATGACCCCCCTCTCACACACTTAATCTCCTCCATATACGCAATGCTATTTGTGCACCAGAGGCCAAAACTTAATTGGGCCAGCCAAAAATGGGAGGCTGACCTTTCCATTGACCTCACTGACAGAGAATGGGAAAACATCTATTCATGTATACACAAGGGAACGGTGAATGTCCACGTACAGGAAAACTCCTTTAAAGTATTCTCACGCTGGTATAAGACCCCTCTAAGACTTCACAACATTTTTCCCTCTGTCTCCCCGAAGTGCTGGAGATGTGAAGTAGAGAACGGCTCACTATTACACGTCTGGTGGTCGTGTCCCAAACTGCAATCTTTTTGGAAGGAGGTTAAACGCTTGATTCTCCACATCACCACTTACGACCTCGACTTTTCACCGGCGCAGTTTCTGCTTCACCACTCCAGCACTACCTCGAAAACATACAGACGATCTTTGGCGATGCACCTCGTTAACGCGGCGAAACTCTGTATCCCAGCAAAATGGAAGTCTACTGAACCCCCCACCCTGTCAGAATGGTTCGGACGCATACACAAGATGGCAGAGATGGAACAGCTAATACACCAGGCCCACGACACACCACACAAATACACGGAAATCTGGTCTTGTTGGCTCCACTTCATCACGACAGATCAATATAAAACAATCATCCCTTAGACAATATCCGAGAGCTGTGGTGAGGCACTGTCCGAGTACCCCTGATGTTCCCCCACCCTCTCCCCCACACCCGTCCCTTCCAGATCCCTTCCCGGACCAGCCCCCTCCCTACCATTAATCATCCCACTAACCGTGTACTGCTTCTGAAAGAGACCCCATCTGGACTGTCACATCCTATATATCGAATTGACCATCGCCAATCCCCCTAGCTGCCCTACACACTTACCGCCCCCCTAGGATTGCTCAACCCCATTTTCACTGTCGGACATATTTCCTTATTTCCCCAATCTACCCTCACAAATAATCTGACACACCCTTTTGTTATGTGCACTATCTCCCATCCTCGGCCCCGGCTATTCATACCCTTTTTCATACCCTGAAAGGTTATAATGTTCTATATTACTGCCTCTTGATGGTACACTTGTTTAGACTTTGCTCTTTTTAAAGCCTATACGGTTATGCCCGATTGTTAACCTTGTAATGTTATTTCTATTTACTGTTGTTAAGACAATGCGGCTGCGCCCGCGATTCTGCACCTGGACTTCAACGTACTTGATGTTACTACATTGTATTTTGAGTATAATAATAATAAAACTTTTGAAATAAAAAAAAAAATGCAATATAATGAATAAAGTTCATGTGAAATTGTGAAAAAAAAAAAAAAAAAAAAACTTAGGTGGGGGAGCTGGGGGGACGAATTGATCACATAGAGCAGAAAATGGGAGAATTTGCCTCCTCACGTAACACTTTGGTGGATGCTCATGTGGATCAGTCTGAGGACATAGCCTGGCTCAAGGCCAAAATAGCCGACCTTGAAGATAGGTCGAGAAGAAATAATGTTAAGATACGTGGGATCCCTGAGACCGTGCTGCCAGCTCAATTATAGGAATATGCCAGAGACCTCATGAAAGCCATACTACCCGCTGCACCTGAGACTGATCTGGTCATTGATCGGATAAATCGTCTCCCCAAGCTGTCACCTGCCAGATAATGTCCCTAGGAATGTCCTCATGAGAGTTAATTTTTCCTCATGCTAAGGAGCAGCTCATGAAAGCTTTCCGTAGGAATTCTCATCCTCCAGAAAAATTTGCTCATCTACAACTATTTGCTGATCTTTCCCAGTATACCATGCAAAAATGCAAGTCGCTGCTTTTTGTGACGAAGGCACTGCGCAACCATGATATACCTTATAAGTGGGGGTTCCCAACAAAGCTCTCGGTCACTGTCGAGGGGAAAACTACCGTGATCACTAACCTGGAGGAAGGATTAAAGTTTCTACGCTCCTTAGACATCATACCCGACTGGACCTTCCGCCTCTGCAAAGTTGAATTCTCACGGTGAGTGGCAAACAGTGTCACGTAAAAACAAGAGCAAGAAACAAAGTGCATAGTACCCTGTGTACCATGTTTAACATGACTAACCGATTCCCTTAGCACTCTGGAGCGCATGGTGCGCAATATTTTTTCCCCCTGTTCTCAGAAATGGGCAGCTGTTCTGCCCCTGGATTCCTGTTTGAATCTACCTTTTTACAGACTTGTTTACAAACTTGTTTACCTTTTTGTTTTATGCTTTTTTTCTTCTGTGTTTGTTTTTTTTTTCTTTTGTATCTCCATCCACTGGTCTGACCTTCACGAGCTGAACTTCTCTATCATCACCTTGGAATGGCGCGAGTGTTCCCTCTCTGCCTGGATTTGGTCCCGCAACTACCAATCATCCTTTGGTTCTTTGACGAGGTACTGTCAGCACTTTTGTCTATATTGCACCTATGGTTCTTAAATTGATATCCTTTATTGTACATGGTTTTAATCATCCGGTTAAGAGAGCCTCTGTTTGGAAGGAGGCTCTGAAACTTCAGGCTGACATTCTTTGTCTTCAAGAGACTCATTTTTCCTCCTTCAACATGCCTTCCTTCCACAATAAGCAATTTCCGCATCGATTTTTGGCCTCGGCTTCTACGAAAACAAAGGGGGTTCTCATTGCGGTCAGGGACTCGTCCTTCAATTTACTAGATGTTCAGGTGGACCCAGACGGTCGTTTCCTCATCCTGATAGCTGAACTGAACAATAAGCTTTTCACCATTGGGAACCTTTACGCACCTAACTCTCACCAGATACGTTTTTTTACGCAAACTCTTTCGTAAGATATCACCTATCCGAAAAGCCTCATTGGTGATATGTGGAGACTATAATGCTACTGTAGACTATACGATTGACACCACATCCAAGTCTAAACGTCCTCTCCCAACACTCCAGCCTCTTCTACACTCAGAAGATGTATATGATGCCTAACGGTGTGACCATTCGGATAACTATGATTACTCCTTCCATTCGGCCAGGCATAATACCTACTCCAGGATTGACATGATTTGGGTGGACAAATTGTTCATTCTGTTTCTAATCCTGCTACATTATGATGCGCTCATAAAGCGTTCATTAGGGTTGCAAATTTGTTCTTGGGAGAAGAGGCAGAGGACTCAAAAGCTTATTCATTTCCTTGAGGATATTAGACCCCTAGAATCTCAGAATAAAGCATTTCCCACTGCATCTGTGTCCAATAAACTCTCTAAGCTCCGTTCTGATCTCAGACGTCTGCTCCTTAAACAATATGATAAACATATTAATACCCTTAAATTATCCCATTACTCATCCGGTAATCGGGCTGGCAAAATTTGCGCTCAAAGGTTTAAAGTCTGTAGGACTAAATCAAAAATTCTGTATCTTAATGACCCCTATAACAACAAAAAAATATTTAATCCGAAGGATATAGCGAATTCCTTCGCTGATTATTACTCTTCACTGTATAATCTTAGTGGAGACCCTAATACCCCTCAACCCACGGACAAAAACATACAAGACTTTTTATCTAGTATCGATCTCCCCTCTATTTCTCAAGCACAATTGACTTCCCTTATCTCTCCCATTACGGAGCTCGAGATCAGGAAAGCGATAAAAACTCTCCCGTCTGGGAAATCACCGGGTCCCGACGGTCTAACAAACGACTACTTTAAAGTTTTTTTATGATGTCTTATCTTCACCACTTCAGATGGTATATGCTGATGCAATGTCCTCTGCCTCTTTCCCCTCAGAAATGCTTAAGGCCTATGTTGTCACCATTCTTAAACCTGGTAAGGAACCCACTTCTCTCAAAATTTTAGACCCATCTACCTTCTAAATACAGACGTTAAATTCTATGCAAAAATCTTGGCCCATAGACTCCTCCCTATCTTACCTACCCTTCTAAAACCTGACCAAACAGGCTTCACCAATGGCCGACAAGCATCCGATGCTACGAGGAGGGTTATCAATGTTATGCAGTATGCTGGGACCTGTCGGACGCCTTCTCTGCTCCTCTCTTTGGATGCGGAGAAGACGTTCGACAGGATACATTGGGGCTATATGTCCCATACATTGCAAAAGTTTGGCTTCGGGGGGCCTATCCTCTCCGCCATACTAGCTCTATATTCGTCCCCGTCTGCACAAGTTTATACATCTAATATGCTTTCATCTCCCTTCACTATTTCTAATGGTACGTGGCAGGGCTGCCCTCTCTCCCCTTCTATTTTTTAACTCCTTATAGAACCATTGATGTAGGAGGTCTGGCAGACCGTTTCCAGCAGATAGATTTGATCGTGTGTACGCGGCCTAACAGTTACACCGGCGTATCAGTTGATACGCCGTCATAACTCTGAATCTGCGGCGGCGTATATTTAAGTGTATTCTCAAAGTGAGATATTCTTAAATATTGTTAAGATACGACCGGCGTAAGTCTCCTACACTGGTGTATCTTAACTGCATTTTTACGCTGGCCGCTAGGGGCGTTCCCGCTGATTTACGCCTAGAATATATAAATCAGTGAGATACGCCTATTCACGAACGTATGCCCGGCCGACTCAGTGAATTTACGCTGTTTACGTAAGGCGTTTTCTGGCGTAAAGATAAACCACCAAAAAGATGGTGCATTCTATGTTAAGTATGGAAGTCGGGACCGCGTCAAATTTTTCAGATTTTACGTCGTTTGCGTAACTCGTCCGTGAATGGGGCATTACGTCAATTACGTTCACGTCGAAACCAATGCGTTTTAGCGTCATAATTTGGAGCATGCGCACTGGGATACGTCAATGGACGGCGCATGAGCAGTTAAAAAAAACATAAAAAGCGTGGGGTCACAACACATTTAAATAAAACACGTCCACCTCATCCACACTTGAATTACCCGGGCTTACGCCGGCCCATTTACGCTACGCCGCCGTAACTGAGCTTGGTGAATACAGCATTTGCCTCGCTAATTTCCGGTGGCGTAGCGTATCAGAGCTACGTTACGCCGCGGAAATTTAAACCGTGCTATGTGAATCTGGCCCATAGTAGTAAAGTTCAATGTAATAGCTCTCAGAAAAGAGACAAGTTAATCCTGCATCAAAGACACAGCTGTGTATAGTAGCCAATCAGATTTAACTTTAGCTTGTTCAGTTAAGCTTTGCTAAATAAACTGGAAGCTGACTGGTTTCTATGCAGAGCTGCACTCTACCCCATAACTGTTAATTATCCCAATGGAGGAGTCGCTCACCGCAGCCTTCTATTTTGCAAAAGGTGGTATATTGATCACAGCTTTTACCCATGGCACAATAAATTATGTGTGGTGTTATGAGTCCACCCACAGTGGATATCTAAAACACATTTTTCCTTGTCTATTTATAAATTAGGGAGAGATGTAAAGAGCAGAATAACCCTTTGTATAATAGTACCAATTGTCCACCAATCGTACCCCCCTATACTGTATGTGTATGTGTTCAAAAATAACACACAAAAGGGGCGTGGCTTGGACTCCACCGAGATGGCGGTGTGAATCCTAAACTCCGGCTTACGGCGGAATATCACAGCGGCTCACGGCGTATAGAGGCACTACTTCCAGCCCCAACCACAGCCTAATTGTGGCGGAACACTTGCTCGACACACAGGGAGCATGACGAGGAAGCGGCAAGCCTAGCATCGGCCGAAAAAGCTCACAGACTTTTTCTCCTCCTCGCCGCTACCTCGTGGGCAAGATGGCGCCGGCGCCTCCTCCGCATCTGGATCCTGTACTGGCCGCTTTCAGGCCATCGCTTTTCCAGACCATCCCATATCCCTGGCTGCTGGGGGGTCATCACAGATGCCTTCCCCGCTCAGCAGAAGCCCTGCTAAGTCCCGATTCAGAGCGGATGACACGGACACCCAGCAGTGTGAGGTAAGGTCTAACGCTGACTCACAGTAAGACACGAGGGAGCTCCCTGACTCCATAGTCTCGTTCCCCACACAACTCCAACCAGTCCTGGACACTATTTTAAAGGACATGCTCATCTCATTGAGGAGCACTATTCACAGTGGCATGATGTCCTGCATGAGAAAGTTTAGTACAGAATTAACAGCAGTGGGTGACAGAGTGAGCCACATTGAGACCAAAATGGGGAGTATGCTACCACCATCAATGACCTGGTAGACGCTCATGATACGGTTGAAGAGGAGCAAATGTGGATGAAGGCCAAGCTAGCAGATTTAGAGGACAGGTCACGTAGGAACAACGTGAAAGTCAGGGGTATCCCAGAAACTGTGGCCCCCTCTAATTTGCGCTCATACGCTATGACCATGCTTGCTGATCTCATGCCTGATGTCCCTGCCATTGAGCTATCGATCGATAGAATACATCGCTTGCCCAAACCCTCCTTCATCCCGGAGAATGTTCCTAGGGATGTCCTCTTCAGAATGCATTTCTACCAGTCTAAAGAAAGATTGATGTCTATAACTCGCAAAGGGGAACATAGTGGCACCGACTATGCGCCTCTACAATTCTATGCCGACCTGTCGCAGTTTACCCTACAGCTCCGGAAAAATCTGAACACTGTCACCAAAGCCTTAAGGAACCATAACATCACCTACAAATGGGGGTTCCCAACGAAACTCATGGTGACCAGAGATGGAACCACACATGTGATCACCTCCCCATCCAAGAGCTTTAAGCTGCTCCAGAAATAGAAGATTCTACCTGGAGACGAGTCTCCCTCCGCCAGCTTTAAAACACCTGGCCGGGTGTCCCCCACTTGGAAGCAAGTCTCTAAGGCTCACTGATCTGACTGAACTGTATGGCCTTTTTTGTTGCCCTGTGTATTTGCTCTTCAGCCCTAATTTGGGCCCCGACATTGGAGCTTTCCCACATCTTAGCTCCCCTGCATTTGAGCAATAATTTCTGCACTTGGGTCATCCCGACCCTCCTTTTACAGTTTGACAGTTATTTTTTTGGGTTTATTTTATGTTTGTTTTCCTCCCTTACCCAGTTTTGTTCACAGGAACCATATCTCTCCAAACCTAGGAAGTGTATCTCCTTGAATCACCTACCTGTCAAGAAGTCGGGCGGCACCCATGGAGTCTGGATCATTAACTCTCGATGGACATTTCATGTTCTTAATATATCCTTGCAGAGGTTGGGCCGTGAGTACATGAGGCCCATGTTGATAGCACTATGTCACCTAGATTGTAATGCCGGTTAATATCTTGTCAATTAATGCAAATGGTCTGAATCACCCTGCGAAGAGGGCATCGCTTTGGGGGAAAGCTGATTTCCTGCGGTGTGATGTTCTATGTGTCCAGGAGACCCACTTTCATAGTGGTGCCCCACCCAAATGCACTCATAGATCATTCCAGCACTATTTTTTTCCAACATGGAACCAAAAAGGAGGGGTGTAATGATTGCTGTGAGGGACACAGTCTTCTTCTCTTCGATAGAAGAACATGCTGATCCCTTGGGCCGCTATATAGTCTTGGTGTGCGATATCAATGGTGTAAGATATACCTTGTTTAATGTATATGTCCCGAACAAAAGACAGATCCACTTTCTGAATGGCCTTATGCGCAAAATTAAAAAGATCCGGCAGGGCTCACTTATTATGTGTGGAGATTTCAATGTAGTGCCTGATCCTCTATTAGATTCTACCATGAGTCACTCTGGCAGGGTTCTTGCCCTGGCTACTTTCCTTAGGTCCAATGATTTATACGATGCCTGGCGCTGTACACATGCTAGTGAAAAAGATTATTCTTTTTTTTCGCACAGGCACTGTTCATATTCAAGGATTGATCTATTTCTATTGGACAAATGGTTGCTTACTAAGGTAACCCAATCCAAAATTAATACGATCACATGGTCAGACCACGCCTCCGTCCTCCTAACTCTGAGCGACACATACTCTGACACGGCTGCATTTGTTTGGTGTGCCAGCTCTTCTCTCATCCAAAATGCAGTTACTAAAGAAACAATTAGAGAACGACTGACAGAGTATTTTCAGACCAATTCCCCCTCCACGGATAACCCTTTCATGCTCTGGAACGCCCACAAGGCGTACATCAGAGGAGTGTTTATTCAGTTGGGCGCTATGGTCAAGAAGCAGAGGCAATTGGCTATTGCCACTCTTCTCAAAGACATAGAGTCCCTGGAATCCTTGAACAAAACCAATCCCAACACACCCACTAGTGCTAAGCTTTCGGTTTTAAGGCGGCGTACACACGATCGGATATATCCGATGAAAACGGTCCGCGGACCATTTCCATCGGATATGTCCGATCGGGAGTTTGATCCGATGGCGTGTACACACCATCGGATCAAATTCCCCGCCGCCGGACGGCGCGGTGACGTAGTGGTGACGCGGCGGTGACGTTGACGCCGCCGCGTCACCGCCACGTCACCGCACCAGGAAGTAAAACACTTCCGCGCATGCGCCGAATCCATTCGGCAGCGGCGCGGCGGTGGTGGGAGCCGACATGTCTGCTGGTAAGTGTACTAACCAGCAGACATGTCGGGCGGACAGATTCCCACCGGATAGATTTCAAAGCTTGCTTTGAAATCTGTCGGGTGGAGAAATCTGTCCGCTAGCCCATACACACGAGCGGAGATGTCTGCTGAAACGGTCCATCGGACCGTTTTCAGCGGACATATCCCCTCGTGTGTACGCGGCCTAAGACACGACCTCAGACTCCTCCAAAACTTTAAAAAAAAGATAGAATGGGCGAGAATGTCATTCTATTCGACGAACAACAAAGCTGGTAGGGCGCTGGCTCGTTACATACGAGGTCAGCGCTTCAAAACTAAGATAGCCCGGTTGATACATCCTTTGAGTAAAAAAACTGTGTATGATCCTCAAAGGATAGCTGATGCGTTTAGCGAACATTATAGCTCCCTGTACAATTTAGAGCAGGAACCCACGGCCCACCAACCGTCCGTAGATGAAATAAAGGATTTCCTATCCAGGATCCACCTACCTAGTCTAACCTCAGAACAATTAAGTGACTTGAATTCCCCCTTTACAATGACTGAACTAATGCAAGCTATTAACACCCTCCCTCCTAATAAATCCCCTGGCCCCGATGGACACATAGGGGACTATTATAAAACCTTTCAAATTACTTTAGGCCCCTATTTATTAAAGGTGTTCGAGTCAGCTACTACCTCAGTGTCATTCCCATCTGAAATGCTTGAAGCCTTGATAGTAACGCTGCCCAAACCTGGGAAGTCGACCGATGTCCCTCAAAATTTTCGCCCTATTTCCTTGCTAAACAATGACCTCAAAATGTATGCCAAAATGATGCCTTGCGTCTAGTAGATGTTCTGCCCACCTTGATTGACCCAGACCAATCCGGCTTCACAAAGGGCAGGCAGGCATCGGACGCCACAAGGCGTTTGCTCAATATCACTCATATTGCACGGTCGACCCGAATGCCTTCTCTGCTCCTCACTTTGGATGCAGAGAAGGTGTTCGATAGGGTGCACTGGATGTACCTGAAGTGCACTCTGGAAAAATATGGATTTGAAAACACTTACTATCGGCGATTTTAGCATTATATACGGTCCCGTTGGCTAAAGTGTATACGTCGGGAATGCTATCCAAACCTTTTAAAATCACGAACGGCACAAGGCAGGGGTGCCCGCTATCCCCCCTCATTTTTAACCTGCTAATGGAGCCGCTTGCAGCCTCCGTCAGACAGTCTCCCGATGTACACGGTTTTACGATAAGGGGTAAAAAACATGTCATCAGTTTATTCGCGAACGACGTTATACTAATGCTCACAAATCCGATGAATTCCTTGGAAAGGGTCTCTTGTTTGCTTCAAGATTATGGTAAAATATCGTACTATAAGGTGAACGATACCAAATCCTTTATCTTGGATCTGGGTGTACACCAAGTTGATAAACTACATATCCAACAGGTTTACCCTTATATATAGAATGATCAAGCAATTGAATACTTGGGGATCCATCTTACCTTCTACCCAGAGCAGCTGTTCAACGCCAATTATTTACCACTGATAGGTAAGGTTAAGGAAGGAACAAAAGCACTGAGTAAACACATTCTATCGTGGTCGGGTAAACTGGCTGCATTCAAAATGCAAATGTTACCGCAAGTACTGTATGTGTTTAGAACGGTCCCTATCCCTGTTCCCCAGAAATTTTTTAGGGAACTTCAGGGTATACTCTCAAAATATCTCTGGGTGGGCAAGAGGGCGCGTAGTGCCTTCAACAAACTTCGCAAAACTAGGATGGCCGGCGGCATGGGATTGCCTTCCTTTGCTGATTACCATCTAGCGGCTATTCTAACGCAGGCAAAAGGCTGGTCTCCTGATCAGTCAAACCCCGATTTGGGGTCCCCTAGAACAATCCCAAGTCCCTGGCAGAGACTTGAGGGCGCTTTTGCTAGCAAGCCCCTTCCTCCAGGCCTCGCAACTGATATGTGCTTCCCCAATAATGGCAACTCTAGAGGCTTGGAGGTATTTCACCTCAGCGGAGCTACTTTCTACTCCCACTGTTAGCTTAGACTCACCCATCTCCTCCTTAGCCCTGATGATTCCCGACCTAAATTTGCAAAAATGGCTACTGGGAGGGGTGAATTGGATCTCTGATATTCATAAGGGAGGGTCCCTGAAACCTTTTCACCAACTGAAATCTGATCTTGGTCTCCCAAATTCAGAACAATTCAATTTTCTTAGAGTACACTCATTCTTTAAAAGTAAACCCTATAAACCCTATAAGATATCCTGGAAAGTAAAAGATTTTTTTACCTTGCAGAGAAGCAGGAGGAAAGGTATAACGTTAATTTACAACCTACTCAACAACAAATCTATCTTCGCAAAAAATAATGCGTTATTGGCCTGGGAAAGGGACCTTGATAGGTATTACTCGGACGAGCAGTGGCTTAAAGCTTTACAATATACCCAAACGGCCACAAAAAGTGCCAATCTATGAGAACTCTATCATAAGGTTACTCAAAGGTGGTACCTCACACCATCCAGACTTGCTAAGTTTGGACATGGAGTATCTCCGCTCTGTTGGAGACAATGCTCACAAGCGGGCTCACTGTTTCATATCCTATGGGAATGTGGGAGGCTGGCTAAGTTCTGGTCCAGCATTTTCATAATTGTGCGTCAGATAACGGGGATCTCCATACATCCCTCACCCTCTCTAGCTATTTTACATCTGGGCATAGAAGAAACCCCCCCCCTTTCAGGAAATGCATCATACTGTACATATTTTCTTGGCGGCCAAATTAGTCATACTTCGACTGTGGAGATCCATTGTGAGCCCCACGGTTGAAGATGCAATCAGAACTCTTTCGATACACTTCACATATGAACGTATGCTAGCTTACTCAGAAGGTAGACACGTCACTTTTATTTCTCATTGGCAGGCCTGGGTGGACTGGTATGACAACTGGTATGAAATATCTCAGTTATCATTTCTGGTATATGGCGAGGTGCTGGTTCCTTCCTTTTCCTTTTATTATTTTAGTTCTTATTTTTTTTATGTTTATCTGTTTTCTTTTGTCGTGCTGATAATGTTTCAGGCTCGACTTTGGGGTTTAGCCTTCTTACAAACACGGTAGGCGCATACCCTTATAGAGCACATTAGTACAGCCTTGGATGTATCTTTGGTTCTGGTGCATCTGGGGCAGTGTATGCTCAGCTACACGGGTCGCAGTGAGTTCCCAATGGGGTGACCTATGGATTGGAAGGGATGTGCTGTTCTCTTTGTATGCTGACCTGTAAGGTTATGGTTTTCATGCTGCAAATCGATTTGTCATTGTGACATGAGAACATGTTCTTTGCTGCTCTTGTGGAAACTCAACTGTACTAGCAGACCAATGTTTGTAATATGTTTTTCATGTGTGTTATATATTCTAAAACAATAAAAATTATTGATATAAAAAAAAAAGATAACACACAAAGGTAAAAATACATGATATATGAACCTAGGAACCTGGTGCCCTAATCACCCACCACACCAAAATAAAATGTTCCTGACATTCATTAGAACTGAAAAAGTGGCTTGGATAAAAGTGGCAGGCCAAACAAGCTGATGATCAGGCCTGTGCTTTCAACTCACACTGGAAAAAATACCATTGTAGGGCCAGTTCACCACTGGTTTGTTCATCTTGCTGCCATTTAAGCCTTGATAAAATGGGGGCACTCAGACCCCTGAAACGCATTGGCTATTTTTTAAATTGTACCTCTGACCTTTCATGGAATTAAGTTGTATCTGGCCCTTATAACAGTGGTTTGGCACTTAGGTTTCAACACTTTTCACAGATAAATGGTAGCATGTACTCTGTAAGGTGTTGTATATTGAGGAAGTGCTTTATAAAAGAAAATTCATTGCATAATACAAATATGGAAAATATAAAAAGGCAAAACTCACAAAATTGCATAAACATTTTGTGGGTGTCACAGTACAATAAACCTCCCCCACTGCAAGTTTTTTTTTTTTCTTTAATTTGCCCAGAGTTCAGCTATAAGAATTATAAAATACTAAAATACTATACTGACATTTTACTTCTTACTATTCTTTAACTGTTGACTCCAGTAGAGTAGTCTGTAGTATGAACTGTGAATTTCTGCATCCAATATAGATGTGCATTAAAAAATACTTTATGAACATTTGTTCTTGTACTTTTTTTAATGCCTGGAAATGAATTGTAAGGGTATGTACTGTATCTTCCTACTGTTCTCACTGTTTGCCTGTGCAATTAGAGAAGTGATTTTCATTTAAAGACACAGTTGGACTTTAACAAATTACAAAAAAAAGGATGTGATACGCTAGAATCTAGAATTACCTCTCTGTCAACAGAGACATGATTTGAATTATTAAATAATAAACCTTAGAGTTTACAGAAATCATCAATCATAAGTAAGATAACCTATCCTTGTGTCTTGTGTGTAATAAATCTTGCTTTTGTTGCTTCCTGTTGAATACAGTGCTGCTGAGAACTCTATTGTTGACTATTGTAGGTAAAATTGTGCCTCTCATGGATCATGCTGCCCTGAGTGGGATGTTAACTGTCAGCCTTCATTTGTATTTTTGTCACTTGCGAGCATAGCACTGACAGAATCTCCTATTTTGCATGCAAGTAAATAAGACGTCTAGCATATTTGACCAACTAAGGTAAGAGATACTTCATATATATTTATATAGTTTGACAAATTAGCCTTAAAGTTAACACTGTTTAAGAAAGAGGTGCCAATTGTTATAGTGTGTACAGTATACTATATTTTTTGTTACTATCATATGTATAAAATATTCATTTAGTTTAACTTTCATAGAACAAATGAAAATATTTAGGAAATCTGTGTTCGTAATATCTTCCGAACAAGGACCTATAAATAAAAATGGTAATTTTCTAGATAATTATTGCTATTGCTAATACTTTCACGTGGGATAGTAATGAAAACTTTGAAGAAAAAGTAAGTAGATATTTCTAAATACTTTTTTTTTTCCTTTAATATTTCAATTTACTGGAAGGAAGTTATTACGGTATGTGGTCGAAAAGTTTATTTTTTACAATAAAAAAAAATAAACATGTTATGCTTACCTGCTCTGTGCAATGTTATTGCACAGAGCAGTCCCTTACCTCATTTTCTGGAGTGCCCCATCTGCTGTAGGGGGCACTTGTGTAGGCTCCCTCCTAAATGGGAAGGGGGCAGCTCTGTTGGGAGAAAAGATGGCCAGAAAGTTAGAGGGGCTTTTAAACTAGGTGTTGGGGGGGCAGATGGAGTGATAGCCAGCAATGAGCAAGGTTCAACCAGTTATATTGGGGGCACTAGAGGTTGGTTGATTAGTATACCTAAACACAAGATAAGTAAGTTGGCAAATTCCAATTGCAGCCTCATAACAACTAACACAGAGATCGTATCTGACAGGACAAAATTATGAGGCATGTACACCAATGCTATAAGTCTATAAGTCTTTAAGTCTAGCTTTTAGCTAATGGGAGAACTGGAGCTGATAATTTACAAGGAGGTTTTAGATTTTGTATTCGGGATTTCAGAAACTTGGTTTGACAGCTCATATGACTTGCTGGCAATCACCCAGGGGTATTCCCTATATTGTAGGGACAGGGAGGGTAGGAAAGAGGAATAAGACTAACCTCGACAATTGAAGGTCTCTACTCAGCAAACTTTGTTCCCCTGTTAAAATCCATCACCAAAGACTTACACAGATGGTCACCAAAACTTTTCACTTGGTTTGGCAGGGCCTCCATCCTTAAAATGACAGTCTTGCCAAGACTATTGTATTATTTTAATGCCTTACCAATTAAACTTCATTCATTCTTTTTTGCCAAGCTACGTAATGCCCAATTGAAATTCCTTTGGACTGGCAAAAAGTCAAGACTTCGTTTTTCCCAACTTACACTACCAAAAAGTAGAGGGGGGATAGGCCTACCAGACTTCAAACAGTATTATGTAGCTGCCCATATTACCAGACTTATAGATTGGCACTGCCACCAGACAACTAAAAACTGGGTAGGTCTAGAGGGAATTCATCATACTAAATCACTTGCTTACTATCCCTGGTCGGCTGACTCAAAGCGGACAAGTAGACTCACCCATCCTCTGGTGGCAGCGACATTATCGGTATGGCACAGCTCAGCCTTGTCTTATAAACTAGCAAACATACCAGGTCCACTAACTCCATTAACAGACAACCTAGACTTTCCTCCAGGAATGGACCTTAAGGTACCCTCGATTAACATAGGGCAACTCCTGGCCACTCACTGTATCTCGGACAACAAGATTAAAACCCTTAACATGATGAAGTCAGAGTTTGGGGTTAGTTTTTTGACTGGAATAAACAGGCACTATTTTTAAGTCTTTTCATCCATTGGAGTGCGGCTGTCCATTTTTCTTTCCTTATCTTGGTCAATAGTAGGTTCAAATCAGAATACTATAAAACTCTCACTCAGCTGGAACAAATTTGCCTTTCAGGCTCTCCAGTCCTGAAAGCAACTTCCCTGGCCTATTCCTGGTTATGCTATCAACAGTCACAAGTGCCTGATAAACACAAGAACAAGTGGGAGAGAGCATTAAATATTACACTTACTGGGAGCTGCGGTGGCTCAACACGATTGGCACTGCGCTGACAAACCGTTCACCTCTGCAGCTAAGGGTTCGGATCCCGGTCTCGGCTGCATGTAAATTGAGTTTGGTGGTCTCAGCCCGGCTCCCGATGGGTGTGCTATGCGAGGTAAGCCTGCGCTTAGTACGCCCACCCCCCTCCCACAAAACCACCACACTTACACGCACTCAAAATTGGCTTAACATGCACGCACTTTGGCCACGCGGTCTCTAAAAAAAAGAGAAGCGAAGGACTAACGGGGCTGGCTGAGCGGGCTAGATCCTCTCACTCATAGGGGAGTCCCTCTGCCCCGTTGGGCTTCAAAGCGGAGCAGGTGGGGCGGGCTGTGTGGGAGGACCCCCTCACACCCGCCATTGCCACCCGGGGGCATGGAGAAAGATGATAGATTGCCTCTGGGGAATGTCTGCTTACTCCCAACTCCTGCAGTCCGGCTCCTCTCTCGAGTACACGCACAAAAAAATACACTTTAAAAAAATATATATATTACACCTACTGATGGCCAATTGGAGAAAGCATGTGTGTTTTCACATAAATGTTCCTTAAGCTTAAAATTTCAAGAAATTTTGTATAAGATCCTTACCCACTGGTACATCACCCCTCTGAAGATCAAAACTTATGTAGGTTCCCTCATACACATCTGGTGGTCCTGTCCCATGATATCTGACTTTTGGTCCCAAATAACACACCTCATCAAACTGATTACAGACACGGGTATAAAAAGATGCTGACTAGACACTTACTGACAGCTGCCAAAACACTAATTCCTCTGTTCTGGAAGTCCACTAAATGCCCTTTGATTAAGGAATGGTTGTACATTACATATACAGAATGGATGAATTACTGTAGTAGCCATGAGAAGTGAAGACTCGAACCACTTCAATAAAATCTGGCAACCCTGGGTTTAAATATTCTAACTATCAGTTGCTAATGGCCTGAATTGTATTGAATTTCCCTTGCGTTGTAGAATATCGACATATGTATTGGTTAAGTGTTATCAATTACAACGTTGTTTCTTTATTACTTGGTTGTTACTTAGAGGTTTGCCTTTTTTACACAACCTTACAGATATAAAAATTACTTCACCCCTTTCCAAATAACAACGTTCAAGAATAATTTGCATCTATTCAAATACTTCATGTACTGAAAAGCTTTGTCCAGTTTGTCTTTACATATACTATATCCCTGTTATTGTATATTTGGATTCTGGTTTTTCATATTGTATTGTTCATTTATCCTGTACTATGCCACTTTTGAGTTAATAAACTTTGATTGTGAACAAAAAAAAGGAAAGAGGTAGGGGTATGCCTGTAAATCAAGAATGGTTTGCAAGTAAATGTGAATGACAACATTGCCTATGGAGCAAGGGAGGAGGTGGAATCCCTGTGGCTGGAGCTCTGATGGGAGAAAGCTAATGGGAAAATAATAGTGGGCGTATCCTGAAGGCCCCTTAACCTAAAGGGAGGTAGAGGGGGTGACCTATCACAGCTAGAAATGGTGGAAAGGCAGGACAAAATATTTGGGCTCAGTAGGATGCACTTTGGGCAAAATTAAATATCACTATCTTTTTATTTATTTTTTTAATAGGGGACAAAAGCCATGTGAAGGATTTTAAATTGAGTTTTACACCAAGTTTCATTTAGGAGTATCTATTGGATTATTTTAATACACTTGTAAAAGTTTTTTTCTGAGAGATCAAGGTCTCTGTTCCACTTTGCCAATTAAAGGGAGGGAACTGATAACGTGACGTCTAGCCAGGCATCGCGAGTGTGTAAGACGGCGGCGCTACTGTGGATTTTTTACATGTGGCTTTAAAGTTTTTATCCTGTTAGTGTGATTTTTTGGGGGGGCTTTAAATAAATGTTTCTATTTATCATTTACATGCCCTGAAATTCCTGGAATCTTGAGCAAAAGTTGAGAGGTTGTTTGTTTCCCTGGAAGAAAGTGTGCTGCGTTGCCAATAAGAAATAGCTTAATTACCTGCCATTGATTGTTTAAAGGAGGAGATCGTGATGACTCTAGGGGAGATCTGTTCATAAGTTTTATCAGTGGTGGCGTGCACTCCTTTTGAGGACAAATGATCACAGTGGTGGATTAGCGTTAAAACACTGATCATAAGAAGAGCCTTTATTATTTCAATTTAAGTTATGGACTATTTATCACTCGTATTATGATTCATGATTATATGAACTTTTTTTTTATTAGATATTAATAGGTTTATACACAAAGCGCTACATTTATTCCCTTTAATTTTGGCAACCAGTGTGGTGTATCACTTACAATGTTTAGCACTACAGCTGTGCATGTTTATTACAGAGTATTAACACTAGGATTTAGTAGCACAATATTTATAGCAATTTTTGGCGCAGATTGTTTTCATTTATATTTACCATCTGCCAATGGTCTGTTGTAAAAAAAAAACTTCAGGAAAGGGCAAAGTTCATAGATATGGTAATTTTTAGTCATCTTAAATGTGTTTAGTAAAGTGAAAAGGGCAATCAATTGTGAAAGATGAGTTTTCCAGAGCCTGGTGATTTGCTAATAATCCAGGAGGTGGAAATGAAGAAGATTAATATATAAATTAACCAGGTCTTGGAAAGTTTTAGTTGTATGGATCCTAGGGTGGAACAGATCCACAAGGGTTTTTAGTCATTTCCGATGCCATATTACAAAGGCCACATACAGTATTGGCTTCCCTGATGAAACAAAGTTTTTTCAATATTTGAAAAAAAAATTAAGTTAACCACTTGAGCCCCACGCCTGTTTTTCAGATTCGGTGCTTACGAGACTAAAACAGTTTTTTTTTGCTAGAAAATTATTTAAAACCCCCAAACATTATATATTGTTTTTTCTAACACGCTAGAGAATAAAATTGCGGTCATTGCAATACTTTTTCTCACACCGTATTTGCGCAGCGGTCTTACAAGCGCACTTTTTTTGGAAAAAATTCACTTTCTTGAATTAAAAAATAAGACAACAATAAATTTGGCCCAATTTTTTTATATATTGTGAAAGATAATGTTACGCCGAGTAAAATGATACCCAACATGTCACGCTTAAAAATTACGCCCGCTAGTGGCATGGCGTCAAACTTTTACCCTTAAAAATCTCGATAGGCGACGTTTAAAAAATTCTACAGGTTGCATTTTTTGAGATACAGAGGAGGTCTAGGGCTAGAATTATTGCTCTCACTTTAATGATCGCGGCGATACCTCACTTGTGTGGTTTGAACACCGCTTTAATATGCGGGCGCTACTCGCGTATGCGTTTGCTTCTGCGCGCGAGCTCGTCGGGACGGGGCACTTTAAAAAAATATTTTTTTGGTTTTCGTTTTTATTTTTATTTATTTTATAATTTTTAACACTGAAAAAAAAAAAAAGATTATCACTTTTATTCCTATTACAAGGAATGTAAACATCCCTTGTAATAGAAAAAAGGGCATGACAGGTCCTCTTAAATATGAGATCTGGGGTCAAAAAGACCTCAGATCTCATATTCAGGGTTAAATGCAAAAAAAAAAAGAAAAAATGTAAACAAAATAAATGTCTCTTTAAGACGCTGGGAGGAAATGACGTTTTGACGTCACTTCCGCCCAGCAGAGGTATGGGGACGGCTGAGGGACATTTTTTCCCTCAGTCGCATCCCCGGACAGCCAGCAAGAGGACCCAATCACCTCCGCCGCTACCGACGGCTACGGTAAGCGGCAGAGGGCGCGGGAGAGCGGCGGGAGGGGGGGCACCCTCTCCCGCCGCCGATAACAGCGATCTTGCTGCGATGACCGACGTTATCGTTAACAGGTCCGCCCCACGAAGAGATGGATATCTTGGTTGTGGCAGCAGATGCCGCCGTTACCGAGATATCCATCTTCAAAAAAATCACGTCTTTAGACGTGGGGCGGATCTCAAGTGGTTAAGTTTAATTTGTTCCTGTCTTCTCACCATACACTGAGAGAGAGTCCTCACTGGCATGGTGAACCTTGGGCACATGTCGCTCTTTAACTGATCCCTGTGGCTGACATACAGCTTGCTCTCCAATCTGGAGCGCAGAAGCCAGATGGGTAATGTGGGTTTATGCAACTTCCGGTCACTTCTTGTTAATGTGAGCTCTGGCCATGTTGAGGCCTTAGCCTTGGCATTTCCCATCTATGTGAGATGCCATGGAAGGCCTACCTGCCATTCTGCCAGCCCCTGCTACTTTGTGAGGGATCATATGTACAGCAATAGTGACTGGGGTCCTCCCTTTGTTGGAAATTTTGGGTAATGGCCTTTCAGAAGTCTGGGGTATATAAGTAGTTTGCTACTTCCCACTTCTGATTCTGACTAGCACATTGCAAGTCCGTGAGGTTATGCACTGGAAACTCCAACTTATCAATGCTTGGTGAGATTTTCTTATAAGAATATCATGTAGCGTATAATATTTTAAAAATAATTTCCTTTATAACCTTCGATCATTAGTATGTTCATGAATAATAGAAATATAGGATGCGGCGCCTGAGTTCTTAATCAGTAGCACACTTCTCTCCTGTCTGCAACAACTGCTCCAACACCAACTCCTTTCCCAAACACACTGAGCCATGCTCAGCTCTGTCTTATAATATGTGTGTGCACCTGGACACACACACAATCTGCAGAGCTTCTGGAAAACCCGGACATATGACTGAAGACTCCATCACTTCCAATGCTCTTTGAAGTCTTCGTCCCGGATTCACATACATCGGCGCATATATATGCCGCCGGCGCAGCGCGGAGAGGGAAGCATGGAATTCACAAAGCAAATGCTCCCAACGTTGCGCCGGCATAACGTAAATTCGTAGGCGTAAGCCGGCCTAAGTCAAAGTAGGTGGAAGTGGGCTGGAAGTGGGCGTGATACATTTAAATGAATCGTGACCCTATGCAAATGATGGGCCGAGCATCACACAAGTACTTAAAACGAACTGTGCATGCGTCGTACCTTGGACGTATCCCAGTGCGCATGCAACTCACGTCGAAACAACTGCCTAAGATACATCGAATCAGTGCCTACGTAAAATTTGACGGCATTCGTTCCCTGGTCCATACCTTTGCATGAGTTGCGCCTCCTATATGGGGAATAATTTACGCCGGACGTACGACTTACGCAAACCGCGTATATTATGTGCCGGGCGCAAGTACGTTTGTAAATCGTCGTATTTGCCTCATTTGCACATTTGCATCGAAAATCAATGGGAGTGCCACATGCGTCCAGCGTAAATATGCATCCACTATACGCTGGCGTTGGAAAGTTACGCTGGGCGGCTGAAGCCTATTTTTCTATGTATTTTGCTTTGTGGGTATAGATACGGTGGCGCACATTTGTACTTACGTCGGCGTATCTGGAGATACGTCGGCGTAAGTGCTTTGTGAATCCGGGCCTTCAAGTTTCCAGGCCCAATCCAGACTTACAAAATTAAGAGAAAACTTAAAGCATAGTTTTCTCTGCTCACCAATCTTTTGCTGGAACTTCTCAAATTGCTTCTTTGAGAGCCCTGTGTCCATTTTAAACACATTTTTACTAAGATAGGGGTTCTCACTCTCACATAGGTTGGAATATCTGGATTGCTTAGCTAACCAGTCCAACATGTGTCTTGACAAAAAATACTAAATTATATAATCTAATATTTGGAAAATGTACTCCTTCTTGCCCTTTTGAAGTAATAGCTTTTTTAACAACATTTTTGGTAATTTATTACACCATAGAAAATGAACAATAGCCTGATTAGCGTGAATAACATTGTCATGCTTTAGAAGAAATGGGATTGCTTGTAGAGGGTATAGTAATTTGGAAAAACTAGAGATTATATATTTGTTTTTCCCAAATACAAACGAAAGAGAGATCCCAACTCTATTAAAGGGGAGTAGTTAAAGGTGCACAGGGAACAAATTTCCTATATTTGTATGGACAATCCTAAAAGCCTGCTGCAATGAGCTAGTATAACCTGGACTATGGGAATATTGTGAGGGGGCTATCTGTTACAGTAAATAACAATTTGTCATCAGCAAAAAATGTTGCTCTCAGTTCATTGCCTGATATTAAAGGGGTTGTAAAGTTAAAAATGTTTTTTTTTTTTTTTAAATAACAAACATGTTATATTTACCTCCACTGTGCAGTTCGTTTTGCACAGAGTGTCCCCGAACCTGGTCTTCTGTGGTCCCTCGGCAGCTTTCTTGGCTCCTTCCCGCAAGAACTCAACACATTCATGCGAGCAAGCTTGCATGGTGTTGAGATCCTGCAGGCGCACTACCGTGATACAGCCGGTGGTGGGGGCGGATGTTATTGACAGCAGCACAAGCCTATAGATTTGCTGCTTTTAATTCATCCAGTGTTGCCAATCATGGCCAGGTTGAGAAATGAGGACAATGACAGGGGCGAGCGTGGGACTTTCGAAGGGTCAGGTAAGTAAAACGGGGCCTCCGAGGGGGGGGCGTTAATGTCGGATGTTTTTTCACATTGATGCATAGGATGCATTAAAGTGAAACAACATTTACCTTTACAACCCCTTTAACATTCTGTGTAGATCAGGAGTTGTGTTAAGGTATCAAAATGCAGGCTCTAAGGCCCCATACACACGATCGGACATATCCGATGAAAACGGTCCGCGGACCATTTCCATCGGATATGTCCGATCGGGAGTTTGATCCGATGGCGTGTACACCGCCACGTCACCGCACCAGGAAGTAAAACACTTCCGCGCATGCGCCGAATCCATTCGGCGGCGGCGCTGCGGCGGTGGGGGACGACATGTCTGCTGGTAAGTGTACTAACCAGCAGACATGTCGGGCGGACAGATTCCACCGGATGGATTTCAAAGCATGCTTTGAAATCTGTCGGGTGGAGAAATCTGTCCGCTAGCCCATACACACGAGCGGAGATGTCTGCTGAAACGGTCCATCGGACCGTTTTCAGCGGACATATCCCCTCGTGTGTACGAGGCCTTAAGCCTAATTGAGAAGAAGAGGTGAAGAGGAGAAGTGAACATATTTAGGTTCGATATTATGCCTGGAGTGGGAACCCTAGCTGTCAGACATTGTATTTTAGTTGTAGAGAGGATAAAATCCATATACCTAAGCTACATTTTATCATGAAAATGAGTGTCACTCAAGGTTACCATTATCAAACCTTTTCTTTGCATCTACAGTAAAGTAACAATAGCAAGATTGGCTGTTTCTAGGAACAAAAAAACCTTTTGGATTTTGCTGATAGCCAAGCACCCCTTGGTAAATCATAACAACAAAAACCTGGGGAATGCCCAGGGAAAAACCAAGCCTACTTACTGACCAGCTTGCAGGACAACCAATTAAGCTGTCTAACAGTATGCGTTAAAAACAGGGGTTTTGTCCACACACATTTGCAAACGCATGCGCGAACCACAGAGCCGCGCCAAGGCACCCTGTAATCTGTGGTCCTAACACTAAACAATGAGCGTCCCCACAGTGGAGGGACATGCATTTTAATGGATAGAAGGAAGCAGGTGAACTGAAGGGGAGCCACCCCTCCTTAAAGGTACAGGAGCACACCAAACGCCCAGCATGTAGCACAATGGCTGCATAGGTGTTGGTGCACTGCTGGACCAATATAAACACCACAGGTGAAACATAAACATGTCCACCGCCCCCATCTATAGCTGGCCATGGCAGTAAGTAGCATTGGAAGGCTAAAGCAGATAACAACAAAGACCTGGGGAATGCCCGTGGAAAAGCCAAGCCTATTTACCGACCAGCTTGCAGGACAACCAATTAACCTGTCTAACAGTATGCGTTAAAAACAGGGGTTTTGTCCACACGCATTTGCAAACGCATGCGTGAGCTGCGCCAAGGCACCCTGTAATCTGTGGTCCTAACACTAAACAATGAGCGTCCCCACAGTGGAGGCACATGCATTTTAATGGATAGAAGGAAGCAGGTGAACTGAAGGGGAGCCACCCTTCCTTAAAGGTACAGGAGCAAACCAAACACCCAGCATTTAGCACAATGCCTGCAAAGGTGTTGGTGCACTGCTGGACCAATATAAACACCACAGGTGAAGCATAAACATGTCCACCGCCCCCATCTGTAGCTGGCCATGGCAGTAAATAGCATTGTAAGGCTAAAGCAGATAACAACAAAGACCTGGGGAATGCCCAGTGAAAAAACAAGCCTACTTACCGACCAGCTTGCAGGACAACCAATTAAGCTGTCTAACACTATGCGTTAAAAACAGGGGTTTTGTCCACATGCATTTGCAAACGCATGTGTAAGCCACAGAGCCGCGCCAAGGCACCCTGTAATCTGTGGTCCTAACACTAAACAATGAGCGTCCCCACAGTGGAGGGACATGCATTTTAATGGATAGAAGGGAGCAGGTGAACTGAAGGGGAGCCACCCCTCATTAAAGGTACAGGAGCACACCAAACACCCAGCATGTAGCACAATGGCTGCAAAGGTGTTGGTGCACTGCTGGACCAATATAAACACCACAGGTGAAGCATAAACATGTCCACTGCCCCCATCTATAGCTGGCCATGGCAGTAAGTAGCATTGGAAGGCTAAAGCAGATAACAACAAAGACCTGGGGAATGCCCAGGGAAAAACCAAGCCTACTTACCGACCAGCTTGCAGGACAACCAATTAATCTGTCTAACAGTATGCGTTAAAAACAGGGGTTTTGTCCACATGCATTTGCAAATGCATGCGTGAGCCGCGCCAAGGCACCCTGTAATATGTGGTCCTAACACTAAACAATGAGCGTCCCCACAGTGGAGGCACATGCATTTTAATGGACAGAAGGGAGCAGGTGAACTGAAGGGGAGCCACCCCTCCTTAAAGGTACAGGAGCACACCAAACACCCAGCATGTAGCACAATGGCTGCAAAGGTGTTGGTGCACTGCTGGACCAATATAAACACCACAGGTGAAGCATAAACATGTCCACTGCCCCCATCTATAGCTGGCCATGGCAGTAAGTAGCATTGGAAGGCTAAAGCAGATAACAACAAAGACCTGGGGAATGCCAAGGGAAAAACCAAGCCTACTTACCGACCAGCTTGCAGGACAACCAATTAACCTGTCTAACAGTATGCGTTAAAAACAGGAGTTTTGTCCACACGCATTTGCAAATGCATGCGTGAGCCACAGAGCCGCGCCAAGGCACCCTGTAATCCGTGGTCCTAACACTAAACAATGAGCGTCCCCACAGTGGAGGCACATGCATTTTATCCCTTGGTAAATCCTGCCTAGGAGTGAATAAGACTTCTGGCCTTACTGGTGGTGCCACTCTCTGCCCCATGATTGGAACCAATCGTACCTGGACGTGGCCGTGATGATAATAGCCCTCTCCTCTGCAGAAAAGTTTTTCTTCCTCCTCTCCTTCCCTGACGCACGAGCAGACATGGCTCAAAGCAATAAAACAAAAGTACCTTGCTTCAGGGGGGGAAACAAGCGGATGTACTTTTGCACTCGACGGGCGCATATCTGGGCGTATTTATGCTCTGGGCGTAGGCAGTGGGCCGGCGTATCTCAGGGGTTACGCCGGGCGTAGTTGTGAGCATGCGCAGAGGGGTGCGGGACATACGTCAACGTCACGGCGCATGCGCCGTTCGTTCAGCCCTTTATTTGCATGGGGTCACGCTTCATTTAAATGGATCACGCCCACTTCCTTCCTACTTTGAATTACGCCGGCTTACGCCTACGAATTTACTTTACGCTGACGCATCGTTGGGAGCATTTTCTCTGAGAATACGGTGCTTGCCTCTCTGAGTTACGTTGGAGTAGCGCATCTGAGATGCGCTATGCCGGCATAAAGATGCGCCGATGTACGTGAATCTGGCTCACAGAGTGTACCACAAAAGTAAAATTTCTAAATAAAAAAGGAATTTATTTAAAAAAAACAATTGGCAATGTGTTTGACAGCTCCCATGCGCGGGAGTGACGTCATCGCTGCTCCGGCAAATCACAGCGCCGGAGCGGCGATTATAGGAAGAAGAGGGCACAGAGGAGAACTTTGGGGGCTTTGTTCCTTCAAGTAAGTCGATCATAATGAGCTACTATGTTGTGCATACTAGCTCATTATGACTTTATCTTGCGGGGTATTTAAAAAAAATGTACAATGGTTTACTTCCTCTTTAAAAGGGGGGGGCAATAAAAAAAATCATTTTGAGAGTTTACATTTTAACTTAGTAGACAGACACGTTTTCTGAGGCAACACTTCTGCATTTACCTTGTTTAACATTATTTGTCTTAGCTAAATAAAACAAAGTAGCTTTACAGAGCTGCATTTTGTCATTCATAATAACATGTGCTCTGCTAATTTCATTTGCATTCAGCCAGCACCATATGTTGCCAGGTAATGGCAATAACTAAGTCATCTACCCCCCACAGTATCGACTCCTGTTGCTTTAATGATCAAACAGTGAAATGAGTGCAAACTGTCACAACATTCCTTAATTAAAACTACTATACAGTATATCAGTACATTTTTACGTGTAATTTATTTCTAAGAATATTGTTTTATGTTTGAGATGCATTTTATTGTTTCTCACATCTGTTTGCTAACATTACACTTTTTACACAGTACTAACTCATAAAACATATATGTTTTGTTTGCATTTTTATAATCAATAGTGTAAAAAAAGTGTTATCAATTATTTTAAAGGTGACCTCTTCTTTCGAATATGCTACTTGTCTGTCTGTTATACTGGTTTATGACTTATGCTTTTTGAGTCACCTGGAACTGGTAAACTGAAAAGGATTTTTTTTATTTCATTCTGTCTGTACTACCATGTTTCCTTAAAAATAAGCCCTCCCCCTGAAAACAAGCCCTAGTAAAGTTCATAACATTTTTTAATCTGAGATGTAAAACGACCACACTGGCATAAGGTGCAACTATCATGCAATACCCCATTCACAGCTGCCACTGACCCGCCAAAGGTCTTCTCTTATACTTCCAGCTGACATCTGCTACCCCTCCCTTTTTAGTGCTCAGAGCAGGCTGACGTCAGCAGGGATCTCGTCTCTTCCATCTTCTCCTCTCCTCCTGGCTGACATCTCCAGCCCCTCGCTCGGTAGTGCTCAGAGCAGGCTGATGTCAGTGGGGATCTCAGCTCTTCCCTCTTCTCCTCTCCTCCCAGCTGACATCTGTGGCCCCTCCCTTTGCAGTGTGCGGAGCGGGCTGATATCAGTGAGGATCTCTGAGTGGAGAAGAGCCCAGGCAGGTCACATGAGCACTCAGGGGTATTGTAAAAAAGGTACTTCTCATAAAACAGCCACAAAGGGAGACACACTTCACCCTACATCAGCACAATCCTCCCACAAAATGGACTACATAATCCTAAAAGTACATTAACCAAGATTTTTGGGGGGGATTAAAATGATGTCAAAATACTGAAGTCCTTGGATTATTAAGAAAGCCATACAACTAGCTTTTCAGAAGGAAATCAGCAGTAATAGCCTATGCATTTTTACACAGGTATCCTTTTAACCTTTTGGTAAAGTGGGGGAAACAGGCAAGACATTTATTTAAGGTGTTGTTTTTCTTTTATAAGTATGTTTATTTTCCACTAATAAAATGGGTTATTTTTTAGTGTTTCAGGGTTTATTTTTTGGAGGTATATATTTAATTTAAATATAGCAGAATAGTCTGTGCCACAGGTATCACTATGCGCTAGCTATATCTACAGTATACAAAATGTATTATACCATATTCTGTCTTGATTATAGGATTAGTATAGTATATTTTTATGAATATTATATTTTATTTGGAGATAATGTAGGGCAATGTAGGGCAAATTAATTAATGTATCAAATGATAGTTTTATGGTATAACTGCATCAACATTTTACAAGTCGTATATTTATTCATATTTTTTATGTGAAGGTGGAGTGCCTTCACACTTTAATGTGGTGGGGTCCCTTTAAATATTGGTTACTTAGTTGAGAATAACATGAGTAACAATAAGAGAGTAGTTTTAATTGGGTAAGAATGGTCCAATCCTCGTAATTAAAACATCCAGGTAGGCCTAAAGTAAGAGGGAGAGGTTCGCACAAACAGGTAGCAGGGATTAAGCAGGTTCTGTAATAGAAATGTTGGCCTGCAATAATTTGTACCCTCAGATAACATTAAAAATAGTCATTATTAATAATTTTTACATACAGTGAACTCTTGACATACAGTATGGCTCAAACATTTCAGAACACTGCCTGGACATTCTGAGAACAGCTGTAATAAAAGAACACTATAAACCAGCTCTGGAATTTTATCTGTAGGAACTATCTGACAAAAGTATTTTCTCTGGCCATTTGGTAAAATCATTTATGAACTGCTGGAATGTCAATTTAAAGGGTTCAATTGAGGTAGGAATTGAACAGGAAAAACTTGATC
Organism: Rana kukunoris; assembly: GCA_029574335.1. Classification (NCBI taxonomy): domain Eukaryota; kingdom Metazoa; phylum Chordata; class Amphibia; order Anura; family Ranidae; genus Rana; species Rana kukunoris. The sequence continues at coordinate 359,286,941 of CM056049.1, read as the reverse complement.
ATAAATGACAGCTCGTTACCTAAAACTGACCGTATCTTGAGATTTTTGTCATAGCATAAGAGCACCCTCTGTTGACTGAAAGTGGCAAAGTCTTGGGATATGTGAAAGGGGTGTTTCTTTACCTGGGTGGTTGTGTATAGAGCTGGCATAAAAATCAAGACACAAACCCTCTCTTTCTCTTGATCTCGGCTGCAAAATGGGAACATAAGAATGTAATTGTATTATACATTTTTTTATCTTAACGCTCTTTTCTGTAATTGTCTCTGTCCATTGGTAACCTTCTGTAGTACTAATGTCGAGTACACACGATCTGGCTTTTGCCCGATGAAATCACATCTTAAAAAAAAATGTTCTATATCTAAACTCCGATGTAAATTTTGATTGTGTGTACGGGGTATGATTTGTAACATCACTGCTTTTTAAGTTTTACCAGCTACTTTATATTTTGTTATATTTGAATAATAAAAAAACATTTTTTTCTGTGTAGACAAATCAGATCTTTATATTTTTAAGACAGTCATTATCATTTTGTTATTAACAAATGAGAGCTGCAGCAAGACTGCCTAAGTTTTGATATAGACAAAAGACTGTAATCACTTATTAAATTCATCAGCAAGCAAATAAGTGAAATGGTATAATCGCTAAAACAATTCTATAAAGCAATAGTTGGGCTGCACCATTTAGCTGCAGATACAATATTTGAGTGGCTGGCAGTCTTCCTTTTACTCCTCCTCCCAGGTACAGAGCAGCCAGTTGTCTACAATTGCTACTAATGAATCCTCTTCTTCCTCCTCCTCTCCCTCCGTTTCTGTTAATCCCACCATAGCCTAGCAAACTGTGAATGAGGCAGTATTATTTGATCGCATGATCACTGATTATTTTATGGAGAATGACCTTGGTCATGCCCAAGCATTGTTCTTTTTATATATTAAGGGTTGGTAAGACAGTACCATGTCCATAGAAAGAGGAAGGTCAGACAAGGAACAGCAAGAGGCAGTGATGTTCAAGAAGATGGCACTTACTGCAATGTGAGCTTCAGTGATTAAAAATGGGTTAAGGGTGAAGTGGCATGCCATACATGGGTGGAATGGAGAGGAGAAAACTCCTTAAAGGCAGAAAATCAGTGGAAGGTAGATTTGCAGAGGACTAATGGCAGTTTGCATAGGACTGAAGGCATTAGCTGCCCTAGTCTGGAGGCACTTCCCCATAGGTACAGGCCACTGAAACTGAATCCTCAGGGGCAGTCCACAGAGCTTTGCAGTGTGGGCCTGTCTTTAACATTTTTTGCTGCTAACAGCACTATTGTGGTCTGCAGTCTCTGGCTGCAGCATATCAGTCATAGTACCATGTGTGTCCTACATGCATAAGGAAATAGAAGACTGTGCACCCCAGACCTTAATGAGACAAGTTGGCAGCAAAGGGTCCACACCATTCCCCCTCCTCTTACTTCTCCTCCTTTCTACATCCCCCCTATCTTCTACAACATTTTCCTGATGCATCCAGGGGTTTAAATTGCTTATGATATGCCACATTAAGCAGGTAACAGAGTAAAAGAGCCACACTGAAGAGGGTTAAGCAAAGGTTTGAACCTTTCCAGAATGCTTTTACACTGCCTCCACCATCTCCACCAACCTGCTTCTCAAGGCAGGTGTCTATTTGACAGCTGCTGAAACTGAATAAAAAATGTCCTCTATCTACACCAAAATAGGCTTTTCAGCTTTTCCAATTCGATTTAATCGTCTGACAGTTTATGTGGCTTGTACTGGATCACTGTGATAGTTACCCAGCCACCAGTATTTTGCCTCGAAGGCTGTCTCTACCTTTCATCAGCATTTGCCATGCATCATACCTGTGTCCCTGGAAAATGGTGTCTGTTGCAGGATACACATGAAAACATGGGAGGAGAAAATACATATCCCTCATAGCACACTTCATCATTTTTATGTCTGCTTGGAAGGATCCAAGACAGGCCACACTACTGGAATTAAAAAACAAAAATAGAGAATTGAGCGCACTCCAAAAGTCAAGCCTATACACAGATATAATTCTAAGGCAGATTATTCAATGTTGAGAGAATGGTAAATATAGATACAGTATATTAGAGTCTATATATAAAAAAGTCCATAGGCAAAATAGCCAGAGGACACACTAACACTTGATGGCAACCAGCTAACAGATGAAGCAATCTGTAAACGACAAGAAAAACACAAAAGCGGCGCCTTCTAAGCGTAGCAGTAGTAAAATTTATTTGGTTGTCTAACAATATAAAAAACCTACTCACAAAGCAGGTGAAGAGTCAGGCATGTGAACATTAAGGGTTTTCATCCGCGGGTTGTAAACGTCCATCACGCTGGGTATCAGGTTGCTGGTCACTGCTGACGGCAAGGACGATGAATTTCTGTCGAGTGGCCTTTAATCATACCCTGGTTTTACTTCTCTCTCTATTCTGAAAGGGAGGGGAAACCACAGAGGGATCAGAACAGCGGAAGGGGGATGCAAATACTTGAACAGATCCTACTATGGCATTTCTTGCAGCTCAACCAGCTTCCTCTACTCTCCTTCCTACTGACTTTCAACTGCTGCAGGGGGATCAGGGGAAGAGCTGATGACTGAGAAATCAGGAGTGTTTGATCGCTCGGTTCTCAGTCATAGATCTGGCAGGGGACAGATGCATAATTGGACTGGTGGCTGCATCCACTGTGTTCCTGGAATTAGAGCACCCTCAGGTTCCTGGAGTTTCTTCGCTCCATAATCTGTGTCTGGTTTCCTCAGCTTGATTGTAGCGGTTAATGTTTGCAGCTGTTTACACTGATCCTAATGTCAGAGCATGGGGAAGTCAGTGAAGGTAGTATTAATAGATCTGCAAGGCCACACTACTGGAATTGGTGGTACCCCCAACTGTGTTGCACGATGATAAAATTGCAGTCACCTGCTCCCTCTCCTTCTCATTTGCCTCATCCTTTTACTCTTTGCAACTAGAGGTTCCCCCAAGTGCTCCATTCCACGCTAAGCATTACTATGATGCGTTAAAGCTAGTATGCCTAGGGGACAGTGATCTGACAAAGGTTGCAGCACTGAAATTGACAGATTGTAGAAGACATGGGTACAATAGAATTTCTATTACAGGATACAGGTGTTTTCATTTTGTATGTGACTGATAGGAAAGCTTTAAGGAGAAATATAGAAATCCTAATTCCATATAGGCCACTGAAACTCAAGATGCTTGATTTATTCCAGGGCCATAATTAGTCTTTATTTGTGTTTTACTCTTATTTCAACAATACTTTGGGTCCTAGTCTAATATGTTATTCGCAGGATATTAATCTGAGTTGAATTCTAACTCGTTAAGCATATTCTTTTTAACATTTTTTTTCTTTTTAACATACATTTTTGTAGATTGACATGAAATCTTGTTATATAACTCAGGTCAAAAATGAAGGGCTGAATCACCTTACAGTTTGTGCCTTCTAAGGAAGATCTCTGTGCTCAGTTTCTTAAGTTAGTGTTTCTGACTTAGAGAAAGCTACTGTATGCATGACTCAACTCACCCTCTTTAATTGTTTAATTTATTTTGTATTAAAAATAATGCAGCATGAGTAGGGACAATTATTTTGCAGCAAGAACAATATGGGATGGGAGAACAGAGCCAGGAACAACATAAGTGACAGAGTCTCAGTCTACCAGACTCTACCCGTATTTGGAATATTGCTTGTAAAGAGACAAACAATTTTAGAAATGTTCATTAAAATACACATTCTAAACGATTTTCTTTTACCACATTGTATTTTCAAAACTAGATACTTAACATAACAACTCTCAAGCCAAGGATGGTGAAATTAGTAAAGCATTTTGAAACAAATAAGGGGTGAGAAAACTGTAAAACCCTTCATGAAATGAGAGATAAAAGAAATGGTGTCATTCTAAGGGAACGTGAATATAAAGGTTCTCATTTAAAAAATGGTAATGCCACTATGAACTGTCAACATGACAGTTTTGAACAAAGCAGGGCAATTTGCATCTACTTTGCATCTGCTTTTAAAACCAATTGTCTCAGTTATACTGAGATACTTTTAAATGTGAAACGGTAAAATGAAGGTAAGTGTATTTTGCAATATATGCAGCCTATTTGCTTAAAATGTAATAAATGTATTCAGATTATACATATGCTGGATTAGGTAATTCCACATAGAATGGGTACTGGATACAGAATATATTGTTCAAGTTTCCAAATGGCTAGAAGTAAATGCTTAATGAATGGGAACTGATATATTTAGTCTGGAATCCAGCAGAGACATGAGAATTTGCCCTTACAGTTAACCACTTGTGCTTACAAATTCTATGAAATCCTACCATGAGTTGTAGGAGTACTCATGAGTTCATGAAAGTGTGTCTAAGAACCTTATCTTTTAGCACTTCTGGGGGCAGAGTGTGTAAGTACCTGCCAGAAAAACAGTTGTTCTCTTCAGTGGTTGCAACCCTCTAGTCTAAAGCCTCATACCCACGATCAGAATTCCATCAGACTTTTCTGTGGATTTTGCTCAGAAGAACTTGGTATGCATACACACGGCAGTAAACACGAACATAGTGACATAATAGATGTACTATGTGTTTTTTTCTGCTCTTTACCGCCACCCTTTTGGCAACTTCTGCTATTGTTGTATGATCTTTAGCGTTGGTTCTGAGCATGAGTGTTTGTACTTTGGACTTTAGTCCGATGGACTTGTGTACACATGATCGGATTAGCCGATGTAGGACATTTGTTGCCAGAAAATTTGTCTGTTCTCACAGAGATTATTTGTCCGATGAAAAAGCGACAACGTTTGTCTGATGGAGCATACACACGGTCGGATTGTCTGCAAAAACAGGTCCGTCTGAGGTTTGTTGTCTAAAAGTTTAATTGTGTGTACGGGCCTTAACAGTGACTTTGCACATCATCTCAAGTTCTAATATTTATAAAACAATCTCTGTTATGACTATGGAGAAGTGAACAAGTGTATGTTTATGGTCACATTATGTTTAACAGAATGTAAATGTTATCCAAAGAAGTAAAAAAAAAAAAAAAAAAAAAAAAAAACAAGTCTGATGTACATCACAACCTTTGGTGGCCAACACCCCTGGGGTGGGGTAATCATGGTTATAAAACCTTTCTCCTAATGTTATTGGTCCTAATCTATGTTAGAATATTGTGACATGGTGTATATCATATACATTATTGTAGTTTTACTGGTGATAGCAAAAAATATGGTATGGTTGATAGCCATATAGGTAAAAGCTGCCTTTTACCTTTGCCACCTAATAGCACATGCCCATTGCACTTGCACTGGCTGAAAACCCAGCCCTGCCAATGCCTTTACTTGCCGAATTTCTCTTGTACTCTCTAGGGTTTAACCTTTTCACTGCTTTTTAAAATGCTTTTTCTTTTATTTTATTTTTCACCTACAGCTTTTACAGTTTGTAAAAGACCCCCCATACATTTCCTGAAAGCGCAAGAGCCATACAAAAGAAAATATAGCATAACATGTTTGTGTATACAATGTATTATATAGTTCTGTGCTTAAAAATGGAAATCTATAAATAAATATGTATATTAGATGCTGTTCATGAAGTGTCCAGCATACACATTCATGCTAAACATAGCTCAAAATGAACTTTACGCTTTAACTCTCAGAATTCACAGGGAGGCTTGCCATAAAATATGCAACTGTGCAACTCGGACTGAATAGTTATACCAGTGTAGCCTTTTTCAGATTGGAAATTCTGTACAGCACAAACTAAAAAGTACAAAAGGGCACAAATGACTAGTGCATTATCTCTAGTACTTTATTAAAAGGATACACTTGTACTCGCAAACCAAAATGAAATGGTAGAATATTATAAATAGAGTGTCCAAATCATAGGATTGCACCGATGACGTAACAAGCTGATGCATTTTTTTATATTTTTTGGGAATATGTATTATAGCAAAAAGTAAAAAATATTGATTTTTTTTCAAAATTGTCGCTCTATTTTTGTTTATAGTGCAAAAAATAAAAAGTGCCACGTTGCACAAGCGTGCATTTGTCAGTTAAAGCGACGCAGTGCCGAATCGCAAAAAGTGGCCTGGTGCTTTAGCAACAAAATGGTCCGGGGCTTAAGTAGTTAAACAAAGATGATGTATAAGTCCTGCTTTCCTCCCCCTGGAGGGCAGGGGTTGGCAAGGTGGATAAGGTCAACAAATTATACTACCCAAAATGGTCTCAATTGATAAAATTACAATGGCACACAAAATCCCCAAAGTCACAACAAAACTGGTTTGTACAGATAGGTGTTTTTAGCCCTTTTTAGACTGATAGGAATTCTATACCATTAATGTAATATTATTTTATTCTTATAAATATAATCTATCCATTCCTTGCAATAATGGGATCTGGAATTTGGATGGGGTTAACATGGATTTGGTTAGCCTTGGCTACACTAATATGGCCTCCATTTCAGTCCTATAGAGATTTGATGCAAGAAACTAACAGTTACATAATATTTTTCACCAACAGGCTCTCTTTCCCTTCTTTCTGTGGGTTCCACCCCTTCTGCGCTATGGGAACGATAAATTCTGGTCCTTAACTTCCAGTACTGGAAGTTGCACCCATCTGGTGGCCTGTGTGTATTTTTATTTTTTTTTTTACAAAAAGGGTTTTATTAGGTGAAAAGTAATACATATAACATCGTATACTCACAGAAGTACAATAGTGGTAGAGAATTGTATACAGCAAAAGATATACAACTAAGGAATTAACATAGAGAGGAAAAACTAAACAAAACAATCGTATAGAAAATCCATACAGAAACATTCATGTAAGCATACATGTGTCAACACTTATGTCATTTTTGAAATAGAGGGGAAGAATAATGTCGGTGCTTGAACAGTTCTAATCGGGTAGGGAGAGATGGGGAGGGGAGAGGAGGGGGTGGGGGAGAGAAGGGAGAAGAAGAAAAAAAAAGGGGGGGGGATGCCAGGGACTCTGAGCGAAAGTTGAATAATGAATCCTATTTTCAGGTTCATTTTAAAAATATATTTGTATTGCTGAGATTCTTTAAATGTTGTCCAATTGTACCAGGTAGCATAGAACTTAGTAATCCTTTCTTGGGAAATACTAATGAGTTCCTCGACTCTTTCCATGCAATTTATTCTTCTATTTTAGCACCCAGACGTGATCTAATAGCAACCTGGGGGGCTCCGTCTTTATTATTATTATAAAGTCACCATCATTCTATTTGGTATGTATAATAATAATAGAGCATGACTTATAATATACTAATCTGCCAAAGAGTTAATGATGTGCCCTTTGGATCTCTAAAAATAATTATGCTACAATTGAATGTTATAATGTATGGTAGTTTGATTGGGATTGGGGGAGGAGGGAGATTTAGGAAGATTTAAATTATAATGGGGCAGACAGGTCATACAAGGGTCGGTCCTTATTGGTGAGTGAAATGGGGAAAGATGGGGGGAAGGCTATGGCAGGTGATACAAACAACAATTGGAAACGTATGAAAACGTAAAATCTCGTGAGCAGCTATGTGAAACAATAAACAAAAAACTAAAAGCTGCCAGCACCACCCACACTTCCTAAATACAGGTATGTGATGATGCAAAAAAACAAAAACAAATGAGTGCAACGCTAAATAAACATAAAATGCCAACAAATATAATGATATATAAACCAAGAGTTGACTACCCCTATATTGAGTTCTTAATACATTCTACCAATCCACAATAAAGTGCAATGTGCTCTGAACTCCTCATGAAATCCTAATATCATACAGTAAAAATAATGATGATAACGTGCAATTGGGGATGAGCCAAACACCCCCGCGTTCGGTTCGCACCAGAACCATCGAACAGTCCGATCGTTTGCACGAACATTTAGAACCCCATTGAAGTCTATGGGACTCGAATGTTCGAATTCAAAAACGATAATTTTAAAGACCAATATTCAAGTTATTGTTGGAAAACGTCTTTCAGAACCCGGGTCTTGCCCCAGGGAACATGTATCAATGGAAAAAAGTTTTAAAAACGGTTGTTTTTTCAGGAGTCCTGCTCCTGAACAAATGACAGTTTTAAAACCTTTTTTCCATTGATGCATGTTCCCTCGGGCAAGACCCGGGTTCTCAAAGACGTTTTCACAGGCAAACTATAGACACCCAGCAGGTACAATATTTAAAGGAATTTTTATTTTTTTATTTTATTTAAGCATCATTAAAATCACTGCTATTGTACCTGCTGGGTGTCTATACCTGTGATAATGTCTTTAAATAGCACAATCACCTGCCTGCCAGTAAATTAGGAAGAACTGATCTAGCTAAGCTATGCAGTGTATAAATATATGTACAACTCCTAAGGATGTATATATATTCTCTACACACTGTAATAAAGCTAAACTAACTAGCCTGCTTGCCTGCTCTATCTAGGTCAGTGTTTTTCAACTCCAGTCCTCAAGGCACACCAACAGGTCATGTTTTCAGGCTTTCCATTTTTTTGCACAGGTGATTTGATCAGTTTCACTGCCTTAGTAATCACCACAGCCATTTCATCTGAGGGAAATCCTGAAAACTTGACCTGTTGGTGTGCCTTGAGGACTGGAGTTGAAAAACACTGATCTAGGTAGCTAAAAAGACAATCTCTCTGTCTCTCTGACTGCTCTCATTAACAAGCCAGAACACACTACACGAGGCCGCCCAGCAGGCGGCCTTATATAGTGTGGGGCGTGTGCTAACGCCCTGAGCCATAATTGGCCAAAGCACCCAGACTTTGGCCAATTATGGCTCTCCTTTTTTTGCGTGCTGTGATTGGCCAAGCATGCAGGGTCATAGTGCATGTTTGGGCAATCATCAGGGTGCAATGCCGCAGTGAATTATGGGCCGTTTCGTTTCACTCGAATTTGCCGCGAACGATAGTTTTTGTTCGATTCAAACATACGTTCGTTTCGAACGCAAAGCTCATCCCTACGTGCAATATGCTTAAACAATGTTCTTATAATCAATCAAATTGTAAACAATATGATAGTCCATTATATAGTTAATAGATTAGTAATACAGTAATTATTCCTCTGGGACTACTCCTTCTATTGTTCCTCCTTCCTTTGGAATATAACTCAGGTAGCCGATTACCCTATGAGATGCTCCTTCCTGATAGTTACCAAAGACCTCCACTCTCATCACCCACATGCAATTCAAAACTTGCAATAGTGCTTTATTGCATATTGCATAGTGCTTTATCTGTAAATGGCACTATTTTTACTAAAATAAAAATTATGTAAAATGCTACAATGATTTAATGTTGTTGTTGAACAATGCGAGAAGTCTGTCAAACAAAATGGATGAGTTGGAAACTGGTGTATGAAGAGAACTATCATTTAATTGGTATTGGTGAATCTTGGCTTCATTCTTATTCCAACATAAAAATAGTGCAGCGCAAACAATACAATGTGATGACTATAATGGTGTTTCTCATATACCAAAAAGCATGTGTAATGGAAAGGCAAAAAGCAAACCAAAGAAAAGTGATAAATTACACCAATTACTGAGTGCTTAAAATATCTTAATAAGTGTCCATATAATGTTCTGTGCTGTAAATCCAATGATCCAATTGGTAGGAATCCATCAGAGAGTGAATAAAATAAGAATAAATCCAATGGCTGTGATCAGATCCACCAAGGTGCAAACTGGATAAAATGATAAACAGTGCTCCCACCACCAAATGGATATTCTACTATTACCTCCAAGGACGACCACTGTTTTACCAGATGGTCATATTGCGCATGAATATCCAACAGGAAACCCGGAACATGGATGTTAAGAAGTCCTCATATGTCAAACATGGTGATGTCAAAACAAAAAGAGAGGAGACAAACATCTAAGAGCTTCCGTAGGAACCAGGGATTTATTGCAACATAAAAGTACAATTTACTCACATTTGGTGAGGAAATAACAGGCATCAACGAAATCAAAACGAGACCGAACGAGAAGGTAGATGCAGGATGAGGTTCAGACCATGAGCAAGCGACTGTGCAGGTAATTACTGTCCCCGGACGCGTTGCGTAAAAATTTACTTCTTCAGCAGGGCAGGAATTCAAACAATCGCGCGCCATCTTAAATACGCCGCTTGACCCGGAAAGAAAACGTCGCTTAGGACGCAGTGACGTGCAGGGTTCAACCCAGCGTCATGTGGGATCCTAGTGGCTTCAAAACATGATGACGCGGTACTGCACGTATCCGCGTCATCTCACGTTGTAACAGCTTTATTGTCCCGCAAAGTGCTAGAGGCTTCAAAACGTGGTGACGCGGTACGGCACGCATCTGCGTCATCTCACGTTGTAACAACTTTATTGTCCCGCAGCAAGGCGGTCAGATAAACATAAAAGAAATTACCAAGATTGTCGCCATCTAGCGGATATAAAGTGAAACACATGTAAACTAAATAAAACAAAATAGAATAAAATCACAGCGCTCGGTCAGATCGGAACCTCATTGGTATACATAATTAGAAATAGTATCCTGTTAGTATTATAATTGATAACAGTTATAAACCACAAGTAGAATGGAGAGACTACATATAAATTACATTCCATTTCCACAAATCTAAATTAAAATTAAAATTGAGAATAAAATATATTAAAAATAATTAATAAACATTATTTGTTAGATATAAAACAATTTAGGTCAAATTCAACGTTGAGGCCTTCGGGAGTGAGCACTTTGGTCTCATATATCCAGAAGGACTCTCTTTTGCTAATTTGACGGATATAATTCCCACCCCTCCAGTGCTTATCCACCCTTTCAAGGCCCCAGAATTTCAAACTTCTGGGATTCCTATTGTGATATTGACGGAAGTGCTTGGAAACACTGTGGGATCGTTTTCCCAGCGTAATATTACTTACGTGTTCTCCTACACGGACCGATAAGGCACGTGACGTGCGGCCTACATACTGGAATCCGCAATCACATTCCAGCATGTAGACTACACCAACTGTTTGACAAGTAATGAGATTTTTGATGATGTAGCTTTTTCCCGTGGAGAAGGCTGTAAAGTTTTTACGCTTCTTCACGTTATGTTTACACTGTTTACAAGCTGAACATCTACCACACGCATAAAAGCCTGAAAGGAAAGAAAAAATTCTGTTTTCTTTGAAGGCCGGTGGGTCAATGGCTCCAGGGGCTACTACATCCCTTACAGTAGGGGCTTTTTTATATATGAACCGTGGACGTGGAGGGAGAAGAGGCCCCAAGGTTTTATCCTTTTTTAAAACCTCCCAGTGTTTGGTGACAATCTTCTCAAATTGTCTATATTGAACATTATAGTCCAAAATAATTTTAAATTCAAAATTCTCTACTTTATTGGATTTTAACGAATCAGCTACTAGGTCAGCTCTATTCAAATTGCCCACTCGTGCTAATTCATTGGAGATGACATCTCGATCATACCCCACCATGGTGGGGCCCTCCTCCGATAACCCCCACTGGCAACAGAGGGAACAAAAGAAGAGAAAGAGAGGGAAACGGGCCGGACGTAGAACAGTCAAAAAAGACAAAATCCCACTAGGCACGGGTATTTATAATATCAGTGGGACTATTCTAACTGACGACGAATTAAGAATTCTAGACAAAGGACTCAAATTCGCCCCCATCAGGAATTTTAACAAGTTTCAGACTTATGTTGGTATTTCTAAGTTTGTAAGAACTTTGAACATCAAAAAATATTTTTTATCAAAACCGGCCGAAAGGTCTTCTTTGATCCCTATTGGTTCACATTCTAATTTAAAAACCAAGAGTGTATTCAATCCTTCTAATATAGACAGTAAACACATTGATGTGTTCAAAAATATGGTTTTAAGTGACCTTGAGTCTATGAAAATTAGAAAGATTAGAGACCCCCTTTATGTTAAAAATGGTATAGCGTCTTTAGAAACCAAAAAAGATGTGGTAATACGCCCTGCGGATAAAGGGGGTGGGTTGGTAGTGATGTCAAAGGAGTATTATAAGGGGGAGATGAATCGCCTCCTAAGTGATACTGACACCTACCAAGTATTGAAAACTGATCCGATTTTTGAGTACAAAGGTGAATTAGCAGTTCTAGTTAAAAAGGGGCTTAAAAGAAAGATTCTTTCCAAAAAAGAGGCAGAATTTTTAGACCCTAGTGCATGTAGAACACCTTTTGTATACTTTTTACCGAAGGTACATAAAAATGCCACCCATCCACCTGGAAGACCCATAGTCAATGGCATTGAGTCTGTATCTTCAAGATTGGGCCAATACATTGACTTCTTCCTAAAACCTATTGTCTCTAAAACTAAATCGTACCTTAGAGATACTAAACACTGTATACAAACCCTTGAACCCCTGACTAGTACATCAAATAGTCTTCTTGTGACGGCAGATGTTAGCTCTTTATACACCATTATAGGACATGCCGATGCAATCTCGGCTGTCAAATGGGGTTTGGCGCAATCTGACCTGTCGACCAAGCATAACAAGTTCCTTCTTCAGTGCTTGGAATTTTGTTTGACTAAAAATTATTTTTGGTACGGTAGAAATTATTATTTACAAGTAATGGGTGTCGCAATGGGGCTAAATTCGCCCCGAGTGTTGCCAACCTTTTTATGGCGCTATGGGAAGAAGAGGCCATTTTTAAAGATCCCCCTATACAGTTAAAATGCTATAAAAGATACATCGATGACCTACTCATGATCTGGGAAGGCGATTTATCTAGTTTGGAACATTTCATGTCGAATCTAAACAATAATTCCCATAACATCACTCTCACTTGGAATATGGATGTAGACAAAATATCTTTCCTAGACCTCGAGATTTACAAAGTTGGAGAATCCTTTAATACCCGCAATTACTTTAAGCCTTCCGATAGGAATGGCTTTATACCCCTGGATAGTTGTCACCATAAAAATTGGCTGTGCAACATTCCAAGGGGGCAATTTATTCGTCTCAGGCGAAATTGCACGTCAGATACAGAATTTTTTTCTCAATCAAAAAACTTAATGGGTAAATTCCATCAAAAAGGGTATGATCGAGATGTCATCTCCAATGAATTAGCACGAGTGGGCAATTTGAATAGAGCTGACCTAGTAGCTGATTCGTTAAAATCCAATAAAGTAGAGAATTTTGAATTTAAAATTATTTTGGACTATAATGTTCAATATAGACAATTTGAGAAGATTGTCACCAAACACTGGGAGGTTTTAAAAAAGGATAAAACCTTGGGGCCTCTTCTCCCTCCACGTCCACGGTTCATATATAAAAAAGCCCCTACTGTAAGGGATGTAGTAGCCCCTGGAGCCATTGACCCACCGGCCTTCAAAGAAAACAGAATTTTTTCTTTCCTTTCAGGCTTTTATGCGTGTGGTAGATGTTCAGCTTGTAAACAGTGTAAACATAACGTGAAGAAGCGTAAAAACTTTACAGCCTTCTCCACGGGAAAAAGCTACATCATCAAAAATCTCATTACTTGTCAAACAGTTGGTGTAGTCTACATGCTGGAATGTGATTGCGGATTCCAGTATGTAGGCCGCACGTCACGTGCCTTATCGGTCCGTGTAGGAGAACATGTAAGTAATATTACGCTGGGAAAACGATCCCACAGTGTTTCCAAGCACTTCCGTCAATATCACAATAGGAATCCCAGAAGTTTGAAATTCTGGGGCCTTGAAAGGGTGGATAAGCACTGGAGGGGTGGGAATTATATCCGTCAAATTAGCAAAAGAGAGTCCTTCTGGATATATGAGACCAAAGTGCTCACTCCCGAAGGCCTCAACGTTGAATTTGACCTAAATTGTTTTATATCTAACAAATAATGTTTATTAATTATTTTTAATATATTTTATTCTCAATTTTAATTTTAATTTAGATTTGTGGAAATGGAATGTAATTTATATGTAGTCTCTCCATTCTACTTGTGGTTTATAACTGTTATCAATTATAATACTAACAGGATACTATTTCTAATTATGTATACCAATGAGGTTCCGATCTGACCGAGCGCTGTGATTTTATTCTATTTTGTTTTATTTAGTTTACATGTGTTTCACTTTATATCCGCTAGATGGCGACAATCTTGGTAATTTCTTTTATGTTTATCTGACCGCCTTGCTGCGGGACAATAAAGTTGTTACAACGTGAGATGACGCAGATGCGTGCCGTACCGCGTCACCACGTTTTGAAGCCTCTAGCACTTTGCGGGACAATAAAGCTGTTACAACGTGAGATGACGCGGATACGTGCAGTACCGCGTCATCATGTTTTGAAGCCACTAGGATCCCACATGACGCTGGGTTGAACCCTGCACGTCACTGCGTCCTAAGCGACGTTTTCTTTCCGGGTCAAGCGGCGTATTTAAGATGGCGCGCGATTGTTTGAATTCCTGCCCTGCTGAAGAAGTAAATTTTTACGCAACGCGTCCGGGGACAGTAATTACCTGCACAGTCGCTTGCTCATGGTCTGAACCTCATCCTGCATCTACCTTCTCGTTCGGTCTCGTTTTGATTTCGTTGATGCCTGTTATTTCCTCACCAAATGTGAGTAAATTGTACTTTTATGTTGCAATAAATCCCTGGTTCCTACGGAAGCTCTTAGATGTTTGTCTCCTCTCTTTTTGTTTTGACATCACCATGTTTGACATATGAGGACTTCTTAACATCCATGTTCCGGGTTTCCTGTTGGATATTCATGCGCAATATGACCATCTGGTAAAACAGTGGTCGTCCTTGGAGGTAATAGTAGAATATCCATTTGGTGGTGGGAGCACTGTTTATCATTTTATCCAGTTTGCACCTTGGTGGATCTGATCACAGCCATTGGATTTATTCTTATTTTATTCACTCTCTGATGGATTCCTACCAATTGGATCATTGGATTTACAGCACAGAACATTATATGGACACTTATTAAGATATTTTAAGCACTCAGTAATTGGTGTAATTTATCACTTTTCTTTGGTTTGCTTTTTGCCTTTCCATTACACATGCTTTTTGGTATATGAGAAACACCATTATAGTCATCACATTGTATTGTTTGCGCTGCACTATTTTTATGTTGTATCTACTTTGGGAATTTTTGTGAAGGTTTCTTTGTGTTCAGCTAGCATTCATAGAAAATTTAACCTTGGTGTTACTTTTCACTATTGATTTTATATATATTTCTTTTTTCCTCATTATTTTGCGCTGAGTACCCCCCCTTTTTTCTGTATTCATTCTTATTCCAGTCAGCCTCGTCACATATAGCCCCATACATGCATCTACCTCTTGTGATTGGAGGTGATCTAAACTCAGTTATGGTAGCACAGGAAGACAAGTCCATGACAAAACCCCCAACCCACTACCATTTACAATCTTCAGTCACCCCATTATTCTCTTTCACTGACAGGTTTCCAACTTATTGATCTCTGGCGACTAACACACCCCAAGGGTAGAGAATTCACTTTTTACTCACCCCCTTGCCACACATTGTCCAGAATCGACTATCTATTGTTCAATCCTGCTCTTTTGCCTCATAAGTCAGATGCTTTTATTCATGAAATAGCCTTATCCGATCATGCCTCGTCACAGTCTCAATAAGATACTACAGTTTACCACCCCCAGCTGAAATGGGCACTTCCCCCAATATTTAGCCCACAATCCAGAACTCCAGAAAGTCCTATAAGTGGTCTTGTCTGAGTATGAATCGACTAACGTGGCTCACAGCACTTGCCCCAACCTATACTGGGATGCTGGCAAAGCTGTCTTATGAGGCAGAATTATTGCATTTGCGGCCTCCTAAAGCTCTAAAGCACTATCGAGAAGCCAGCAACCCTCTCAGGCCTATTCTTTCCTCTCCCCACCCTCCGGTTGCCACCCTAGACAGACCCTAATTAATCCATCCATCTGTTTTCATTCTTAGGGAATTTCTACATCCCTCTCTCAACACTTACCAATTAACAGAGCAGGACCTGCCTGTTGAAGATGACTCTCCTTACCAGACCTAACTTCTACTTTTTTGACCCCCCTCCCAACTGCCCCCCCTATTTTGCTGGCCACTCTGGGGCAACAGCGTGGTGGAGCGGGAGGGGAAGGAGAGGATTACTCATAGTCTGATCCAAGTTTCAATTACACCCAATGTGGGGACCCTACATACCAGGCCCCAGCTTAGTCATACTTGTTATTTACCGTTATTGTTGTCGTCTGCACATGACCTATTAGTTAGTTCTTTTGAAAACCTCAGCTGGTATCAAAGGACTGATTTTTATGTCTAAGCGTTCTCTGTATGTCTGTTCTCGCTCTTCTGCTGTAAAAAAAATAATAAAACCCTAATAGAGTTTAATATATGTGACTAAGCCCATTATAACATTACCTAATTTAATAAAAGAATGAAAACGATTTGGAGCAGTGACTAACTTTAAAGTTAATTATGACAAATCCAAAATGCTAAATGTATCACTAACAGAAAAAACACAAATTCTATTGCAAAAGCCTTTCCGTTTAAATGGACGCAAGAAGCAATTAAGTATCTGGGAATTTATGTTCGGAGAGACCTGAACCAACTAAAAATTGAATTACAATGCGACAATCTGAAAAGTAATACAATTACGACAAAAATATAAAAAATGACATACTCGTGGATGGGAAGAATAAAAATACGGTAATAAAAATGGGCATATTACCAAAACTGTTATATATTCTTCAAACTGTTCCCCTAGTTATTCCCCTAAAAATTATGATTGAACTAAGAAAAGCAATAGGAAGTTTTATTTGGAATCATAAATCACCACGAGTAAAATGGGAAATCTTAATTAGAACTAAGAAAAATGGGGGGTTAGCATTACCCAATTTTTCAAAATATTTACAAGCAGCCTGCATTACTAGGATTGTAGATTGGTACCACAACACGTAGGAGAAACAATGGGTTAAAATAGAAGAAGATATTATAGGAATTCAACTCAAAGCACTCCCCTGGATAAAACCCAATTTAAGACCCGGAAATAATAAATGAACAATTTTTGTAAGAGCTACATTAAAAATCTGGGATGCAGAAATAAAAAAGGGGAATCTATCCACCATGATCGGACCATTGGCCCCTCTATTCTCCAATCCATAATTTCCATCAGCTATCGCAACCACAAAATACTTAGGATGGAATATATTGGAGAACACAAGGATGGCCCAGATCCCAGTGGAGGGGAAATGCCAAAAATGCAAGATTTGTGACCTGAATGCAAACATAAATGGCTTTTTTTTTTTTTGGTTCAAGGTTCTCCTTAATATTCATACCAGACCCAAAGGGCCTGGTAATGGACTGAGGGAGGGGGACCCCTGCCATTTTTTTTTAAATGAATTTGATCTGTATTGCTGAGACCCGACAATTCCTGAATAGCCAGTGAGTAGTTTTAAATTACTTTTTTTTTTCCTTTAGAAATTACATTTTGTGCAGGGACAGTTCTAAACATGGGAAACACGCACTACTTTACAGGCATTCTATACACACTCGCCAGGTATGAATTTTATTGTTTCACTTTAAGCATTATTAAAATCACTGCTTCCGGAAAAAAACTGTTTTTTAAACTTTTTTTGCATTGATACATGTCCCCTGGGGCAGGACCCGGATCACCAAACACTTTTTTATCCCCACTTGCATATTAACCTTTAATATTAGCACTTTTGATTTTTCATGTTCGTGTCTTATAGACTTTAACGGTGTTTGCGTTTTCAACAAATTTTCAACAAATTATTTGCCTGTTCGCATGTTCTGGTGCGAACTGAACTGAGGGGGGGGGGGTGTTTCGGCTCATTCCTATTCAAGACCCATTGACAGCCTTAGACCCTTCTGTTTCATCATTCACAGCTGCTGGGTCAATTTAAATTTGGATGATAAAGAGTTTTCTGCAAACCCTTGCCTCTCCCTATGTAACATAAAATATGAAACACAGAAAATCCTCTGCAGCAGTTGGTATGCTGATTAAACTTGTGTCTGTGCATCCCAGACTGTAAACACAAGTAATAGCACAGTTTTTGAACTTAGATTAAATAAATAAATAAATGGATAGAATAAATAAACCCCTCTCCGTGGCCCACCTCACTACCTGTCCCCTGGACCCTGTCCCCTCTCAATCACTGCAACCACCTTCCCGCTCTATCCTCAACTCCCTAACCCACATCTTAAACCTCTCCTTCTCCACTCAAATATACACTGGTTACCCCCATACTTAAAAAACCCTCACTAGACCCCACCTGTTTGAATAACTTAAGACCCATCTCCCTGCTCTCATTTGCCTCCAAGCTCTTTGAACGCCTTGCTCATAACCGAATGAGTCGCTACCTCATCTACAAAAACAATCTCAACCTTATACAGTCCATCTTCTGCCCACAACATTCTACTGAAACTGCCCTACTAAAACTCACCAATTACCTACTAACTATTGAAACCAATGGCCATTATTCCATACTCATACTCTTATGCCGCGTTCACACGATCATTTTTTGTGATGAAAAAAAAACGATGTTTCAAGTGATGAAACAAAACGACGTTTTTCAAACTTCATTTTCCAAAACGACGTTGCATACACACCATCATTTTTCCAAAATGCTCTAGCAAAGCGTGGTGACGTAAGACACGTTCGACGGCACTCTGTTCCATTGAAGCTCCGTCTCATAACTTGCCTCTAAGCATGCGCGGCTTTAAAAACGTTGTTTTCAACATTGTTTTGCCCACACACCATCACTTTTTATGACACAAAAAGCATGTTCGAATTTTTTTTTGGTCGTTTTTTGAAGCCATAAAACAACGTTTTGCCCACACACGGTGATTTTAAATGACGTTTTTGAAAACGTCGTTTTTTTTCATCACAAAAAATGATCGTGTGTACGCGGCATTAGACCTCTCTGCTGCCTTTGACACAGTTGACCACCTGCTCCTCCTCAGCAAATTACACTCCCTTGGCCTCCGTGAATCTGCTTTATCCTGGTTCTCCTACCTATCTCAGACACATTCAGTGTCACTTACAACTCCATCTCCTCTGCGCCGCTTCCTCTTTCTGTTGGGGTACACCAAGGATCCGTCCTTGGGTCCCTCCTATCCTCTATACCTCTTCCCTGGGCCAGTTGATAACCTCCCATGGCTTACAATACCACCTCTATGCCAGCAACACCCAGATCTATCTCTCCACTCCTCAACTCACCCCCTCGATCTCCTCACAGATCTAAAACTTACTGAATGACATATCTTTATGGATGTCACACCACTTCCTCAAACTCAATCTTTCTAAAACTGAGCTTGTTATATTTCCTCCCTCACGGCCCCCTCCCCCCGCCATGAATTTACAATTAATATCAACAATCAACAATATCGCAGGGGTTTTGGAGCCTACACGTCGCTCGGTGTCATTCCTGGTGAACTCTGTTAGCTGTGTTACATATATGTACATGCCTGTTTACATCTGAAGAAATGTGAGTAGCCTGTCAAATGCCTATTTGATTAAAGCAGTGATCAAGCGGAAGCTCTTAGATGGTTGTTTTTTCTTCCATGTCCCCTTGCTACGGTATCCATGCTGAGACCATCAATAGGAGACCTACTTCACATCCTGTTTTCCTAATGCGCTAATGACCATCTGCTAACCCAGTGTTCTTAACCTAAGGTGAGAGTAGCCATCTACACTGGTGGAGGGATAAGTTTCAATACCTGCTACCCTAGCTTTCTCTCACGTGGTGAAGATCTTCTTTCAATCATTCATCTCACTGAATGTTCTACAGAAGTTTTTCTCCTTTTGTCACGAATTGTTTGGACTTTACCAATTTTCTTATTGTATTCTTATTATATTCTATATTTTACATGGTTTGCACTGCACTATATATATATATTTTGTACTACTTGGGATTTGTGTGAAGGTCCTTTTTGTGCTTAGCTTGCATTCCCTAGATACATTAACTGTTTGGTTTCTGCATCTTTTCTATGGATTAATTTGTAGTGATACATATTTTCACTTTATTTATTTATTTACTTATTTATATTTTTTATTCTATATTAATCACGTTGATCATACATATTTTTGCGCTGATTGCACCCTCTATTTGCAAATATCAACAACACAACCATTGGTCCCTCCACACATGCCAGGGTGCTGGGTGAAATCCTTGACCTCTCCTTCAGCCCCCACATCCAATCACTGGCTAAATCTTGCCGCCTTAACCTCCGCAATTTCTCCAGAATTTGACTCTTTCTGACTAATGACACCACAAAGCAACTTATTCACACCTTGATTATTTCCCACCTTGACTACTGCAACTCTCTCCTTTATTGCCTACCCTTATGCAGACTATCCCCCCTTCAGTCTATTATGAATTCTGCTGCTAGACTTATACACCTCACTAACCAATCAGTAACTGATGCAACTCTCTGCCAATCCCTTCACTTGCTTCCCCTACCCCACTGTGTAAAATTCAAAATGCTAACCACAACATACATGGCAATTCACAACATCACCCCAATCTACATCACCAACCTCATCTGCAGATATCGCCCAAATTGTCCCCTCCGCTACTCCTAGGACCCCCTGCTCTCTAGCTCCCTTGTTATCTCCTCCCATGCTCATCTTCAGGACTTCTCCAAAGCCTCTCCCATCCTCTGGAACTCCCTGCCCCAGTATGTCAGATCAGCCTCTACACTGTACACCTTTAGGAGATCCCTGAAAACGAATTTATTCAGGGAAGCTTATCCCACACCCACCTAACAACTGTCCCCTAGCCACCCCTATCAAATCATTTTCTGCAGCTATTACTTTTTTTACCACTACCCCCCCCTTTAGAATGTTAGCTCTATGAGCAGGGCCCTCCTTTATCTTCTGTATTGAACTGTACTGTAATTATGCTGTCCCCCCTCTACATTGTAAAGCGCTGCATAAACTGGCGGACACTTCGGACACTTTTCTGAAATTTTTGGGACCATTTACATTTATACAGTGAACAATGCTATAAATATGCATTGATTACTGTATAAATGTGACTGGCAGTGAAGGGGTTAACCACTAGGGGGCGGGGAAGGGGTTAAATGTGTGTCCTATGAGTGTTCTAACTGTAGGGGGAGGGGGGGTGACTGGGGGAGGTGACCGATTGTGTCCCTATGTACAAGGGACACAGCAACGGTCTCCTCTCTCCCTGACAGGACGTGGAGCTCTGTGTTTACATACAGAGATCCACGTCCCCGCTCAGTCACTGGGCAATCGCTTGTGCCCGGCGGCGATCGTTGCCGCCGGGCACTCGCACCGGGATCCCAGCAGAGCGGCGGTTGCGCGCGCGCCCGCGGCTTTAAAAGGACATCACGTCATATGACGTGATGTCAGGATAATGGAGTCCTCCGCCCGCCGTCATTTGACGGTGGGCAGAGGACAAGTGGTTAAAGTAGTTTTAAAATATATATTTTTTTCATTTTTTTAAATATTGTTTTCTTTTTTTATTACATTTTTTCTTGTTTTTACATTTTTCTTTTTACATACTGTGACCAGATCATCAGTGCCCTGATTAAAAATTGCAGTCTCAACAGTGCCAATCAGTGCTGCCTACCAGTGCTTATCAGTGCTGCCTATCAGTGCAGCCTATAGGTGCCCATCATTGCTGCCTATCAGTGCCGCATATCTGTGAGGCCTCATCAATGCATATCAGTGCTGCGTCATAAGTGCTTAACAGTGCCGCCTCACCTTATTAAAAGTGCCCAATATTGAAGTGGTTGTTCAATATGTCAATATATTTAAAAAATTACAAATTATTATGTCCATATATTTTCTCTTCATACTGTGAATAACCTGTGGACCCTTTGTACAAGCTTCCTGTGGATGCGTGTGCATTGTAGTGGCAGATGCATAATGGTTTTACTTGGTGACTATGGTAGAATAGTCCAGTGCATTGTTCATTGGCATGGCTATCTTCAATACTATGCTGGGGTAAGCATGAATAAAGCCTTGTTCACAAGATCAGTCCATACGATGAGAGCGGTCTGAAGGACCGTTGTCATAGGTTAACCGATGAAGCTGACTGATGGTCTGATGTGCCTACACACGATCAGTTAAAAAAACGATTGTATCAGAACGCGGTGACGTTCAATGCTTCCAAGCATGCGTCGACTTGATTCTAAACATGAGTGGATTTTTAACCGATGGTCGTGCCTACTAACGATCGGTTTTGACCTATTGGTTAGGAATCCATAGGTTAATTTTAAAACAAGGTGGCTTTTTTTTAACCTAAGGTTAAATAACCTATGGGGCCCACACACGATCGGTTTTGACCAATGAAAACGGTCCATCAGACCGTTGTCCTCTGGCTATCCTATCATGTGTAACAGGCCTAAGTGACAATGCTTCAGCAGAACAGTGATCCAAAAGGGAAATGTGTCTGGATAGAATTGGCTGATTTGATTTAATTAAAAGTAGATCATATATAAAAATACATTAATAAAAAAATAAAAAAAGGGATTTAACTTCTAGATAACAACATGGGCAAAAACATATTTGGTGTCAAGAAAGTGAAGTGGATCCGAGTGATTCTATAGCGATACACACCTCATCCCAAAGGTAATTAATATAAGTACAGAAGAAAAGTGGAATTATAACGTTGTTAGGAACAATCTAATAAGAGAAAATAACTATTATGTAAAAGATTTACATTTTTTATTAAGATACTGTATATACATTGTACAGAATACAAAAAAGAACAAGGTTCAATAAAAACAAAGGCCCAGATTCAGAGAGAATTGGATTCTCGTAGCGTATCAGAAATACACTACGCCGACGTTTTTTACCTGGCTCTACGTGGAATCCAGGTAGATTTTGTCCAGTAAACGACGGCGGCGTAGTGTATTTCTCCCGTCGCAATCCATCTACACGAGTAGGGGGGTGAAGGATTTAAAATAGGCGCGTTCCCGCGGCGATCGAACTGCGCATGCTCTGTTCGCAAATTTCCCGCCGTGCATTGCGCGAAATCACGTCGTTACGTCATTCGTTGTTTGAGTAGCGTCGTTTACGGACATTTCTATTCCCGAACGAGTTACGCAAAAAAAAAAAATTAAATTCGACGCGGGAACGACGGCCATACTTAACATGGGCTACGCACCGTTAGACCAGCAAAAAGCTGGTCTAACAGTACGTAAAAAAAAACAGACGTAAGCGATTGCGAAGACCGCTCGTATCTTCGTGGATCGCCGTAAAAACACATTTGCATATCCCGACGCATCAAAACGACGCAAACTCCTCCCATCGGCCGCAAAAATATCGCAGCGTAGATCCGAAGGCTTACGAAGACGTAAGCCTCTCGGATCGAAGCCCGAAGCCGCCGTATCATGGTTTGAGGATTCAAACTAGTGATACGGCGCGCAAAATTTGAAATTACTCCTGTCTAACACCAGTTAGACAGGCGAAATTGCTCTGTGAATCTGGGCCAAAGTGTTGAAGCAGTTTTTAAAGTGTATGGGTCGCTGGGATCCCCACATTGTATGAGATAGTGATCACATACAATGTCACATCCCTATATACTGTATTTTGCCATTTATGCTTCCTCAGGGGGGTATACTGGGACCACCAATTTCACAAGCCAGCTTTAACATGAGAATACAGGGGGCGTGGCTTGGCGAGCAGCGTGGATGGCCGCTGTGTGAGAGAGCTCTGGTCCCAGGGTCAGAACAAACGCTGAAAATAACCTTTTACCGGGGGAGCATGAACACCCGACTTAGAAGGGGTACTCCTAGTAAACAGCTGAAGCCGATGGGAACCCCCAGAGGGAAGTCTGCATCTACCAACCTTAACAAATACCGCTACACGGGGGGACATCTGAAAGGCAAGATGGCGCCCGACCAGAGAATGGACAGCGGAGAGGACACGGAGGATGATGAAGTTTCCATCCCTGCATCCGAGGACTTTAACAGAGGTAATGCACGACCTGACTGCCCCTTAAACTATGCAATGATGATGGAGATTGCTGCTGACATTAAGAGCTCCTTTTCAGCTGCCATAACTGACATAAAAACTGAACTGCTTAAGCTCTCAGAGCAAATGGCGGTGGTGGAGCGTGCGGGAAAGAGAAGGGACCGTGCACTAACAAGGCTAGATGACATTACTGAGGTTCACTCAGAACAACTGATCGATGTCAATCGCCAATTAGAAGACTTAGACAACAGGGGACACCGCAATAATATTAGGGTCAATTTTTCATGGTCTCCTGGATAGGCCCGCAACCTCGCCGATAGAATTCGACAGAGCACACAGAGCGCTGAGGCCTAGGGCTCCGGACAACACACCGCCCAGAGACATAATCTGCTGTCTCCCAAATTACCCCCTTAAAGAGGAGATCTTACAGAAAGCTAGAGCGAGTGATCAGATTGTTCATAATGAAGTAGATGTCCAGCTCTTTCAAGACCTATCACCGATCACACTGAAAAATAGAAGAGCACTGAAGCCATTATTGGAGGTTTTGAAATCCAAAGGAATTACCTATCGCTGGAAATTCCCATTCGCCTTACAAGCCACCTTTAATGACAAGCAGTTTATGCTCAGGATCCCAGCACTTCTGTGAGAATCTACAAATAGCACCAGTAAATCTCCCAGACTGGTACGCCGAGTTCCTGATACCCCCGGCGGTCATACACCAACCCCTTCTGCAAGGCTCCTCTCCCACCAAGTCCCCTTATCAAGCTGGCAAACAAAGGAAGAAGGCTTACAAGGCACAGCAAGCCTCACCAGCCGCAAAGAGCTCCAGAATGTAAGCAATCAGATGTGCTGTGGTCTTTCTCCCCAGGGGTGTACCATGCTGGATGTTTTATCTAACTGTTCTGTTTAGTTTTCAAGCGGCCGCAGATTTTCGTGTTCTTGAGGCATAAGAGATTTACTACACCCTTGTTCACCTTTATGACATTGGAAATTTTTTTCTTTTTTTTCTTTCCTTTCTTCCTTTTTATGTATGCTTCCTACCTGGCTAAGCAAGCATCTAGTTTTGCAGATGCACTGCAGGCCCTTAAGTTCATTGCAAACCACCTTTAGACAAGAATTGCTTGCTGTAAATGATGTGAATCCTCGTCCTCTTGTTCCACTAGAGGGCACTGTTCTATCACCAAAGAGCGCTGACAGGCTTTTTACGTATGGTGCCCTCTTATCTGCTGCAGCAGTGGCGTAATCCAAATACTTGTTATACTCTGCCGCGGATCGCGGCATTTTTGAAATCTAACATGGGATTGTCCGAAACTTCCCACTTAGGAACAAGAGACCAATGTTTGCTCTTTGTGCGCTACTGGACAGCATCAAGTAGGTCAGCGCAATATGGGGTGTACCTCATATCAACTTCTGACTAAAAGAACCTGCTGACAGTAGACTCTGCGCATTGCCTAGGAATATACTGGAAGGTGGAGTCTGATGGTGATTCGCAGTACAACCATGACCTGTAGAGATCTATCACTTTACTGTGTCCCAGTTGTGTCCCGCTCTCCAGTGCCTTGCTGTGACGGGTTGGGAAGAGAGGGATTGCCTTCCCCTCTCTTATTAAACCAGGCGGTGTGGAAGGATCTCCCCGGTGGTATCTACTCATGGCTATTGCACACTATTACAAATAAGACTAACCACTCAGAAATGTGCATTTATTTATATGGCTAATGTTCCCCTATGTATGTTTTGAACGAATGCTCACATGCTTGTTGAGATATTGCATTGTGGATAGGACTAACGGATTCTGCTTTTTTCTCCCTCTGTCTGCCCAACCCTTACTGACATTTAAGGAGATTGCATGCATACTCTTCCATTTATCGATTACAAGGGTCTGTCGCCCCGTTGGGGACAGAAGTGATCGCATCACAACTCCTCACAAAACCGTGAGTATGTGCACTAATACCCTGACTTGCTCTGAAGAGAGGTGATAGTATGAGTACACATGGGAAATGGAGGATGGGCAGTGTCTCCTCCTCTTCAATGAGTGGGGGACACCTTATCATGCCGACCCGGGCTTTCATACACTCCAGGGACCTGGTACTAGTCAGTACATATGCTCTACATATTCTATAGTTTGATGTTCTGGACCTCGAGACGGTTCCACATTTACTTATCACAACAGACGTCAGAATAAGAGTTTTAGATTAAATTGGTAGTGGTTATAAGATTATCAGGGTGTAGCCTCTATGCCAATACCTTAGATGTCCATAGCTTATTGTGTTGTGCCGTGCGGTAGCCGCTCAGAGTCACCCCTGAATGATTGAAACCCCAGTACCTGATTTGGCCCACACCCCTTCTCTCCCCCACTGGAAAATGGTTAAGTTTATACATTTATATGCTAAAATTCATTTGTTCTTACCTGGACCTTTCTGTGACTATTCAATCTCTTACTCCTCCAGTTTTGGATAACACCTTTTGTGCCATCCACGAGGAATCCTCCCACGTTCCCACCAGAGTCACTCTTGATGGTTTTGTTAACGACAAAATCGTCTATGAGCCCTACCTCCTGAAATTGTACTTAGGGCTTAGACTCACGATACAGGTAGACTAGACCCACTACCCTACCTCACTTACCCTCCCAATTCCCCCTCCTACCCTCCACCCTCCTCCCCATCCTCCCTCTCCCCAACAGGCTTAACCACTCTATAGTATCACAGATGGCTTATTCTTTTCTAGGCAAGAACCCCACACTAGTTTCACATAATATAAATGGGCTTAATATCCCCGAAAAGCAATCCAAATTCTTCAGAGAGATAAGGAAGACTAAGCCCCTTCTCATCTACCTACAAGAAACCCACTTTAAGGGTCAAAACATTCCTAAACTAACTGACAACCTCTATACGATAGCTCACCATGCCACAAACCCCCTTGCCAAGACGAAAGGAGTGTCAATATTGATTAACAAACATGCCCCGTTTACACTCAAACAAAGCTTGATAGACCAAGAAGGAAGATATATTTTCCTCAAGGGCTCTTGGGAAGGCGCACCTATCACCCTTGCTAATGTTTACTTTCCCAACAGAAATCCTGTGACTTTCTGCCGGAAAATTGTAAATGAGCTAAAATGGTTTGCAGAAGGCGGTATTCTACTAGGAGGTGACTTTAATGTCCCTCTTTCACCCTTGCAAGATACCTCTACGGGCCACACTCATGTAACCTTCAGAATCCTGAAAAAAATGAAATCCCTACTTCACTCACTGTCATTGGTGGACTCATGGAGGTCAGCTCATCTAACCGAGAATTCTCCTTCTATTCTACGCCACATAAAAGATATTCGCGGCTTGATTTAATCTTTATTACCCAACGGGATCTACCAATGCTGGCTAGAGCCAAAATTGGAATCATTTCTCTTTCCGACCACGCTCCAGTTGCAGTTTACCTGAAAACTGGACCTCCCAAACGAAAAAGCTTTAATTGGAGACTGAATGCTGCTTTGCTAACGGACCAGACGATACATGATGACATTTATACCTCTATAGGAACATACTTCTCAGACAACAGAAACTCGAACACAAACCCCTTAAATAACTGGGAAGCCCATAAAATGGTAATTAGGGAAGACTTGATCAGATGGGGTGCCACAAGAAGGAGAGGGACAGAGAGTTAGCGACATTATCCAATAAGATAGCCCAATTGGAACAACAACACAAAAAAAAACTCTCGGCCAAGGTAGAAGAGGAGCTGACTGCCAATAGGAAGGCCCTGACACAACTACTCCACCTACAGACACAAAAATCACTTTTAAAAAAAAAAAAAAAACATTTTTTACGAACACGGTGACAAGAGCGGCAGATCCCTAGCCAGGGCACTCAAGGACACTCTATCATCAAACCAGGTCCAGGCTATCAAGAACAAACAAGGCAACCTAGTACATGACTCGGGACAAATTGCAAAAAATGTTCATGACTTTTACACAAAACTATACAACCTGCCTTTACAACATAAGCCAGCACATGTCACAACCACTAGAGTAGACTCTATCCAAGAGTTTATGAGATATAGCAAACTACCCTCTATCCGATAGGAAGATGTAGTACTCCTGGAAAACCCCATTACGTTAACTGAATTACAGGATGCAGTTAAGTCACTAAAGACAGGTAAAAGCCCAGGCCCAGATGGGTTTACATCCCAATACTACAAGACCTATCTACAAATACTCTCCACTCCATTACTCAAGGCCTTGAACTATTTAGCCAAAAATAAGCATGAATCAAGCTCATTACTTACAGCCCACATCACTGTAATTCCCAAACCGGAAAAAGACCCCACGGACTGTGCTAATTACAGGCCAATTTCACTATTAAACGTGTCAAACTTTTGGCCAAGATCCTTGCAAACAGACTTAAGCAACTTCTTGCGCAGGTGATTGGCCCAGAACAAGTGGGATTCATGCCAGGGAGGGAAGCAAGAGACAACATCTCCAAGTCCTTGAGTATGATACACTATTCAAAGCAATTGAAACTTGAGGGCCTTCTCCTGTCGACCGACGCAGAGAAGGCCTTCGATAGAGTTTCATGGGACTACATGTTGGCTACCTGCACGCACATAGGACTGGGGGGTAATATGCTCAATTGGATAAATGCCCTTTACACCAACCCTCATACCCTGATCAAAGTTAACAATACTTTTTCGGATCCTGTAAAAGTCTTAAACAGCACTCGCCAAGGCTGCCCACTATCCCCACTCCTGTTCATTCTCTCCCTGGAACCCCTAATTAGAACAATTAACAACACACAAGATGTTAGAGGCCTTGTAGTCCATAATAGAGAATACAAAATCGCCGCCTATGCAGATGACCTCCTTTTTTTCGTCTCCAGACAACTTGAGCGAATTTGTCTATTGGGCGCTCAGACCCTTAAAATGACTGCCTTGGCATACTCATGGCTGCGCCATCCTCAAACACAAGCACAACATAGGTACAGGGTCCAATTGGAAAAAGAGCTATCAATATCAGTGAGTGAGGACCAATGGATGAAGGCCAATATCTTTGCTCACAAAAGCTCTCTGAGCACAAGGTTCCAGGAGCAGTGGCGTCTCCAGCTTTCATATTTAGGGGGGCACATAGGGGGACAGGGACAAAAGTAGGGGGGCCCAACTATAAAATGCAAATATATATATATATACAGTATATCTCCTGGGGCCCTTTACTACGATCCCAAAACGGGCCCTTTTACATGTTCTGCAGTGAGCTCCCTTCCTACTATACTGGGGGCCCCCAGGGTGGCAGAAAACAAGAGCTATGTGTCACCAGCACACCAAGAAAATATAAGGGTCCAAAGCAGTGGGAGAACTTTCAGGGTTGCAAAGGTTGTCTTGCCACCGAGCCCTGGTGTTCTGCCACTGTGGGGTTCCCCAGCTGTCCTGTTCCTGCTATTGACAGCGATGGTCTGGCATCTGTTTCCTTGGCAGCGGCGGCAGTCCATTAGGACCTAGTGCTGGTGACATTACGGATGCATGCAGGGGAAGGCTGGCACTATTAGTTATAGAGAGCTGAGCCCCCAGCTGGTCACCTAGCAGCAGTAATGCTGTATAACCTTTTCTGTTGACATGCTGATCGGGATGTGATCCAGGTAATTCTCCCAGTCAGATCTAATAAATACGGTATTTATTAGCATCAAGAGTACAACTATATATATATATATATATATATATATATATATATATATATATCAAACGTATGTTCTGCAGCCGTGTGCGCTCTATGCCTGTAAAGTGTGGGCTCTATGCCTGTAAAGTGTGGGCTTTGATCAATAAAATCTCTGATATTTAACACTAGGATTTGACTGGGAGCATCACCTGGATTGCATCCCGATCAGCATGTCAGAGAAGGCTCCACTGCTGCTAAGCAACCTGCAGGGAGCTCAACTGTCTACAACCAATAGAGATGGGCTCGGGTGTGTTTGAAATCCCACATGCCCAATCCCGCCAGGAAGCCAACACTCCACAGTGCTAATCACAGGCAGTGAGACATTTCCTGATCTGTGCAGAGCTGCGGACCGGGAAATCTCTCACTGCCTGTGATTAGCGCTGTGCAGTGGGGGCTTCCTGGCAGGCTCTGGCATGTGGATTTTGGAACATGCCCAGCCCATCTCTAACAACAAATTGTGCTGGCCCTCCTGTACATCAACCCCATAAAGTAACCAGCACTGGGTTCCAATGTGCTGTCGCCGCTGCCAAGGAGACAGAGACCAGCGCTGTGAATAGCCGGGACAGGACAGCAACTCTGGTTATTCCAGCACTGGTCCACACTGGGAGGATTCCCCCATCCACCTATAATGTGTAGATGGGGGAATAGGATCATTTCTTTTTTTTTTCATTCAACCTAATAGTTGAATGAAAAAAAGTGATCAATGTATGGGCTGCCTAAGAGCTAAGACCAGCCATAGACAGTTTAAATCTCAGCTGGCTGAGATTTGAACCGTTAATGAGCAGATTCTCTTATGATTATCACTAGTGGTTGCTGTATAGCCACTAGTGAGAATCACTGTTTGTCGGGAGAATACAATTGCTGGGCAGGAGGGATATTCCCATCAGCACTGTCTGTGTTGATGGGGGAATCATGCAAGTTTCTTTCCTGCAATCTGTGGATGTAGGAAAGGAATTTGCACTGTATGTTACCTGCCTAACTGAAAGTGAAAGTGTAACAGAATGGCCCGTGACACCCAGAGACTTTTGAAGGATGGGGGGTACTCGAGTGCCAGCATCACTAATTACTCTTGGGTCATCCTGTGCCCCTTTTGGGCATAGGATGACTGAGAAATTATAAATTACAAGGGATGGGACATTACTGATAATTCATATTTTGCAGGATATCTTTAAATATTACAAGTTGGTAAAGTCTGACTCCGACAGGTCAATAGAGTGTTTTCATTCAATGTGGGGACACATGTTTTTGAGGTGTTAATTGAGTCTGCTCTTAGACATTCCATTGTGTGATGCTAATACTGTTTTGTGTCCATTGTGCTAATTAGGTCTGCTCCTAAGACCTGTTTATTGTGTATGCTAATGACACTGTTAAGATGTGGAATGTGACTTGTCAAGCTGTAGTAATTAACCCCTCTAAATGCGGAGCCAGACCATCTGGGTAATGAGTAGTAATTAACTCATCGGAATGTCATTATCTAAAAGAATGTGTATGAAGGCCTCCATTGTGTGATGTGTGGGTGGAGTGTGTCTTTGTCCCTGTGATTAACTGTAACATGCTTGTACTGTATATAAGAAAGCTAAGTTACCATTAAAGGATTCATTCATTTTGGAACCAGTACCAGAGCTTGTGTTGTCTCGGTTATTCTGGAAAATGAAATGGGTCGTGTCTGATGTCTGTCGGACTGTCGGATAAGCTGTCGTGGGGCGATGGAATGGAATATCGTAAACGGTGGTGACAGTTACAGAAAGTAAATTGTGAATGTCTTGAACGAACAGGAGAGGGGAGGGAGACAGATGGGGGGGAGAAGGGATGGAGATAATGCAGTTCAGTGATTGCAGTGTACTGCAGTCTGCAGTGCACACACTTACCCACGGTCCAGGCTAGAATCTCAGGCATCATTCACACACATGCTGCTGATTTTAATGTTTCCTGAACACACATCCCCTCTCTTCAGATACAGCACACCGAGATAGTGTGGGCGGGACTGAAAGGAGGAGGAGCTGTATTCCTCCCTGCTCGTATGTGAGGAGAGTGGGGGGGGTGGCTGGACTCGCTGGGCTGTAAAAGAGTGTCATAGACTGACACTCGGCTCAGCTTGCAGTCACCACTCTCGGAATTTACAGGCTGGTTCTCCTGTCCTAAGGACGGGAGAAATCAGTCTGTTTTTTCAGTTACTGAGATGAAGGATTGGGCCCCCCCTCCCCCACAGTGCTCATGGAGTCCTTTCTGTAACTCACTCTTCTCCGTGCCAATGAGGATGCAGGGGAAGGAGCAGATCGGGCGGCTGTGGTTGTGTGAACGCTTGCAATATGCAGTGTCAGCGAGCAGAGGTAGGGGGAGGAATGCCCTGCAGAGCTGACTGGGGACGCTCTTCCTCTCAGGAGAGACTGTTACTCCAGGGGCGGCCTGAGAAAAAAAAAAAAAAGCAAAAAAAATTTTTTTTGGTGGGGCACATGGTGGGGCATAGCATAGAGACGCCTCTGTGTAGGAGATATCCTACAAGATTCTCACTCGCTGGTATATCACTCCCCTAACTGTCAAAACTTGGTCCCCAAATGCTTCAGACATCTGCTGGCGCTGTAAGAAAGAAAGGGGTTCCTTACTACACATCTGGTGGTCTTGCCCCCCGATATTAGATTACTAGGACCCAAGTCACTCACTGGATCAAACTGATTACAGACACCAGTATCAAGCTAGACGCAGCCGCTTGTCTTATTCATGTAAACTATTTATCAATCAGTAAATATAACAAAATCACTCACTAGACACTTACTGACAGCAGCAAAAACACTAATTCCCATATATTGGAAGTCGACCAAATGCCCGTCGGTCAGAGATTGGCTAGACAGGGTACAATATATCTATAGAATGGATGAATTGGTGGCCATGAAGAGAGAGAGCTCGACGACTTTCCACAAAATTTGGCAACCTTGGGTTTACTTTAGATATTCTAATGACTACCAACTGTTAATGACCTAATATGAGTTCTGACCTTAATAAACTGCAACAATCATATTATACTGTAATGCTTATATATCACAACCCCTGAGGTACAAAGATGGTTCTACTTTTACTGATGACCACGTGACCAAGATCTAGATATGTACTATACCTAAGACTAACATATCTTCTTTTCTCTGAAGTGAACTGAAAATAAGACATCCTACTCAACAAATTCTGTTCCTATCCCTCCCCCTTCCTACCCTCCCCCCTTTCCCCAACCCCCCTGCTATTTTTTCTATTATGTGTCCATCTAAAAATACCTGCAATCTTTTATCCCATTTATGTGCATAGGTACGGACCTACGAGAATTGTTTTCTTGTTTTTATTGCCTTTCAATATTTTTGTTACTCCTCTACTGTATTCTGAAATGCATGTTATTTTTGCACTTTGTTCTATACTTTGATACTTGTATTCTGTATTAATACATAAATAAACTTTGATTGTGAAGAAAAAAAAAGAGAATACAAAAACCGAATATAAATGAGATACATTTAAAAAAACATACATTTCATAAATTACATTTGTGCGTTCTGCTCAGCCACCAGCTTAAAAAGTATTCCCATGTTAAAGCTGGCTTGTGAAATTGGTGGTCCCAGTATACCCCCCTGAGGAAGCCTAAATGGCGAAATATATAGGCATGTGACATTGTATGTGCGCCACTATCTCATACAATTTTGGGATCCCAGTGACCCATACACTTTAAAAACTGCTTCAACACTTTGGCCCAGATTCACAGAGCTAATTACGCTCTAGACAGGAGTAATTTAAAATTTTGCGCGCCGTATCACTAGTTTGAATCCTCAAACCATGATACGGCGGCTTCGGGCTTCGATCCGAGAGGCTTACGTCCTCGTAAGCCTTCGGATCTACACTGCAATATTTTTGCGGCCACTGGGAGGAGTTTGCGTCGTTTTCATGCGTCGGGATATGCAAATGAGTTTTTACGGCGATCCACGAAGGTACGAGTGTCCCTCGCAATCGCCTACGTAATTTTTTGGCTACGTAATGTTAGAGGAGCTTTTTGCTGGTCTAACAGTGCGTAACCCATGTAAAGTATGGCCGTCGTTCCCGCGTCGATTTGAAAATATATATATTTTTTTAACGTAACTCGTTCGGGAATAGGAATGTACATAAACGACGCTACTACGACGTGACAATGTGTTTTCGCGCAATGCACGGCGGGAAATTTGCAAACGGAGCATGCGCAGTTCGATCGCCGCGGGAACGTGCCTATTTTAAATGCTTCACGCCCCCTACTCGCGCAGATGGATTGCGACGGGAGAAATACACTACGCCGCCGTCGTTTACTGGACAAAATCTACCTGGATTCCACGTAGAGCCAGGTAAAAAACGGCGGCGTAGTGTATTTCTGATACTCTACGAGAATCTAATTCTCTGTGAATCTGCCCCTTTGTTTTTATTGAACCTTGTTCTTTTTTGTATTCTGTATAATGTATACAGTATCTTAATAAAAATGTAAAATCTTTTACTTAAGGTTATCTGCTGTTATTAGATTGTTCCTAGCACTGTTATAATCCCACTTTTCCTCTGTACTTATATTTGGTGTCAACTATTTGGGTTTCGGTACACTTAGTCCCCTGTATCTTTCATATTTCTGAGAAATATCTGACACATTAACTAATGCGATCATATGTTGTGTAGTTTGATGTTGACATTATTCTAAATTATATATTTGAAGTGTTTTTTCTTAAGCATAAGATTATCATCCACGGAAGTGAATGCAAATCTAAACTTGAGTTTCTACATAAGATATAAGATACTCTGGGGCAGATTCACAGAGAATTAGATTCTCGTAGAGTATCAGAAATACACTACGCCGCCGTTTTTTAACTGGCTCTACGTGGAATCCAGGTAGATTTTGTCCAGTAAACGACGGCGGCGTAGTGTATTTCTCCCGTCGCAATCCATCTGCGTGAGTAGGGGGCGTGAAGCATTTAAAATAGGCGCATTCCCGCGGCGATCGAACTGCGCATGCTCCGTTCGCAAATTTACCGCCGTGCATTGCGCGAAAACGTGTAGTCACGTCGTAGTAGCGTCGTTTACGTACATTCCTATTCCCGAACGAGTTACGTTAAAAAAATATATATTTTCAAACGTCGCGGGAACGACGGCCATATTTTTCATGGGTTACGCACTGTTAGACCAGCAAAAAGCTCCTCTAACATTACGTAGCCAAAAAATGACGTAGGCGATTGCGAGGGACACTCGTACCTTCGTGGATCACGGTAAAAACTCATTTGCATATCCTGACACATGAAAATGACGCGAACTCCTCCCAGCGGCCGCAAAAATATCGCAGTGTAGATCCGAAGGCTTACGAGGACGTAAGCCTCTCGGATCGAAGCCCGAAGCCGCCGTATCATGGTTTGAGGATTCAAACTAGTGATACGGCGCGCGAAATTTGAAATTACTCCTGTCTAACACCAGTTAGACAGGTGTAATTGCTCTGTGAATCTGGGCCTCTGTGCCTCCTTGACTATGAACATCATAAGGTGTGAATAATTAAATATTTTTGCCACATACTTTTTTGAGGATTTTTAATTTCCTTGTGACATATTGATTCAAAAAATGCACATTCTTTTTACAAACCATGACAGGATACTTGCATTTATAATGAACTACCTTCTGGCAATGGTCTCAACAGGATTCTACTTTGCATATGAATTGCTTCCTACTCTGCCATAAACAAAAAACTTTTTGCTCTAATGATCCTCAAAGGATTTACTGAATAATTTGGTTTGCAAAACAAACAGGTCAACTCTAAAAAAGTAGAAGAATTATAGCTGGTAATTGATATATACCTCTTAGCTCATACAAATGAAAATAGATGTCTGCTTATTTGGAAAAATGGATGTTATACATACTTGCAAAAGGTTTTCTGTTTGATGAGGCTATGCAAGATGCATTGGCAAAGTGAAACGTTTCCTAACTAGTAGCATCCAATCACGTTTCTGATTTCCGTAACTGAATAACTGATAACATACTAACTCTAATTGGTTGCTATGGATATTGCATTTTTCACATTGCTCTTTCTCTTACCAAATAATCCTGAAAGTGGTACAGTGCTTAGAACATTAGAATATAATTATTTAAATTTCTTCCTGCAATGGAATTATTGATGAATATCTGGAGAACATAGCGCAAAATAATACACATCAAATTTTTCTTTTGATTTTTTTTTTGTTTTTAAATTTTGGTATAGTCCTTCATTGCAACATTCTGGTTTATGTTCTGCCTTTCTTTCAAAAAGTCTCCAGGCATTATCTTTAATTTCATCCAGACACCCAATTTCCTCTAATACGTGTTAGTAAAGATAGTGGGGTGATCCAGGTACCGGTAATCATTTGCAACAAGTTTCTGGCATTTAACAGTATTATAAAGTCAAGTGGCCATCGTGCCAAGTGTTTGCCATGCCCCCAAGTTTTTTTATACAGGCAGAACTTATAACATTAATAAATTTGTGGCCTGCCATTTGAGTTTTTTTGTCTAAGTTATGCATTGTCCGTGTGTTCTGCAATATGTAGGGTGGACTACACATACAATGCAGATAAGAATAGGACTACATATACGTAATATTAGAAAGAGATTAAAAGCACAATATTGTCTCTCCCTATATTTTTTACAATGTCATCATAAAGACCCCAAAAAATTTAAAAATATGGAAATGTATATATTTTTCTCATCAAAAAGTTTATTAAGGCCAAATATTGCGATACATAGGCAAGATAAAGTAAACATGTTATACAGTATGACATAGAATGACATTATAAAGAAAACTTGGCATTCAGTTCTATTGGCATATCTGTAGAGTTCTGGTTCAGGTCATAACAGGTGCACAATAAGACGCGCTTATACTTTCACCCAAGGGAGCACTAAACAATGACCAGTGTCAGGGTGAGAACTAACATTCAACTTAACCATTAATGTTGGCCATTCGAGCATGGCATAACATGTAGCTTATACAGCTTTGAGGAAGGAAGAAAGAGGGGAGAAAGGAAAAAGAGGGGGGTGGAAGTGGGGTAAGGAGAGGTAATTGATGACTGTTGTAGGGATATTATGTTCATCCATTGGATCAAGTCCATCTCTGATATTGTGGCATGAGTCAGTAAGTGTTCAGTTCAAGGGGTAAGCAGTGAGTCATATTCCAGGGAGGTTTTGAAAGCGAACCACGGAGACCAGGTTTCGTGGTATGAATCTACTCTGTCTGAATTTTGGGCCGAAGTATCTTCCATGTAACATGTGTCAGATACTTTTTTAAGCCAGTCCTGAACGGTGGGAGGTTTTATACTTTTCCAGTGGATAGGGATCAGGGACTTAGCTGCGTTCAGGAGGTGTTTTGTGAGCGAACATTTATAGTGCTTCATTGGGAAGTTGTTGATATTGAGGAGGCAGCTAGCTGCATCTAGTTCTATGGTGGTCTCCGTGATTCGTCTCACCACCTCCTTGATTCTGGACCAGTAGTCCTGTAGGACTGGGCAGTCCGACCATATATGTATAAGGGTACCATTTGGAAACCATTTGTGGAGTTTGTCCGGAGTGATGTACCAATGTGTCAATAATTTGTATGAAGTTTCCTGTGTTTTGGTATTTATAGAGCATTTGTGTGCTAGTGAGCAGGCATTCATCCACTGTTTGTCGGTGATAGCTATGTTCAGGTCCTTTGACCAGGTTCTTCTGAACCTGTCGTCCAGGGTGGTCGTTGCATCCTGCAACCCCAAGTACATTGTGGAGGTCGCCCTATCAAATTGAGCACCCCTCTTGCATGTGTTTTCGAGGTCAGTCAGCTCTCTCATAAATGTAGGTTTTCTCTTCCCTGAGTTGGCGTAGTCTCTAATTTGAAAGTACATCAGCCAGGACAGTATGGGTAGTTCATTGTCATGTTTGAGTGCCGTTAGGTTTTTAAAATTCCCGCGTGAGAAACAGTCCATCATTAGCATGGGTTTGTTGGACCCAGGAGGTTTCAAGTTGTCGTTTTGCATGCCTGGGGGGAAGTATGGGTTATTCCACAGTGGGGTTAGTGGACTAGTCTCATCTGTCAGATTTGTCTTAGTAGCTACTTCGTGGAACAACAATAAGGTAGTTCCAGTCAATGTTTTTTTTTTTATGGAGTCACGTTGACAGCTCCATGGGATCCATGGAAGGTATAAGAGGCATGTCTCAGATAGGGATTCTTCTAATTTAACCCAATCCTTAGAGCTGCTGTGACAGTGCCAATCAATTACCCTCATTAGGTGTGAGGCTAAATAGTAGTGG
The DNA here is from genome assembly GCA_029574335.1 of Rana kukunoris. Taxonomy (NCBI): domain Eukaryota; kingdom Metazoa; phylum Chordata; class Amphibia; order Anura; family Ranidae; genus Rana; species Rana kukunoris. The sequence goes on along the minus strand of CM056049.1, from coordinate 359,249,049 downwards.
TAAAAGTTCGGTATTCCCATTCCTCCTTTTTCCTTTGGTCTGGTGAGGAATGAGAATTTTATTCTAGGTTTTTTATGTTTCCATAGGAACTGAATAAGAGTGGACTGCAGAGACTTAAAAAATGACTGCGGGATTTTAATTGGGAGGGTTCTGAAGAGATAAAGCAATTTTGGCAGGATAATCATTTTCAATATTGCTGCTCTCCCGAACCACGAGAAGAATTTTGTGTTCCATTTCTGCAAGTCCCCTCTTATTTCTCTGAGTAGAATAGGAAAATTTCGTACATAAATAGAGGTCACAGAAGGGGTTAACCATGTTCCTAAATATTTAAGCGCTCCTGTTACCCATTTAAAGGGGCAGTTAATTTGTGTTCTGACTAGGGATTCCCTTGTCAGAGTGAGATTCATTGCCTATGATTTGGAAAAATTTATTTTGAGGTTCGAGATATATCCATAGGTCGAAAATTGTTTCATTAAATTGGGGATTGTAATGTGGGGGTTTGTCAGGAAAAAAAGTAGGTCATCAGCGTAGGCTGCAATTTTATATTCAATTTCAGCTACTTTGAAGCCTGTTATTGAGTTATCCTTGTTAATCATTCTGATGAAGAGCTCTAGTGACAGAATGAAGAGCAGAGGGGACAGGGGGCAGCCCTGTCTAGTCCCGTTCGAGATCAGGACCTCTTCTGACAGTGATCCATTGACTTTAAGTCTAGCCGTGGGTCTGTCATATAGGGCGTTAATCCAGGACATCATGTGAGGACCAAGGCCTATGAATTTACATGTGGCTTTCATGTAGTCCCATGCGACCCTGTTGAAGGCCTTCTCCGCATCAGTGGAGAGGAGGAGGCCTCCGCCAGTACCTCCGTCTGCCCCATTCGTCAGAAGTAACGCCTTAATCACATTATCCCTTGCCTCCCTTCCCAGGATAAAGCCCACCTGCTCTTGGCCTACTATAGATGCCAGCAAGGGTCTTAGTCTATTGGCCACAATTTTCGAAAGGATTTTGAGATCCAGGTTTAGCAGGGATATAGGCCTATAGCTGGAGCATACTGTGTGGTCTTTCCCTGGTTTCGGTATTAGTGTAATATGGGCAGATAGAAAGTCAGTCGGCACTGATCTGGGGGAGGACATAGCGTTCAAGGCTCTTGCCAGATGTATCGACAGAGTCTCGCAGAAGGTTTTATAATAAATCTAAGTAAATCTTTCCGGTCCTGGGCTTTTCCCGGGTTTCAGATCTTTAATTGCCGACTGAGTCTCTTCGACTGTTATTTGTCCGTCTAGTGTATTTAGTAGCAGTTCATCTATTTTAGGGAGGCCACTTTTGGTCAAATAATCTAGTAAGATAGCTGCCCTGTCCCCTTCTAAAGCTTGTGGTTTATGTTGTGTCGGGAGATTGTAAAGTTCGGAGTAGTATTTATGAAATTGTGCAGCTATAGCCTCTGTGGAGATTTCTAACGTTCTGTTATTTGTCTTAATGCCTGGGATATGGTTAACAGCGTTTGCCTCTCTCAAGGCTCTTGCCAAATACTTTCCCGACTTGTCGCCTGCCTCATAGTAAAGCTTCTTTTTGAAGAATAACATCCTCTTTGTTTTGAACTCAAATAGCTCACGTAGGGCCTTACGGGCCTCTAGGAGTTCCGACGCAGATTGTAGTGACAGTGAATGTTTGTGTTTGCTCTCTAATGTGTGTATTTTGTTTGCCAGGTCCATGATCAGTTGGGATCGCTGTTTCTTTTTTTGAGAGCCCAGTCTAATCAACTCTCCCCTCATGTAACATTTGTGTACTTGCCAGAGCATCAACCGGTCCATTTCAGGCGTGTCGTTGATGTGGAAGTATTCCTGGAGGGAGGAGGTGATCCCCGGGAGTAGCTCGGGGTTGGTTAGGAGTGAGGCGTTTAGCCTCCAGGTATTCGATCTGGGCATCTCTCGACCGAGGTCTAGTGTTAAGGAGATTGGTGCGTGATCAGACAGCGATTGGATCCCAATTTGTGCATCCCTCACTAGGTGGAGATCGTTTTGAGTGATAAACAGATAGTCTATCCTGGAGTATCGGTTGTGTGGGATTGAATGGAACATGAAGTCCCTTGTGTCAGGATGCAGGAGTCTCCATGTGTCTATCAGATGTAGTGAGTTGAGTAGTTTTTTAAGCGTTTTAAGTACCCGGAATGTAATACAGGATTTACCCGACGAGGAATCTACTGATGGTACTAGGGGAACGTTAAAGTCACCGCCTAGTATTAGAAGGCCCGACATAAATCCCAGAAGTTCTCGTGTTAGTTTCCTACAGAAGGTGACATGTGCAGTGTTTGGGAAGTATGCATTCGCCAGTGTTATGGGTTTGCCTAGGTATGTTCCCTTTAAGAGAATATAACGTCCCTCTGGGTCTGCTAGACGGTCTGTGAGGGTAAAGGGTGCGTCCTTACTGATTAAGATTGTTACTCCTTTAGTCTTAGCCTTGTCATTGGTCGCGTGATGTGCTGTTGTAAAGTAGGTATTGGTCAGTTTTTGGATTTGTCCTGTTTTGAAGTGGGTCTCCTGTAGGAAAACGAAATGGGGCTTACCTCTTTTAAGTTCTCTGAGTAAGGATGTCCTTTTCTCAGGTATGTTCAGACCTTTTGTGTTGTGTGAAATGATCAGCGGGTTCTTCCCCAGGGACGAGTAGGCCATCGGTCTCAGGTAAAGTTGTCACAAGTAGTGACCCTACAACAAACTTTCAAAGTTATGTTAGCGATCTGTGCCAGTCAGGTGGCACAATCTTACAAATCAGTTAGTTTTTCTGAACTGGGGTGGGGTAGGGAGGGGAGGGGGTTAAGACAGGAGTGAGCAGAAGAAAAAGGGTGAAAATAAAAGAAAAAGAGTATAATGCCGCGTACACACGGTCGTTTTTTTGCGATGAAAAAAAAACGACGTTTTTTAAAACGTCATTTAAATTGATCGTGTGTGGGCAAAACGTTGTTTTTTGTCTTCAAAAAAACGACCAAAAAAAAATTCCAACATGCTTGAATTTTTTGTGTCGTTTTTCAAAACGTCGTTTTTTGTTTCACAAAAAGTCACCGTGTGTAGCAAAAACGTCGTTCAAAACTACGTTTTTCAACCCGCGCATGCCCAGAAGCTAGTTATGAAGCGAGCTTCAATGGAAAAGAGTGGTGAACGTAACCTCGCTTTTTGTGAAAAAACGATGGTGTGTATGCAAAATTGTCTTTGAAAAGTGACGTTTCAAAAACGTTGTTTTTTACTTCACAGAAAACGTAGTTTTTTTTCATCGCAAAAAACGACCGTGTGTACGCGGCATAAGAACCTGGAAGAAGATCCAGCAGCGGGAGGTACATTTTTCAATATACTTTAGATCAGTGTTTCCCAACTCCAGTCCTCAAGGCACACCAACAGGTCATGTTTTCAGGATTTCCATTATTTTGCACAGGTGATTCAATCAGTTTCACTGCCTTTGTAATTACCACAGCTGTTTCAATTGAGGGAAATCCTGAAAACATGACCTGTTGGTGTGCCTTGAGGACTGGAGTTGGGAAACACTGCTTTAGATTACTAATAACACTCTCTAAAGTAGAAACAGAAGTAGTGCGCCCGGATTGGAAAATCCCCCTCCGAGCGCACTCTGTGGGAACGTAGGATGTCAGCAACCAGGATTCCTAAACGAGGAAAGGAAAAACAACAGAAACAACAAAAAATAAAATACATTCTTCCTTTTCCCTAGCGTCTAGGTTATATAGAACAAATCACTAGTAGAACATATAGTGAAAAGGACACAGCCTTTCTGAAAGGCAATCAATCAACCAGAAACGGAGCTAGAGAGATCTAGCGAGTTATGAAGATCAACGGCTTTCACCCAGCAGTGGGAAGCGGCAGAAGCCAGGGGTATTTGCTATGATGACAGTTCGCAAGGTCCAGTGTACAGACGGGACAAGAGAAAAAATGTGCATTAAGGGGGGGGAGATAAAAAAAAACACAAAAAGAAATAGGAAAATGGAAAGTTAAACATCTTAGGTAAAGATGGGTCGAACATCTCAGTTTGTTAACCACCGCTAGATGGCGGTAGACAGTAATCGGGTTTAGTATGGTTTCCTGAAAGATCCTAGTCAGGAGCAGATGGTTACCATTAAGTCACAATAACACTATTCAGTGAGGGTGTCTGCTAAGCAAGTAAAAAAAGGGGTATAAAAATAAAAATAAATGAATAATAAAAGTTAAAAAGGAAAAATCAGCAGCGGAAGGGCGGGTAGGCAGTTCTCAATGCTTAATTTCTCTGTCCATCTTCTCTAGCATAGTATTCATAGCGTTTGAGGTTTGGTTTGTTAGCGGTCATCTCAGAATGTGGAACTACAAAATTAAGTCCCAGATCATATCATCACATTGTATACTTGCGCTTCTCCATGAATAGCTAGTCAGTCCAACGGCAGTCATTCAAAGGCACGGCCCCTTGCGGGTGTAGAGCGAGGAGCAGGCGTTCCAGCCTGGGAGTTCCCTCCGCGTCCTTGCTTCTGTTTTTTAGCTTTTTGTTTGTCGGGTGTAGAGAAGGGCGAATCGGGTGGACTTCTGGTGAGGGGTGGTATGGTGTATTCCTGATACCATTCGGGGAGATCTATAAGGTCAAGGTGTAGTGCCTCACAGAAGTAGGGCAGGTCTGCTGGAAAGCGTAGGGTGTGCTGTTTACCAGAGGCAGTGACCACTAGAGCAAAGGGAAATCGCCATGTATATTTTATGTCCCTCTCCCGTAAGCGTTCCAGCAGGGGGCGCAGGTGTTTCAATGTTATTTGGGATAGGTCCTGGTAGAGCATGATGTTGGCGCCATTAAATACAATGCGGTCGATTCTGCGCGCTTTTCTCATTATATCTTCTTTAAGCTGGAAGCTCTGTAAGCAGCACACAATGTCCCTTGGTGGTGCATCATCAGGTCCTCTGGCTCTGAGGGCTCTGTGAGCCCTGACAAATTCTATGTCAGTGTCCTCCTGCCTTTCCAATAAAGAGTTAAATACCCGTTGCAGTGCGGGAACGATTTGTTCATTCTCCACCGATTCCGGTATCCCCCTCACCTTTATGTTGCACCTGCGTCCGCGATTGTCCAGGTCTTCTAAATGCCTGCTCATTTCAATAAAATGAGCTGCATGGGTGTCCGCCACCTTATCCAGCCTGTGGATAGCCCTGTCTCTCTGCTTCCCTTTCGTCTCCACTGTCTCCATCTTGTCAGATAGGACAAGGATGTTGGACTTCAGGTCTGTGATCGCCGCCGAGAAGGTGGCCTTGATGTCTGCCGCTATTACAGACATGTCCGCAAAGGTCAGGGGCTTTCCAGAGCGGGGTCGGCTCCTACCTGAGTCGTCGGCGTTGTATTGCGAGTCCTCGCTGAAGTCCTCGTCCTCGTGCTGCGGCCGCGCCATCTTGGATGTAGCCACGTTGCTTCGTGGGGCCGAGGCGGATTTGAACAGATCCGAAATGCTTTTGGACAAGGAAGCGGTCGAATTGCGGTGTGATCGGGTGTGCGAGGTCTGATAATTCAGTTTACCCATTTCTGGAGAGTAAAATAGCAGGGGAAAAAGCTGTCGGCTGTGTCCTTAGCACGGAGCTCCCTTAGTGTGCGTCCATCCTGCTCGCTGCCCAGGTCACGCCCCGGAAATGTATATATTAACCACTTTAATACAGAGCACTTATACCCTTTTCCTGTCCAGGTACATTTTCAGCTTTCAGCGCTGTTGCACTTTGAATGACAGTTATGTGGCCATGCGACACTGCACCCACTTAACATTTTTCATGTTTTTTCCCTACAAATAGAGATTTATTTTGGTGGTATTTTATCACCAATGGCTTGTTTATTTTTTGTGCTACAAATAAAAAAAGATAGGAATTTTATTTTTTGTTTCTGTTATAAAATTTTGTAAATAAGTATGTTTTCTCCTTCACTGATGAGGCAGCACTGATGGGCACTAATGAGGTGGAACTGATGATGCAGCACAGATGATGGGGCACTGATAAGGAGGCACAGATGAGGAGGCACTAATATGCAGCACTGATGGGCACTGATATGCAGCACTGATAAGAACAGATAGGTGGCACTGATATTCAGTACTGATGGGCACTCATAGGTGACACTGATGGACATTGATAGACAGCACTGATGGGTACTAATGGGCACTGATAGGCAGCACTAATGGGCACTGATGAGAGGCAATGGTGGACACTATTGGGTGGCACTGATGGGCAATGATGGGCACTGATAAGTAGCACTGATGGACAATGATGGGCAATGATGGGAAACACTGATAGGCAGCAATGGTGAGGAGGCACTGGCTTGCATTACTGATGGCCCCTGCCTGGCATTACTAATGGGCACTGATTGGCATTATTTACAGGCACTGATTAGGATACAATGTGAGTACAGGTGGGCACTGATTGGCATTCAAAGTACAGATGGACATCACTGGTGGGGCACTGATGGGCATCACTGACGGGCACTGGTGGGCAGTACTGATGGGTCTGCACTGATAATCAATGCACTGATTATCAGCACAGACCCCCCCTGTCACGACAGCAGCTGATCAGCTCTCCTCTACTCATGCTTTGTCAGCGGGAATTGAGGAAAGATCTTTACCTGCACTTCCTGGTTACCACTGTGATCAGCTGTGATTGGACACAGCTGATCACATGGTAAAGAGCCTATGTCAGAGGCTCTTTACCTTGATCGGAGATGCGGTGAGTTGGATCGACACACCGCACCATTGACCCCCACACTGCATGCCTTCAGGGGCACACACAAGTGGGTTATAATGCTGGAAGTTATATGACATGCAGTAAGGATAATAGAAACACTTTCAAGCCCTCATTCTGCATACGACGGATGGGAAGTGGTTAAGGCACAATAAAGAGGTTTTAATAAAAATTGTAAATTTGCAGGTTAGAGACATGGTGGATTAATAAATTAAATCCATATACACTGTTCAGTTTCAATATAGAGTGGGATATTAACTTTTATTTATAATAAATGAGGAGTAGTGGGACATAAACTATGTAGTACAGTAAGTACCTATGTAAGTATAAGTTGGTGCTGTTGAATTATGCCATTTTATCTTTGACATAGTGTAATACTATAGGATTATATTAATTGATGGGTCTGCACTGATAATCAATACGCTGATTATCAGTGCAGACCCCCCGTCAGGAAAGCAGCTGATCGGCTTTCCTCTACCCATGCCTTGTCAGCGTAAATTCAGGAAAGCTGATTACCGGCACTTCCGGGTTACCGATGTAATCAGCTGTGATTGGATACAGCTGATCACGTGGTAAAGAGCCTAGGTCAGAGGCTCTTTACTTAGATCAGAGATGTGGTGTGTTGAAAAAACACACCGCACCACTGATCGCCATACTGCACGCCACGGGGGGCACGCATCAGCGACTTATCCTACTGAAGGTTATATGATTCCCAGTCAGGATAATAGGAACACTTTTGAGCCCTCATTCTGCATAAGGGTGGTTGGAAGTGGAAGGCACAATAGAGAGGTTTTAATAAAAATGGTTGATTTGCCGGTTAGAGACATGGTGGATTAATAAATTAAAGACATATACACTGTTCACTTTCAATATAGAGTGGGATATTAATGTTCATTGATAATAAATGGGTAGTGGTACATACAGTAGTGTCTATGTAAGTATAAGTTGGTTCAGTAGAATTATACCATTTTGTCTTTGACATAGTGTAATACTATAGGGTTAATTTACTAACAGCAAATAGACTGTTCACCTTGCAAGAAAACTTACACAGTGCAAGGAAATTTTCTCTAATGAATGATGTGAGCCTCTGCTGACTTCCATCATCCAATCATGTGCAAGCAATACATTATTTTTTCCTTGCACATGATTAGGTATTCTTTGCAAAGTAACATTTTACCACATTCAATAAGCAAATTCACATGCAAAGCGAAATTTCCCTTGCAAAGTGAACTACTCTATTTTCCCTTAGTGAATTAACCCCTCAGCAATGCAGCTTGTTGCCATTTATTGTATCAGTGGTACTGCTGTTCATTGTATAAGTGGTATTAAAGTGATTGTAAAGTCTTGTTTTTGTTCCTATAAAAATAACAAACATCTCATACTTGCTCTGTTGCAGTGGATTTGCACAGAGCAGCCCTGATCCTTCTCTTCTCGGGTTCCTCTTCTGTGATGCTGGCCCCTCCCTCCTGTTCAGTGTCCCAAACAGCAAGCAGCTTGCTATGGGGCATCTGAGCCAAGTCACAGATCCCTGTGTCCATTCAGACACAAAGCCCCACCCCTGCTCGCCCCCTCTCTCTCCTGATTGGCTGGCTGAATCTCAGGTGGTTGAGACACTAGGGGACATCGCTGGACAGAGAGAGAGACCTCAGGTAAGTGTTAGGAAGGCTGCTGCACAAAGAAGCCTTTTTATTTTACGCATAAGATGAAAAACCTTCTGCCTTTACAAACATTTTAGGTATGACTGATAATGGTGCTACATTTAGTATTTGAAGATGGTATTGCTCTCTGTGGATAAAATTATGTCGCTATATGCTTTAATCTACTGTGTATATATATATATATATTTATGGTCGTGGCCCTCTGACAGAGTGATGTGGATCACATAAACACGCGACAAGACTTACAACATAAATAGACCTGAAGTGTGCCTTGGTGGTCTGGTAAGTATGCCAAGAAAAGGGGGCATACCCAAAGTAAGTAATGGGTAGTTAATTGAAGAAGGATATGCTGAGAAGTGCCCTGAAAAAGGGAAGGGCGGGAGGGTGTCGAATGCGATTGAATGCGCAGACTCACGGACATGAGGTGAGCTGGGAAGAGTCGGCCCAGTGACGTGTAGTACTGTACACTGAACCGACAAAGAGCATGTGTGAGTGGGCTGCTTAAATACCCTCCGGGCTCCTCCCATAAACTCAGGCCACCATACTGGCCTTCTTATTTATGGTCGTGGCCCTCTGACAGAGTGATGTGGATCACATAAACACGCGACAAGACTTACAACATAAATAGACCTGAAGTGTGCCTTGGTGGTCTGGTCAGTATGCCAAGAAAAGGGGGCAAAAGACTCAGATAGGGAAATAGCTTATATTGATTTCTTGTATTTATTGAGCCAGCTTGGTAAAGGCTTGTGCCATTCCTTCCTGAGGATTTGGGATGTATGTGGCAAAACAAGGAGACTTCCCATCAGCCTGGTATCTTGATTACGTGGTCTGGTACTCCCTGTTGGGAGGCAGTTGAGGCTGCTCTAATTCGGAAAGAATGTCCTGAGAACAGACTGGGATTTGAAGCCCAAGTTGCTTAGGATTCTGACATGCTTGACAAACTGGCTGCCACTCAGGGAGCTGGTTTAGAAAGGGTAGCAACGAGCTACAATCAGATTGGCTGGGTAGATGGAGCAGTAGTCGGTCAAGCACCGTCACTGGGCGTCAGGCATTGTTAGTCTGAAACAGGTTGATGTCAACCCCCGGGGCTGGTTTGTTGCGTTTGCAGACTGAGAGTGTAGGGGTTCGAAAGTGAGTCGGGTGGCGTCGGAGCAGTGTCTGACTGCCGGAGCCACTGACTGTAAATTCACTAGGTCATAGGGAACTGTAGAAGGCCTGGTAGATGGCTGCTAGGATGACTATGCTGGGCAAGGCCCTAAATGGGGAACGAGTAAGGATTTCAGACATGTCCCTAAAAAGGGCACTCTTGAAAGATAGGCGCTTGCCACTGACTACAGGTTGGTGCTTCTGTATGCTCTGTAGGAGGGACTTGACTGCATGGGCTCGAGAATACTGACAGTTTACTGGGGTCCTGCAGGGACAGGAAATGCTGGACGCCATCTAGATATGGCGTGATAGTATTGTGAGAAAGGGTCAGCTGCGTGTGGCAATATATGAAGGCTAGGACGTGTCTAACGTTGCCTATTGCTGCTCCGAGGCAAGTGGCCAAAAATTAGCAGTTAGTGTTCCAAGCAGTGTGATAGGCCTTCAGTGTGTTGCGTGCCAAGGAGTGGTTAATAAGCTGGGTTGAGTTGGTGAGATGCTACTTCAGTCCATCGTCAGCAATGACCAGGGTGGGACAGGGATGGTTATTGGGTCAGCTCCAGGCTCTTGCTGGAAAAACAAATAAGGTTAGAATGGGACAGAGCATCAGCTGCGATTTTGCATTTGCCTGGAATATGACTACAGAAGATATTAAACTGGTGACGGAGTGACAGCTGCGCGAGCCTGCGCAAAAAGGACGTGATGGGGAGAGGCTTGATCTACCTTAATTGTCGGCTGTGGCCTGATTGTCTGTGGTGAAGAACACTGTCTGTCCAGTTCAAGTGTGGCCCCAAACCTGGGCAGCTGTCACAATGGGGTACAGCACGAGACGTGATGAAGACTGGGTGAAGCAGAAATTTAAGAGAATTTCTGGGGGCCAAGGTTTGGAGAACCAGTGGCGGACGAAAAATGCACGCAAAAGCCTGTGGTGGCTCGGCTGACACTGCCGGGATGAAGATTGAAATGCTGTTCTATCAGGTGGGGAAGTTGTCCCACATAGCTAAGTCTGCTACTGATGCTTGGTCTAGTTTGAGAACTTGGACTGGATCTTGCATTGGTGTGAAAAAATCAAGACAATACACAGGTGCTCAACAAGACGATATACGTGCACTCGCTGACCAACGTGCACTCGCTGACCAACGTGCACCCGCTGACCAACGTGCACCCGCTGACCAACGTGCACCCGCTGACCAACGTGCACTTGCTGACCAACGTGCACTCGCTGGTGCTGGATGGAAACCTGAACTAAGTGCAGGGAAAAAGACAGAGAAAAGATGAGTGGCCCGCGTGCCACTAAAGATGAATGGCCAACTGGGTGCCACTGTGTGTTTGTTTGGCTGATTGTCACTGAGGTGTGTTTGCAAGTTTAGTTTGTATTCGGGTTTGCACGTAGGTGCGTGCTGCAAAGTGTTTTATACTGCTGCAAACAATATTGTGTGGTTGCAAGGGTCTCAGTCTGGTTTGCTAAGACGATATTGCGTGGTTGCAAAGGTCTCGATGATTATGAGGTTTGTTTTGAGATGGCCTTGTGTGGTTGCACGGGTCTCAACAAGTGAGGGGTTGCTGAGACGATGTTGCGTTTGCAATGGTCTCAAGTGAGTGTCGGGCTGCTGAGATGACTATGTATGGCTGCAAAGGTCTGAACGGGTGTCAGGTTGCTGAGATGATATTGCATTTGCAATGGTGTCAAATGAGTGTCAGTTTGCTAAGACGACTTTGTATGGCTGCAAAGGTCTGAACGGGCGTTGGGTTGCTGAGACGAGATTGTGTGGTTGCAAAGGTCTAGACGAGTGTGAGGTAGCTGAGATGATATTACATTTTGCAAGGGTCTCAAATGAGTGTCAAGTTGCTGAGACAATATTCCCCCCCCTTTTTTTTTTTTTTTTATAAAAACGACTGTAAATGAAACGCTGGTAAACATGAGTTACCACATCTGGCTGTGTTTACAAGCTGTTACAGGCATCGGCGTTTTGAATGCCTTTGAACATCCGTCTGAACCCTTTTTTTTTTTTTTTCGAGAAGCTTTCTGAACTCAACTGCCTAGAAATTACTATAAATGATCCTGTGTACATGTACTGATAATATAACAGAGGAGTGATTGGGGATCCTGTGTAGACGTACTGGTAAGATAACATAGAGGAGAGATCAGGGGCGGCTGAAAAACACCCATTTTTCTGGCTGCAAGGGTCTCAATGAATGCCATGTTGCTGGGGCAAGACTGCGTGGTCACAAAGGTCTTTGATGAGTGGGAGGTTGCTCGAGACGGTATTGCGTGGTTGCAAGGCTCTCGATGAGTGTGGGGCTGCTGAGACGGTATTGCGTTTGCAAGGGTCTCAACAATGGTGTGAGGCTGCCGAGACGGTATTGCGTGGTTGCAAGGGCCTTGATTAATGTGGGGCTGCTGAGACGGTATTGCGTTTGCAAGGGTCTCAACAATGGTGTGAGGCTGCCGAGACGGTATTGCGTGGTTGCAAGGGCCTTGATAATTGTGGGGCTGCTGAGATGGTATTGCGTTTGCAAGGATCTCAACAAGGGTGTCAAGCTGCTGAGACGGTTTTGCGTGGTTGCAAGGGCCTTGATGAATGTAGGGCTGCTGAGACGATTTTGCGTGGTTGCAATGGTCTCAACAGGTGTCAGGTTGCTGGGCCGAGATTGCGTGGTGGCAACGTTTTTTTTTATATATATATATTTTTCCTTTGCATCAAGGGTGTCAGGCTGCTGAGATGATTTTGTGTGGTTTCAAGGGTTTTGATGAGTGTGGGCCTGCTGAGACGGTATTGCGTTTGCAAGGGTCTCAACAAGGGTGTCAGGCTGCTGAGACGATTTTGCGTGGTTGCAATGGTCTAAACAGGTGTCAGGTTGCTGGGCCGAGATTGTGTGGTGGCAACGTTTTTTATTTATTTTTTGCACTTTAATATTTAATTTTGCTTTTTTTTTTTGCGTTTTTATATATCTTTTTTTTTTTTTGCCTTTTGTAAGGGTCATGTGTTGCAAGGGTCTTAAGGGTGTCAGGCTGCTGAGACGATATACGAGTGGTTGCAAGGATGTCAATGAGTGTGAGGGCTGCTGAGACGATATTGCGTTTGAAAGGGTCTCAACAAGGGTGTCAGGCTGCTGAGACGATTTTGCGTGGTTGCAACAGTCTCAACAGGTGTCAGGTTGCCGAGGGGCTGAGATTGCGTGGTGGCAAAGGTTTTTTTTTTTTTTTTGCATTTTTTTTTGCGTTTTTTTTTTTGCGTTTTTATATTTATTTATTTTGCGTTTAAAGGGTGTTGCAAGGCTGCAAGACGATGTGTTGCTTTAACAACAAGGGTGTCAGGCTGCTGAGATAAGGTTTGTCCCGAGGGGCTGAGATTGCGTGGTGGCAAAGGTTTTTTTTTTTTTTTTTGCATTTTTTTTTGCGTTTTTTTTTTTGCGTTTTTATATTTATTTATTTTTTTATTTTGCGTTTAGTAAAGGTCATGTGTTGCAAGGGTCTTAACAAGGGTGTCAGGCTGCTGAGATGATTTGCATGGTTGCAAGGTCTCAATCAATAAGAATTGGGTTACTGAGAAAGGATAGAAACACCTGGTTTGTTTGTACCTTAAGCAAGCAGTATAAGGTAGAAGGACAACGCCTGTTTGAATCGTGGTTCTGTAGGGACCACTAATGAACGATATGTGAGACAACGAATGGTAGCAAATTGATAGGACATAAAGAATGTAATAACATTCTTACTTGCGACAGTGGGCCATGCAAGTGAGTTTGCGGCGGACTGTGGCTGGAGTGAAACATGTCGGGAAGGTGTAGCGTGATGCCGTGCATGGGGCAAAACAATGAGGTTTGGTGTAGAAAATAGAACACGAGAAGTGCGTATCAATGCTTTGTAAGCTCTACTGCGGGAACCAAACATATGGTACGGGTGACACCATGAGTGGCCACAAATTTGACATGACAAACAAGCTAACGAATCCTACCTGGGACAGTGAACGTGTGACTGGGTTTGCTTTGGACTGGAGTGGATGTGCAACACATCCGAAGAGTGTGGTGTGGCGCCATGCATGACGCACAGGCAATAACTTTGGTAAATAAATGAGAGAGAAGAACCGTGAACAAACAATTCGTAAGTTCCGCTGCGGGAACTAAAAACACACGGCATGGGGGAACAATGAATGACCGGTAGAAAGCATGCAATGTATCTGATACAAAACTGTTGTAAAAATGCATGAAACAAATTCGATACGAATCGGTAGTAAGGAGTATTGAACGAATCTGATACGATTTGGTTGTAGAGTGTATGCTACCCCTTGCTTTGAAACCGAACACCTACCAACCACCCATCCCCCCAGGCTAATCAAGTGCAGACAAGGCACCATGTGAGTCCAATTACCACCTCAATCTGCCAAAGAACCCATACAAACACATGCTAATCTCCAAATGGATTTACAAATGAATCGTATGTTTGGCAGAAGGAAGTTACAAATGTACTACGCCTGAGCCAAATGATGTTGGAACATGAGCAACAATAACTCAGAGGCAGATTTTTTTTCCAAAAGAGATGCAGGATTTGCAAGATTGCACAAGATATGAAAAGGTTTGAATCCTACCTGCTACAGTAAGCGGGAACCGCCGGCGAAGACCATGAAGGGAGAAGCCACAAAGCGATTGCGATGTCGAATGCGATTGAATGCGCAGACTCACGGACATGAGGTGAGCTGGGAAGAGTCGGCCCAGTGACGTGTAGTACTGCACACTGAACCGACAAAGAGCATGTGTGAGTGGGCTGCTTAAATACCCTCCGGGCTCCTCCCATAAACTCAGGCCACCATACTGGCCTTCTTATATATATATATATATATATATATATATATATATATATAAAAAAGAGAAAATAGGCTATGGGGGTACCTCATCCTAAATAAATTTGAAAAAGAACAAAAAGACATGATGGACTTTCTCGGTACCAGAGAGGAACTTATAACAGATTCTTTTACTAAATATTTTTATTAAAAAAAGTTAAAAATTAATTACATTCATAAAATCATTGAATAGTATGTGCATATCATGAAATTTAAGGATCTCTATTACTGTAATTGACAAGCAGTTGACGCGTTTTGCAATCTAGCTTCTTCAGAACCTTATTGACTTACAGCAGAGTAAAATTCAAAGAGTCAAAAAATAAAGAAAGATATAATTACAGATTACATTCCCCGTGGATACAGCAAAACCTTGTATACAGCCTACCATCTTATCAGATGTTATAAAGCAGCAAACAACTTTCCATATATAAAAGATCAAACAATTGACTCACATGACATGAGATCCCTACAAAATGACAGTTGGCGGTGTGCCAGGTGCGTGGGAGACAGATTCAAACAGAATGTATCCTTTAACAACAAATGAGAGTAGTTCATAGATAGTAACTAAGCTTTAGGACACAATACTCACAGGAGGTTATTTACTAAAATGTATAAAATTTGATGCAACTCTGATTAGAGACCAATCAGCTTCCAGGTTTTATTGCCAAAGCTTAATTGAACAAGCAAAAGTTAGAAGTTGATTGGCTACCAAGCACAGCTGCTCCAGATTTTGGGTGCACCAGTTTTTGTAAATCTACTCCAGAGTCGTAATAGAAGGATTTTTTATTACTACACATAGATACTCACTAAAGCAGATAGCTGATTAGAGAGTAGGGTGAACTTTTTCCCTTAATAATAGAGGTCCAGAATTTCCTATAGACAATCCTTCCACAAACCTCCTATCTAGAATAAAAGCCCAATATACTGTATAATCAATATACAATACACCTGACCTTTCTTAACCACTTAAGGACCGAGCCTCTTTCTGAGATGTGTTGCTTACAAGTTAAAAACAAGTTTTTTCTAGAGAATAAAATGGCGGTTGTTGCAATACTTTCTGTCACACTGTATTTGTGCAGCCGTCTATTTTGGAAGCAAATACACTTTTTTAATAACAATAATAAGACAACAGTAGAGTTAGCCCAATACTTTTATATTGAGAAAGATAATGTTATGCCATGTAAATTGATACCCAACATGTCACGCTTCAAAATTGCACCCGCTCGTGAAATGGCGACAAGCTTTTACCCTTAAAAAATCTCCATAGGCAATGTTTAAAAAATTCTACAGGTTTTGAGTTGCAGAAGAGGAGGTCTAGGGCTAGAATTGTTGCTCTCTCTCTACCGATTGTGGCGATACCTCACATGTGTGGTTTGAACACCATTTTCACATATGCGTTCGCTTCTGCACGCAAGCTCTGCGGGACGGGAAACATTGTGTCACTTTTATTCCTATTACAAGGAATGTAAACACCCCCTGTAATAGAAAAAAGTATGACCACTCCTCTTAAATATGAAATCTGGGGTCAAAAAGACCTCAGATCTCATATTTACACTAAAATTCAATAAACAAATTGAAATTTAAAAAAAGGGTCCTTTAGGAGCTATGAGCGGAAGTGATGTTTTGACATCGCTTCTGCCCTGTTATGGTATGTAGACTCATCTCCATATCCAGCCACAGGAAGGACCTGATCGCGTCTGCCACTGCCGACGGCTCCTGTAAGTGACGGAGGGAACAGGAGAGCGGCGGGAGGGGGGCCCTCTTCCGCCACCGATAACGGTGATCTTGTGGTGAATCCGCAGCAGAGACCACCATTATCGGAGACTCGACTGCTGGCTGAAAAAGAGAATATCTGGGTTGTGGCAGCTAGCTGCTGCCATAACAGAGATATCCCTTTTCAAACAGCCAACGTATATTGGCGTGCAGGGTCCAGAAGTGGTTAAGGATAAATAAATAAATAAATCCATGTGGTAAATCCAATATCTACCTTGTTACACTTGGAGAGAGGAACTAAGTGGTGTATTGAAACTTTTCAGTCATAAGGCTGGATCAACACCCCTCGATTAAGTCTAGCTGAAGCGGGGGAGGGCTGACAGCTTTAGGTCTGGGGGGCAAGTCTATTTAAGTGGCCCATTGAGCCACCAAACCAGCTCACCATCCATCTGCTCCACATTGCCCGCACAGAGAGAGAGAGACACTGCATGACATTGCCTGCACAGAGAGAGAGAGAGAGACTGCTCCACATTGCCTGCACAGAGAGAGAGGGAGAGTGCTCCACATTGCCCACACAGAGAGAGAGAGACTGTTCCACATTGCCCGCACAGAGAGAGAGGGAGACTACTCAACATTGCCCACACAGAGAGAGAGGGAGACTGTTCCACATTGCCTGCACAGAGAGAGAGGGAAACTGCTTCACATTGCCTGCACAGAGAGAGAGCGAGACTGCTCCACATTGCCCACACAGAGAGAGGGGGAAACTGCTCTACATTGCCTGCACAGAGAGAGAGGGAGACTGCTCGACATTGCCCGCACAGAGAGAGAGGGAGACTGCTCCACATTACCCACACAGAGAGAGAGGGAGACTGCTCCACATTGCCTGCACAGAGAGAGAGGGAGACTGCTTCACATTGCCCACAGAGAGAGAGAGAGAGGGAGACTGCTCCACATTCCCCGAACAGAGAGAAAGGGAGACTGCTCCTCCACATTGCCCAAACAGAGAGAGAGGCAGACTGCTCCACATGTGTCCCATCAAATGCAACCACTGTGCTCCATCAAATGCAGTCAATGTGCCCCATCAAATGCAGCCACTGTGCCCCATCAAATGCAGCCACTGTGCCCATCATATGCAGCCACTGTGCCCATCATATGCAGCCACAGTGCCAATCATATGCAGCCACTGTGCTCATCAAATGCCACAACTGTGCCCATCAAATGCAGCCACTGTGCCCCATCAAATGCAGCCACTGTGCCCCTTCGAATGCAGCCTTTGTGCCCCATCAAATGCAGCCACTGTGTCCCATAAAATGCAACCACTGTGCCCCATCAAATGCAGCCACTGTGCCCCATCATATGCAGCCACTGTGCCAATCATATTCAGCCACTGTGCTCATTAAATGCAGCCACTGTGCCCATCAAATGCAGCCACTGTGACACCCCCTCCGGACACAGACTCCTAAATAGGGGGTGGGCACGGTGGCCATGGATAGATTCATGCAAGGCATGAATCTATAGATTTTACAAATAGGGGGTGGCATGATGGAGGGGGAAGGGCCCATGCACTCTTAATGGACTGGCCACCACTGCACTGGTGTGCTGGCAGTTTTCCATAGCCGCAGACTCTCAGACTTCTTTTAGGTTGTGCATTTTTGCTGCATTTTCTGAAATTGCACCAAAGATGCAGCATGCAGGACTTTTTGTGCACTTTCAGAACATGGAGCAAAAATTTAAAACCTAATAGAAGTCTATGGGACCGGGGGTAACATGCAGCAAGACAGTGGCAGTACACTAGCATTGCGGCCAATTTGCAGCATGCCAGCATGAACCCACATCAAAAAACATAGGAGTGCAAGAAGCTGTCATAGGCTGCAGTGCAAGTAATAACAGGCTGCTAGCCTAGTACTATGTAGAGAGGGGGGGGGAGAGCAGGAAGGAAGGGAGCAGAAGCTCACTTGTCACTTACTTGGTGGCAATGGACAGTCCCAGGAGGCTCACTTTATTTTTTTAAGGCTGTGGATGCCGAGGCGACTGCTCTGTTTTAACTTTCCCGCCCACACATCTTCTTCACAGACAACACACGGGCTGCCAGGAGTGTGGGCGGGGAAAGAGAGAGCAGATCCACCCAGCCTCTGATAGAGCTTCTTGTGGAGGAGGGAGAGGCTGAACTCTGTAACACACAGACTGTCAGCCCAGAAAAGAGCTCATCGCTGTAGTACTGAATCCGACCGTGCCTGCCACCCGGGCGGCCTTTGTACAGGACATTAGAGCAGCCTGGAGGGAAGATGCATTCCTGTCACCCAGGCCAGTCCACCTCTGAGCTGAAGCCAAATGGCTCGAGGCTGCTCTCACAAGATATCCAGGTGTTTAGATCAGAATGATCTATGCAACATATAGAAAATCCAATAAAATTATTAAGCAACACATGAACGGAGAGAAAAACTATTTCCCTCCATTCATATCATATCTAAAGTGCTTACCAGAATCTCCTATCAACAGGCATGGCATCACTCAGTAAGCCATCCTGTTTGGACTGGCTAAATAGCCGATTTTGGTGCCAAAAAATGGTTTCATGCTTAATTAGAGGTGTGCTAGTTGAGATCTACTAGCAGGCCAAGTGAGGCTAAGGGGCTGATCAACGGCTCATCTTCCGTAAATGCGCAGATGCATCAACTGCTTGACAGTTACAGCACGCACCAACCGCTTGACAATTACAGTAATAGAGATCCTTAAATTTGATTCAATGTTTTACCTTTGTTAACCCCCTTAGCGGTATCCCCGAGCGTGACTCGGGGTGGATTTTCTATGCTAAAATCGGTAACCACGAGTCACGCTCGGGGTAGATGTGCAGAGTTTGCAGCGCGTGCTGGCTTACCTTTTCCAGGCAGGTTACTGTACTTACCTTGTCCCTGGATCCAGTGATGCATCCGCGCTGTGTGAGTGAGTGGCATCCTCCATACGATTCACACAGTGCCCGCGCACCGCCGCTCTCCGTTCCCTGCGACGTTACGACGCACAGGGGCGGAGACCGGCGGCAAATTCAAAAATGTAAACAAACACATTACATACAGTATACTGTAATCTTATAGATTACAGTACTGTATGTAAAAAATACACACCCCCTTGTCCCTAGTGGTCTGCCCTGTGTCCTACATGTAATAAAAACTTTTTTTTTTGTGCCTGCAAACTGGAGATTGTCCATAGCAACTAAAAGTGCCCCTGTATGTCAAAAATTATTTTAGAGCAGCTAGAAAACAGCGATAATAAATTATAATCACTTGCAGAATTGAGCGATAGCGATTTGAGGGGAAATCCGTCATAAAAAAATAAAAGTAATGACAGCAAAAATTCTGCAACTGAGCAAATTTCAGTGATTTGGAGTTGATTACATTATTGAATAATTTTTATTATAATTACATGATCATTTGTTATAATTATTTATAGTTATTTATTATATTATAATTTTATGATTTTGTGTTTCAAACTTTATCATACCCGGGATGTCTACTAGACTCGTGTTTGGACAGATTTAAGTGAGTTATTCCTAAAAATTACAGGCCTACAGTATAAAATGCCAAATTTTCATGCAAAATAATTGTACTGCTTTTGGTACATAATTCCAGACAGAATCATACCGCCAGGGAGGTTAATAAAAATATTTCATAAAATAATTTGTTATAAGTTCCTCTCTGGTACCGTGAAAGTCCATCATGTATGTTTGTTTTTTCAAATGTTATTTAGGATGAAGTACCCCCATAGCCTACTTTCTCTTTTTATATATATCTAATTGGGTGGAAGACGCCCCCCCCTTCCCCATCTTTGGCTAAGGTATACTCCCACTACACTGTGGTGAGGATAATTAAATTATAAATTAATGATTAACCGGGTTATTTTATATCTATAATTTGAGACATTTACAGACATGATGGACTATCCAGGATCAAAATGGGATGGACTAATGTCCAAAATCCATTAGGAATGTGAAGACCACCATGGTATGAAACTAGAAATTGAGGTCCTGATACATAAGCTCAGGCAGGCACTAGAACGGAAATCTAACATATTCTGGGATATACATAGGGATTGAGAATTCAGGTATTCCCGAACCTCTGGGAGATCAAAAATGAATTCAAACTAAAATGGAAAATGAATCTGCAGGAATGCACATCAAAAATGATGAACTCTTTGATTGAGCATTATAACAAAGATATTAGAAATCTCGATAATGAGATTATTGAATTTCAAAAACAAAATATGTCCTTAAGTGTCCATCACAAATTCTTGGAAAAAGATAAGCTACTGAAGGAATACATAGAAAAATTTAATAAAGATCTCATCTACAAAAAGGATATTGCATTTATTAGAGACAAAATGGCATTCAATGGGAAATATGCATACTGTACAAATGGCCACAGCAAGGTGGAAAAAGAGGGTGGAAAAGTCAAGCCGTAAATAAAAATAAAAATGTAAGCAGAAATGATAATGACACAATGGAGGGAACTGATTCTGATTCATCCTTTATTTCACAATCTTCAAGTTTTTTTCTCAGTTTTCACAACCTCCCGTTAGAGGAAAGGGCAGACAATGAGGATCTAGAAAAAGACAAACTACTGGTGATGGTCACAATAGTGATGGTAAGGATAAGAAACTCAAAGAACATTGAATTATGATTCAGATATATGCACGGAAAGTATGATTGGTGATAGTTCACTTAGGGGTGAAGCTATATATGTAAAGGGAGCTATGGGGTCTGTTGTGCTGACTGGTTGCAATTGGACACCCTTATCTCCATTACCATCTGCACAGATACACCCTAATACTCCCCGTAATTTAGGAACTATTCCTAAAAGTAGTAGAAAAAATTATTTTCAATTGTTACTTCCAAATCAGGATCTACCCAACAAACAAGCTGCCTTCCACAATCTGGACAGGTATGCATACAAAACCAAGTAGATACTTAGCTGCAGGTGATCAATTTATCCTCAAGAGCTCTCTCCTGAATGGAGATTGAAGTAATTGGTTTAGGCCTCAGCTTTTGCCCAGCCACACAAACAGATTGCTTTGAGGTTGTAAAAGATCTCAACCTCTTTGCCAGACGTTTAACGTATAAATATATGTATGATGTGGATGTGCCGCTCCCCTTTCTATGACACAGCTTGTAGCCATTTGGGGTGTCCAGAGAGGGGCGGCTCTTCCCCTCCTTCTGTTTGGTTGTTGTAACTGCGCCCACTATCCAAAGATGTTTCTATATATATCTATTTGAAATCCACTAATTCCCCCCCTTAAAAACAAATCATAATATCTGGAGAATTTTGTCCCAAGTAACATTGGATGTTAATAAATTAGACTTAAGGGCTGATAGCGATAAGAATATTACATTCAGGCAACAGCAAGCCATGAGCTCATTACAAAATATCAGAGACATTACTATCAAAATGGCAGATAAGGGTGGTAATGTGGTGGTAATGGACACGTGTGAATATCGACAGCTGTTTCTTGACATTCTCTCTAACAGTGACTGGTATGCTCCAGTTCCTGTGGAAAATGTCCATACATATAACAAGGACTATGATATAATTATCGGTGACACCTACAATAATGGAATCATTGATAATGATATTCTTGAGGTTCTAAAAGCACCCTATCCAAAACCCCTTTTATTTATTAACTAAAACCCAAAAGAACATAAGAGAACCACTAATAAATAACCTCCAATAATTTCTGGAATTGGGGCCAAAATGGAAAAAGGAAGTCGCAGAGTGGACAATTTTTTGCGTCCACATGTCGTAAAACGTATATCTAATATACAAGACACTGTGGGGGTCATTTACTATTGAAGCTGCGCTGCGCCGGTTCATGCCTTAATTAGTGCGCTGGATGAAGCCTTAATTAGGCGCATGAACCGGCCGCAGCAGCAGCGCGATGCAATTGATAAGTAAAGCCGCTGCCAAACTCCCTGTTAAAGTCTATGGGGGAAATCTTAATTGTGAATTTTAAAGGCTAATCTGCAAGTTTTGTCCTAAAAAGTGTTTGGGGACCTCAGTCCTGCCCCAGGGGACATGTATCAATGCTTTTTTTATTTTTTAAAACGGCCGTTTTTTTCGGGAGCAGTGATTTTAATAATGCTAAAAGTGCAATAATAAAAGTGTAATTTTTCTTTAAATTTCGTACCATGGGGGGCTCTAATGTCAGCATGTGAAAAAGCGCATCTTTCCCGTGGTTAGAACTGTCTCTGCACAAAATGACATTCTCCAAAGCAAAAAAGCTGTTTAAAACTGACTCTATAATGAATTGTCGGCTCCCGGCAATTGCAGGAGAATTCATTCATAAAAAAAATGAAAAAAAAAAGTGTGGGGGTCCCCCCAAATTCAATAACCAGACCCTTTAGGTCTGGTATGGATATTAAGGGGAACGCCGCCGTCAATTTAAAAAAAAATGACGTGGGGTTCCCCCCAAAAATTCATGTAACAATTATATTTTCTTCCTTGAAAATTACTCAGGACCCCCAAACATTATATATATTTTATTAACAAACACCCTAGGGAATAAAGTGGCGGCCATTTTTTCTTACAAATTTCCAACGCTATTTGCGCCAAAAATTTTCAAAGGTTTTTTTTTTTTTTGGCTTACAAAAAAAAACCTGTTTCATGAATGACAAAATAAGAAAGCAGTAAAGCTACCCCAATTTTTAGGGATAAGGTGAAAGATGATGTTACACCGAGTAAATAGATACCTAACTTGTCACGCTTTCATATTGCGCACACTCATGGAATGGCGCTAAACTTCGTTATTAAAAATCTCCATAGGCGACGCTTGACTTTTTTTCTCAGGTTACCAGTTTTGAGTTACAGAGGAGGTCTAGTGCTAAAATTATTGCTCTCACTCTAACGCACGCTATGATACCTCACATGTGGGGTTTGAAGGGTGTTTACATATGTGGGTGGGACTTGCATGCGTGTTCGCTTCTGAGTGCGAGCTACTAGGGACAGGGGCATTTAAATTTAGTTTTTTTTTTTTTTTTTTTACTTAATATTTTTATTTTTGCACTTGTTTGTCCCTTTTTTTGTATTATTTTTCACTTTTCTTCCTATTACAAGGAATGTAAACATCCCTTGTAATAGGACTAGTGTATGACAGGTCCTCTTTATAGAGAGAGGTGGGGTCAATTAGACCCCACATCTGTCCTCCAGGCTGGAAAGCATGGAATTGGAAAAAATAAATAAAAAAAATCATCTCATGCTTTCAGCTGCGATCATGTTCGTTCAGCACAGTGGTGTAGTGTGTAGCATGTTCACCTAGCAGCAAAAGGGTTGCTGGTTCGAATCCCGCCCGTGACACTATCTGCCTGGAGTTTGCATGTTCTCCCTGTGCCTGTGTGGGTTTCCTCCCACAATCTAAAAACATGCTGTAAATTGTATCCTGTCTAAATAAGCCCTAATATGCAGTAGGATATTTAGGTTTTGTGCTGCCCTAGGCCTGACCAAATTTTGGCACCCCCTAATAGAAAAATGACCCACCCTTCCTGTCAAGGCCACACCCTGTTTTTTTATGACCCACCCAGGAATTTTCAGGGGACACACACAAGTTCTGTGGGGGGGGGGGGCGGGGGCACAGGAGTCCCTTAATTTGCCTAGTTTTTCGATCACTTCCTGTTTGGCTATGGGGCAGGAAGTGAAGGCCAATCTCCCCAAACGGACAGGGATAATAAAAAATAAACTTAAGGGAGCTGTGGTGGCTCAACGTGATTGGCACTGCGCTGACAAGCCATTCACCTCTGCAGCCAAGGGTTCGCATCCCGGTCTCGGCTACATGTGAATTGAGTTTGGTGGTCTCAGCCCGGCTCCCGGTGGGTGTGCTATGCAAGGTACGCCTGTGCTTAGTACGCCCCCCCCCCCCACAAAAACCACCACACTTGCACGCACACAAAATTGGTTTAAAACACATGCACTTTGGCCATGCGGTCTCTTAAAATAAAGAGAGGCGAAGGACCTACGGGGCTGGCTGGGTGGGCTAGACTCCCTCATAGGGGGAGTCCCTCTGCCCCATTGGGGTCCCGTTGGGCCCCCAAGAGGAGCAGGTAGGGCGGGGTGAGTGGGAGGCCCCCCTTCACACCCGCCATTGCCACCAGGGGCATGGAGAAGGATGGCGATTGCCTCCGGGGGGAGGGTCTGCCTACTCCCAACTCCTACAGTCCGGCTCCTCTCTCTCGAGTTCACGCACAAAAATACACTTAAAAAAAAAAAAAAAAACTGACAGAGCTTCTAATCCCCCCCAACTCTATCCAAAATGAAAGAAAACAAAAAAATAAAAGTGATGATTATAGTTCCAGTTTAACCCCAAATTTCAGATCATTTTATTGAGAGGCTTAAGAAAATATAACCATGCCAATAGGCCAGGATCCAGCGTTGCTAATATGTATGAACGTGTGTTAGGGACCCCCACAAACACCACCCAATGTTAAATCAACAATTTTCTTGTTTGTTTTGGGGATGCCTGCACCCCTGATAGGGTAAAGACACCTCACAAATGTTGTCACTTTCTACTTAATTCATTCACTTCCTGCCACATAGCCAAACAGGAAGTGAGGGAAAAACCTGAGTAATGTCTTGTTGGGGACACACAGATCAATCTAAATAGTTTCCCATTTTGGAAATTGCATTTTGCTGTGTACACCCCAAATTAGTATGGATCTTGGACTTTGGGGTCCATTTACTAAAGGCAAATCCACTTTGCACTACAAGTGGACAAGCAAGGAAGAAAAATAAAAACTTGGCGGGATTGGAAGTTAAAACCATCAGTGCTTCCCTTCTGATTTTCATTGCCTACGCTTCTACTGCAGAGCGGCTTTGCCTTTACTAAACCCCAAAGTAACTAATCATTTGGGGTGTACACAGCAGTGCAATTTGCTTAATGGGGACACTAGTTAGATTGACCTGTGTCCCGAAGAAAAGACCATTGGTAGGGTTTTAACCTCACTTCCTGTTCAGCTGTGTGACAGGAAGTGAAGCCAATTTTAAGAAAAGGGACACAAAGCCCAACCTAAAAACACTAGCAGGGGTTCTAACACTCAATTGGCTTCCCTCAAACAACCCACAATTAGAATAGGATTTTCTTGTGCTAGTTTCAAGCACAGCGCTGTAAATCAGCACTTCAAGCCTGTCCACAAATACACCACCCCCCCTCCAAACATGCCCTGTTTGCAGGTT
This sequence comes from Rana kukunoris, assembly GCA_029574335.1. NCBI lineage: Eukaryota > Metazoa > Chordata > Amphibia > Anura > Ranidae > Rana > Rana kukunoris. The sequence goes on along the minus strand of CM056049.1, from coordinate 359,223,775 downwards.
TTCCTACATCTTGCACATGTGCTTTAAAAAGTCAGTCTGGACATCAATTCTAGGAAACAATACTTACCGCTTTGTCCTTCATTTTCTGGTGACTAAACATTTCATGCATACACACCAGGAAAGAGCTTAGAGACAAATCACACTTGATGGTTTAGGACCAAACTATTTCAGCTGCAGCTGTTGAAATCCATAGCATGAAAAAAATATCACAAAACAAACTTCAAAATTTGAAAGTAATTTTATTGGTCCACAAAACAAGGAAAGCAAAACAAAATATAAAAAAACAAAAAAAAAAATAGACCAACGTTTATTTCACACAGTCATTGGAAATAACATGATAGACCCACAGGGTTAAAACATTAGTCATTAACATCTTCAGAAAAAATTATGCAGCAGACAAAACATCAAAAAAAACAAAACTCCAAAACATCTCTGTTTCGCTCCGCCATTACTTCCAGCCAGCAAATCTGCCCCCTCTGAGGGCAGCTGACACGTGCTCTATCCACGCTTTTTATAACATGTGTGCTAATGAACCAATTGGAAACACATGAAGAAATGTCAGCCTCTAGTTTGTGTGCACTTGTAACTGCTTACACCTGTTAAGGATGTCCTTAAATTACTAAGCCATAAAACAAGCTTTCTGAGCATGCTCAGAAAGATGCATGTCATTTTCAGGCACAAACACCCAGCTTATTTTTCTAAGTGTTCGAGCATGCCCAGTTCACTCGAAATGCATTACCAGAATCAAATCTGCAATGGGGGATGAAAGCATTAGAGGTTTTTTTTTTTTTTTTGTTCCCCCTGAACTGATGCTTTGCAACCTGAAGGGGAGGTATTATAGAATTTGTACGTAACAAACATAAATAATAATAATTAAAACGCCCCTGTCCCTAGTAGCTCACAGTCAGAAGCGAACACGCTGCATTTTTTTTTCCGGTTACCGGTTTAAATTTACAGATGAGGTCTAGTGCTAAAAGTATTCCTCTCGCTCTTACGCACGCTATGATACCTCACATGTGTGGTTTGAAGGATGTTTCCATATGTGGGCGGGCCTTAAATGTGTAAGTCCCGCCCACATATTTAACCCCCGTTCAAACCCCACATGTGAGGTATCATAGCGTACGTTAGAGCGAGAGCAATACTTTTAGCACTAGACCTCCTCTGTAAATCTAAACTGGTAACCTGAAAATAAATAAAAAAGTGTTGCCTATGGGTATTTTCAAGTACTGAAGTTTGGCGCCATTCCATAAGTGTGTGCAATATTAAAGCGTGACATGTTGGGTATCTATTTACTCGGTGTAACATCATCTTTCACATTATGGCCATAAATTGGGCTAACTTTAGTGTTTTCTTAATTTGTAACCACTTGAGCCCCAGACCATATTACTGGTCACTGACGGGGCCAGTTTTTGCATTTCAACACTGCGTCATTTTAACTGACAATTGCGTGGTTGTGCGACGTGGCCCCCAAACAAAATTTTTTTTGTTTTTTTGGTGGTATTTGATCACCTCTGCGTTTTTTCTTATTTTTGCTTGAACCAAAAATATAGCGACAATTTTGTAAATAAAAAGACAACTTTTTTACTGTTTGCTATAATAAATCTCCCCCAAAATATATTCAAAAACTTTTTGCCCTCAGTTTAGGCCGATACGTATTCTTCGACATATTTTTGGTTCCAAAAAATCGCAATAAGCGTTTGATTGGTTTGGGCAAAATTTATAAGTAGGGGTTGGTCTTATGGGTTTTTTAGGAATATTTTTTTGTTTTACTAGTAATTGTGGCGATCATTGATTTTTCTGGCTACTGCGACATTGTGGCGGACACATTTTTGTGAGATTTGGCATTTTTCTAGTGACCAATGGTATACAAATGCATTGCTTACTATAAAAATGTCACTGGCAGGGAAGGGGTTAACACTAGGGGCGAGGAAGGGGTTGATTATGTTACCTGGGTGTGTTCTAACTGTAAAGGGGGTGGGACTGACTAGGGGAAATTACAGATCGCTGTTCATACATTGTATGGACAGACGAGCAGGCATTCCCCCCCCCCTGACAGGACCGGGATAAAGGGGAACTCCACACCAAATTTAAAAAAAAACGGCGTGGGGGTTCCCCTCCAGGTGCACAACAGGCTCTTAGATTTGATCTGGAACATAAGGGGTTAAACCCACGCCAAAAACGGCGTGGGGTTCCCCCTCAGATCCAGACCAAACCCTTCTCCCAGGCACGCAGTCTGGCCAGACAGGAATGGGGGTGGGGACGAGCGAGCGCCCCCCCCCCTCCTGAGCCGTACCAGACCACATGCCCTCGACATGGGGGAGTGTGTGCTTTGGGGGAGGGGGGCACTGCCCCCCACCCCAAAGCACTCTTGTCCCCATGTCGATAGGGACAAGAGCCTCTTCTCGACAACCCTGGCCGTTGGTTGTCGGGGTATGCGGGCGGGGGGGCTTATCAGAATCTGAAAGCCCCCTATAATAAGGGGGCCCCCAGATTCTGGCCCCCCACCCTATGTGAATGAGTATGGGGTACATCGTACACCTACCCATTCACCGGGTGGAAAAGTGTAAACACAAATAAACCACACAGAATAAAATAATTTATTAGTCAGCTCTGGGGGTCTTCTGCCGGGACCCCCCACCACCAGCCCATTGGGCCCCGGGCTTCGCCGTTTTCTGCCGGGGGGGACGACAACCACCGATGCTCTCCGCCATGTTCGGCCAGGCCCCCACCCCAAATTAAGCTCTTTTACATCCGGGGGGGGGTGGGGCGGCCGAAAACAGCGGAGAACAACAGGGGGCGGAGCCCCTCCTTGGTCTTCTAGACGTTTTCTGCCGGGGGGGCTCCAGCCCCGCACCGGTCTTCGCCGCCGCCTTCCGCCGGGGGGGGGGACACCCACCGATGCTCTCCGCCATGTTCGGCCAGGCCCCCACCCCAAATTAAGCTCTTTTACATCTGGGGGGGGTCGGCGGAAAATGGTGGAGAACAACGGGGGGCGAAACCCCTCCTCGGTCTTTGCCGCCGCCTTCTGCGGGGGGCTCCTGCCTCCCGCGGGCTGATGGCTGTCTTCCGCCGGGGGGTACACCTACCCCCCCGGTCTTCGCCGCCGCCTTCTGCCGGGGGGGGGGAGACACCCACCGATGCTCTCCGCCATGTTCGGCCAGGCCCCCACCCCAAATTAAGCTCTTTCACATCCGGGGGGTCGGCGGAAAATGGCGGAGAACAACGGGGGCATCGCCACTCCTCGGTCTTCTAGCCGTTTTCTGCTAGGGGGGGGGGAAACACCCACCGATGCTCTCCGCCATGTTCAGCCGGGCCCCCACCCCAAAATTAAGCTCTTTCACATCCGGGGGGGGGGGCTGGCCGAAAACAGCGGAGAACAACGGGGGTGTCCCCCCACCTCGGGCTTCTCCGCTTCTGCCTGGCTTCTCCTGAGGCCAGGGCTTCTTTCGCTGTCTTCCGCCAGAGGGCGCCACTCTCTCTCTTCGGCTTCTGCCTGGCTCCTCCGCGGGGGCCAGGCCTTCTCGTCGCTGTGTCGCCGTCTTCTGCCGCCGCCCCCTTCGACGTTTTCTGCCGGGATGAGGGTCGCACATCCCATCCCGGACTTCGACGTGGCGGGCTTCTCGTCGCTGTGTCGCCGTCTTCCGCCGCCGCCCCCTTCACCACGAAGCTCTGTGCTTGTGTGGGAGGGCAGCGGGCTTCGAAGTTTTCGGTCGGAGTGAGGGTCGCACATCTCACTCCGGACTTCTAGTCGTTTTCGCCGCCGCCCCTTCACCATGAAGCTTCCTGCTTATGGGGGAGGGCGGCGGGCTTCTCGTCGCTATCTTCCGCCGCGGGGTGACACTCCCGGGCTTCTTCAGCAACATCCGCTTCTGCCTGGCTCCGCCGCTGGGGCCAGGGCTTCTTCTTCCATTCGATGTTGACACGGCGACGTCCGGCGCTGAAATGCCGACAGAGCGGTGGGCACGGCATTATATTGGCATAGGGCGTGGGCGTGGTTATGCCACCATGTGACCTTAACCCATGTGACATCACATTCCCATTATGCCCTGTGATGTCACATGGGTTAAGGTCACATGGTGGCATAACCACACCCACGCCCAATGCCAATATAAGTTGGTGCCCGCCGCTCTGTCGGCATTTCAGCGCCGGACCTCGCCGTGTCAACATCGAATGGAAGAAGAAGCCCTGGCCCCAGCGGCGGAGCCAGGCAGAAGCGGATGTCACCGAAGAAGCCCGCGAGTGTCACCCCGCGGCTGAAGACAGCGACGAGAAGCCCGCCGCCCTCCCCCATAAGCAGGAAGCTTCACGGTGAAGGGGGCGGCGGTGAAAACGACTAGAAGTCCGGAGTGGGATGTGCGACCCTCACTCCGGCCGAAAACTTTGAAGCCCGCTGCCCTCCCACACAAGCACGGAGCTTCGTGGTGAAGGGGGCGGCGGCGGAAGACGGCGACACAGCAACGAGAAGCCTTGGCCCCCACGGAAGAGCCAGGCAGAAGAGTCTTATCGAGAGCCCCCCCCCGGCAGAAAACTACGAAGCCCGCGGCCCTCCCCCATAGGCAGGAAGCTTCATGGTGAAGGGGGCCATGGCGGAAGACGACTAGAAAACCGGGGTGGGGTGTGCGACCCTCACCCCGTCGAAAACTTCAAAGCCCGCTGCCCTCCCCCACAAGCACGGAGCTTCGTGGTGAAGGGGGCGGCGGCGGAAGACTGCGGTGGCGAAGACCGGGGTGGGTTGGCGGAAGACCCCCGGAGCTGGCTAATAAATTATTTTATTCTTGTGTGGTTTATTTGTGTTTACACTTTTTCCACCAGGTGAATGGGTAGGGGTACCATGTACCCCATACTTATTCACATAGGGTGGGGGGCCGGAATCTGGGGGGCGCCTTATTAAAGGGGCTCCCAGATTCTGATTGGCTCCCGCCCGCATACCCCGACAACCAATGGCCAGGGTTGTCGGGAAGAGGCTCTTGTCCCTATCGACATAGGGACAAGAGTGCTTTGGGGTGGGGGGGCAGTGCCCCCCTCCCCCAAAGCACACACTCTCCCATGTCGAGGGCATGTGGTCTGGTACGGCTCAGGAGGGGGAGGGGGGGCGCTCGCTCGTCCTCACCCCCATTCCTGTCCGGCCAGACTGCGTGCCTGGGATAAGGCTTGGTACGGATCTGGGGGGGAACCCCACGCCGTTTTTGGCGTGGGTTAACCCCTCACGTTCCGGACCAAAGCCGAAGAGCCTATTATACCCCTGGGGGGGAACCCGCGCCGGTTTCAAATTTGAAATTTGGCGCGGAGTTCCCCTTCAGTGTCTGCGCAGCCCGAGAACAGCTCGGAGATTGCCGTGCGCCGTTTCACGCAGTGCAAACACTGCTACGCCGCTTGGTATTTACCAAGATTTTCTTGGCGTACTGACGCGGCGCACGGCATTCCCTGAAATCTCCCTCTGCGCATGCCCAGTATGCAAATGAACCTTCCGAGGTTCTGGCGAACTTTGCAAGCGCACGGGGATCGTTTCTCAAAAGTCACTATCGCTTTCAATTCGGCCCGCCACACACGTTCAAACACATGTCACTACACTTCCCCTGCATCACCCCCTCCCTCCCCTCATAAACTCCCGCCCGAATCCCCGATGTTTACATAACTAAATGCCGTACGCCAGCTCTGTACTGGCGTGCTGTGCGCCCTCCTGGGCGCATTAGGCAGTTTAGTAAATGAAGAAATACACTGCACTGGCAGTGTATCTCTTTTGTAAATGTCAAAAACGGTTTTACTCCTGCTTGTGCACCATGAGTCATGGCGCACAGGCTTGGTAAATCAGCCCCTGTGGATCTATTGAGAAAGTTATAGTGTGTAAATATTCCAATTGACAGTTTATTGGTCTCTATAGACGTTGAAGCATTATATTGTAGCATACCACACCTTTTTGGAGACTCGTGGCAGAAATAAATAATGTGTTCATAATGCAATTGTTGCAACACATCCTAACTAGGAATGTGTTTGTTTTTGATGGCTCCCACTACCTCCAGGTGCAGGGGTTGTGATGTGGACATGTTGTGCCCCATCGTATGCCAACCTGTACCTAGAGGGTTGGGAGCATGCTTTGATTTGCAAGCAACTTTTTTTTAAATTCTGACTCGGTTTGTGAGTGTTGACTCGCAAGACGAGCAGAATTCAAACTAAATAGGCCTCCGGTACCTCATGTGGCCTGAGGTACGGGGGCGCAGAAGCCGAGCAGAGACGAAAATAGGCCTGTAGTACCTCATTTGGCCTGAGGTACGGGGGCACAGGAGCCAAGAAAAGCCGAACATTGGCCTGCAGTACCTCATTTGCAGGAAACAAGCCGAAGTGTCCTCTGGCCTTTTCGGACGTTTTTGCCATTCTGGTACCCCCCCACCTCTGGCCGCATTCAGTATTGCATCCAATAGAAGTCAATGCGGAACAAATTATTTTCGTTTCAATTGACTTCAATGGGAAAACTCACTTTAATAGGCGGGTACTTTGGATTACGTGCATACTCCTGGAATGTAAAATGTTGTCACCTCCTTTCTTGGCTCTGAAATCTCAGAGCCAAGAAAGGAGGTAACAACGTTTTACTGGCCATATTTCTACATTGGTTCTGAAAGACAAAGCAAAGTCCTCCGTGGCTGCCCAAGAACAGATCTTTCTTCAATTCTGGTCTCGGGGTCAGCGTGATTGAATTTTTTCCACTCTACCTATTTGTGCCTGTGTCTGATGAAGAGGCCCCAGACGCCTCGAAGTGCGTCAGCCGGCAGCGACATACCTCCAGCCCCCCTATTGTGGAGTGTGGTCTGAGGGAATTCTACCTCATCGGTTTTTTGACAAGCCTGTCAATCATGTCTTTTGTGAGTAGTTTTTAATATTATTATTATCCAATGAATCGTCAAATGGTAATACACCAGGCTGGTGCGCCTTTCTTTTCTTTCTTTGTTTTCTGCCAGGACTTTCCCAATCCAGGAAGGGCAGCAAGGCCACTGTTATTACCGTGTTTGACATTTGTGTAATTTTCTATGAAGATTCTTGAATAAGTGTTGGACAATCCACCCGTGCGCAGGAGTTTGCTTGTTTTTTCTGTTCTGTAAGAATAGTCACTACCTAATCGGGCAACCATGAACTGATAAGGGAAACAATAAGAAAGCACTGGCCACCCTACCAGAGACCCCATTGTTAACAAATAAATCAGTGACTTTCCCCATATTACATACAAAAAATGTTGATCCTTAAAGGATCGACTGGTTCACAGCCATTTCCAGGAATCTTCAGGGTCCAATGAACAAGTGATTGGCATGCACAAATATGAGGCATGCAAGTATTGCGATTGGATCCTAGAGGGAGCATCATTTACTCTGTCTAACGGAGATAAATATAGTATGAAGTTCCATGCCGATTGTCAAACGAAAGGTGTAAATGTTGATGATTTTATGTGGTTAAAACTTTTTTGGAATTTTTGGAAACAAATTTATGACCACATATATTATATTAGAAAGAACATATTATATACCCCGATAGGCAGACATGTCATTTTAAAAACATAAAAACTATACCTCTATGGTAGAGTTTACTATCCTTGAAAAAATTATGGAGAATCCAAGAATATTGATCAAAAATTATCAAGGTGGATTTTTAAATTCAATGCCACCCGGCCACCCGGCCTCAATGAGTCACTGAGTTATAAGCTCTTATTGGGCTAATCCTATATTATCTAATGGATACATAACTCCGGGTCTCAATATACTCTTGGAATGTTATTAAAATATTCAAATGTTAGCACATTCTGATCCATGTTTTGTTCTATGTCTGTCAAAATTGTCTTTAATTTACTATATATGTTGAAAATTGTATGACTATTTCTTTATTTATAGATACAAGAGGTCTGGATATCAAAATGGATACATAGTGAAGCCTGATATAGTCATTTTTTTATTTTTATTTTGTCTCTAATGTGATATGATACCTACCCTATTGCCTGGTGATGTACCAGCTGCTTGTGGGACAACTGATCCAGACGGGACCCTGACAATTGGGACCCCTGGCATGGTTTTTACTCTGGGGGTTTTAGAACAATTAATCCCTTTGCCTTACCATTGTGGTGGAGTTGCGGTTGTAGGAGCCGGGGGAATCCAAATTATTGTCAGTTAATGTCCCCTTACATTTTTATTTGTTAAATGTTATTCTGGCTGGAACTAGTCATAGTCATAGTTAGTCAGGTTGAAAAAAGACACAATTCCATCAAGTTCAACCATAAGAAATAAAATAATAATAGTATTGTACAATCACATATACCCAATTCTATACCCATAGTTGATCCAGAGGAAGGCAAAAAAAAAACCAGCAAAGCATGATCCAATTTGCTGCAGCAGGGGAAAAAATTCCTTCCTGATCCCCCAAATTCAATCAGATATTCCCCAGATCAACTCTACCTATAAATGTTAGTACCCTGTTATATTATGTACATTTAGGAAAGTATTCATGCCTTTCTTAAAGCACTTTACTGAGCTGGCCAGAACCACCTCTGGAGGGAGTCTATTCCACATTTTCACAGCTCTTACTGTAAAGAAACATTTTCGTATTTGAGGTGAGATCTCTTTTCCTCTAGACGTAAAGAGTGTCCCATTGTCCTCAGTGTTTACCGTAAAGTGAATGACTCAACACCAAGTTCACTATATGGGCCGCTTATATATTTGTACATGTTGATCATAGATGACCTGACACTTCGACTACCATAATCATGATTGGCGCTGATGGGTGGGGGTGATGTAGAGGTGCGAAGTGTCAACAGCAGTCGTTGAATCTGCATCTTCTGCACATGCGTGAAGTTCCATTTTAATTTTAATTTAAGCCCGGACTTGCTTTGGGGCAATGCGTGGTAAGCATTTAGGGTCAATGCGCCGTTGATCAGCCCCTTAGCCTCACCTTGGCTGCTAGTAGATCTCAACTAGCACACCTGCTATCTAATTAAGTAGGAGGCGGATTTTGGCGCCAAAATCGGCTATTTAGCCAGTCCAAACAGAATGGCTTACTGAGCGATGCCATGCCTGTTGATGGGAGATTCTGGTAAGCACTTTAGAGATGATATGAATGGAGGGGAAATTCTGTTCATGTGTTGCTTATTCATTTTATTGGACTTTCTATATGTTGCATAGATCATTCTGAACTAAACTACTGAGGACCATTTTAAGTTGTTGCAATTTCAGCAAAATGGACTAGCTTGCTAATCCAATTGCTGGTCTAAGCAACCAATTAGCCGACGTCAGGTATTGGGTGGGCGGCTTTCTAAGGCGGCGCTATATAAAGGGTTTTAACACGACACGTGTCCACGCCCTCTGAAGACGTGCATCCAATCACGAAACGCTTCAGGGAGTGGCCACGTGATTAAACCGTCCAATCGACTGAGCGGGATCCCAGGACTCACGAAGTCAGGAGGAGGAATCCCCATGATAGCAAACTAGTGAGAGCCCCTCAGCTAGTGATTGTGACAAGCGCTGCTACCATACAAATTGCTGTAAGCATAACTTTTAAGAGCGTGTGTTTTCTACATAATAAAATGTTTTTACACTATGTGGAGTCTCCCTCTTATCTTTGCATGACTACATCCATATATGCACTATCTATGAGAGACACCAGAGCCGTCCAGGAGGAAGCAGAGCAACATAGGAGTGATCCATCTGACCTGCATTTAACCCCTGAGAGACAGCCTGCTTTTTGCCCCATGATGACTTCTATCTGGTGAGTGAGGACCCTGCAGGGGATCCCAACGTGTCAACCCATAGATCTCATTTTAATAGCTGAAGCGATTTTCTTCCAGGGATATTGGATGGACTTTATCAGTTTATTTAATGAGTCATTTTAGCCTGCTGGAGTTTTTTTGATACCCCACTGAGGACCCATTTTCTATTTTTCTCTATTTATAAGTGCTAATATTTTCAGTATAGCCTATTAGAGACTTGATATATAGCAGGATATGGCAACATATTGTCCCTTTCTGAACTTTATATAGCCCAAAGTAGCGCTGTTAATGTGTTTCTTTAGCTTGTTGGCAAATTTTTTCACTTTGATTTTCGGGGTGTCCTTGAATTCAGCCCTCTGTAGGTGGATAATTTCCATTTCCATCAAATGATGTGCCATGCTTTCATTCCTAACATATTACCCAGTACATATCAGTATAGATATCCAGCATGAGATTTTTGCCCGTTGAGATCTGATGTTTTCAAAGTGTTCCTTTAATTTTTTTTGAGCAGTGTAAATATATATATATATATATATATATATATATATGTGTAGCGGGGTCATGCCACCATGGACCATTGATGGCAGTGCAGACCTGAATCCCCACCAGTGTTCCAGGGGTATTGTACATATGTGTTTATATTTCTTAACAACAGTGCATTTTGGGACTAAAGGTATCAGGAGAAAGGGACTCCATTGATGACAATAAGTAGGAACAGACTACACCTCCCACAATCCCTTGCCTTCCTGGAGCACATAACACCTCCGCACAGCCTTGTGGGTGAGGTTACTCAAAGTAAGGGAGGAGCTGTTCTCGCTCTCTTGGGATCTACGTTCTCCCGTCTGCGGAGCAGGGGAGAGCAACTACAGCCAAGCAGCTAGGCCTGAGGCCTGGAAGGGGATCCATCCGGAGACCGACTACCCGGAGAAGAACCAGACTAAGTGCCTGCAGTTCATGCTTCCAGACGACCGGAGGAACTCACTAGCTGACTAACAGAACAGTGGGGAGCAGATAATCCAGGGATCGTGTGTTGCGGAGCAGTGACTCTTTGGCGCGTTTCTCTTCCGTGAAGTCCTCAGATGGACTGAGTCTGTTCGGGTGAGAGGGCACCTGCCCGAGTCTTAATATTACCTCAGTTTATAAAGTTAACAGTACTTCATCAGACGGAGCTACGTATCTTTCGCTGTTTAAACAAAGAGGCCTAACATCTAAAAGTCACTCTAACAGGATTGACTGACACTGACTGGACGATTGGTCCACAAGCATTTGTGTTTTTAATACCCCTTTGACCAAGTTTAACTCCCTTTTTGGATTACAAATTTAATTAAGTGCACCATTGTTATCAACAGAAACTTCATCCTGTAGGAACATTCTGAAGCTGTTTGAGCCCGCCCTGCACTTGTGTTTAATACAACTGCCCAATAGGGGAAGCTCGTAAGCATAGACTTTAGTAATTTTTGTGCTTAGAAGTATTACAGGTTTAATTCAAGTTCTGTCTTTATCTGCTGACTATTGCAAAAGCCCTGTTGGTTTTAACTATATCAACTGTGTGAGGTGTGTTTACTCCTGGCTCCACAAGTTAAAGAAGGTAATCATATTATTGTGTTGCATTGCATATTTTATATGTGTTATTGTGGTCCCAGCCAAGTGGGGAACACAATACTATTGTATTTGCCTGGTGTGCCTAGGGAGGGTTCGAGCCACTTTAAGGGGTGAACAAATTAGAAAGAGTAGATCCCAAATCTAACCAGCGGCTCCTGAGGGGATAGTGCAGCATATATATATATATATATATATATATATATATATATATATATATATATATATATATATGTGCATCTCATAAAGTGAGAGTATCTTCAAAAAGTTAATTTATTTTAGTAATTAAATTCAAAAAGTGAAACTTTATATTATATATCGATGCGTTTTATTATATACTGTATAGATGTATTACACACAAAGCAATATATTTCAAGCATTTCTTTCTTTTAATTTTGATGATTATAGCTTAAAGCTAGTGATAACCCAAAATTCAGTATCTCAGAAAATTTGAATATTACATGAAACCAATAAAAGAAAAGGATTTTTAATACAGAAATGTTCATGTACAGTATAGTATGCACCTAATACTTGGTCAGGGCTCCTTATTCATCAATTACTGCATCAACGCGGCATGGCATGGAGGCGATCAGCCTGTAGCACTGCTGAGGTGTTATGGAAGCCCAGGTTGCTTTGATAGTGGCCATCAGCTCGTCTGCATTGTTGGGTCTGGAGTGTCTCATGTTTCGCTTGACAATACCCCACAGATTCTCTATGAGGTTTAGATCAGGCAAGTTTGCTGGCCAATCAAGCACAGTGACACCATGATCATTAAACCAGGTATCGGTACTTTTGGCAGTGTGGGCAGGTACCAAGTCTTGCTGGAAAATGAAATCAGCATCTCCTTAAAGCTGGTCAGCAGAGGGAAGCATGAAGTGCTCTAGAATTTCCTGCTAGAGGTCTGCGCTGACTTTGGACTTGATAAAACACAGTGGCCCAATATCAGGCTGTGTACTCACCGAAGCCGAGATGCCGAGGGTGGCCCACCGTTGCGACCCAGCGCCGACCGTCCCCTGGAGTTGGGACAGGGGAGGCGAGCCCCGGGAGGCACCAGCGCCAGTGAGGTCCGGGTTGGTAGCCGGGATTCTGGTGCAGACTGGAACTGAAGCTCCTCCTGATGGCGGTGAGCAGAGCAGGCAGCCGAGGAGCCACAAGACAGGTGCAAGGCAGGTAGCAGAAGCTGTACTGAAGAACTGTGGAGCAGGTAACTGGAGGGGTACCGGGCAGGTGCAAGCGGATCAGACTGAGAACAGATCCGGAGAGCAAGCCGAGGTTCAGGGGTTGGAGAGGTCAACAAGTCCAAAGCCAAGCCAGAGGTCAGGGATTATAGAAGACAGCGTATCCAGGAACAAGAGCCAAGGTCAACTTCAGGGCGAGAGGAAAGTCGTATGGAAATCCGGGTCAAAGGTTCAGGTAATCGGCAGAGAGTCCAAGCACAAGCTGAAGACAAACCATCAACCTGCCATAAGACAGGGGCTGGTTTAAATAGCCTGGTCAGGCCTCTGATTGGTTCCCGGAAGGAGCGCGCCCATGCGCACGCCTGTGTGCACGCTGCGTCGCCAGACCGCGCATGCCTTTCCCGCACGGGTACACGCCGGAGCGCCGCTCTATTGCGCATCTGCGAGGATCGGAAGATAGGCCTGGATCCCTGACAGTGCCCCCCCCCCCAAGGGGCGGACTCCGGACGCCCAAACTGGCCATCAGCTCCGGATGTTCCTGGTGAAAGGCACGGATTAGGCGTGGGGCATGTAGATTCCTAGAAGGTTCCCAGGAATTGTCCTCTGGGGGGTACCCTTCCATTTGACCAGGTACTCGAGTTGCCTACCCCTCTTCCTACAACTCACGATGGCCTCCACTTCGAATTCAAGTTCACCCTCAATCTCCACTGGTGGGGGTGGGGGTTCCCCTCTTCCGCCAAAAGGGTCTGACACAACGGGTTTAAGGAGTGAAAAACAGGGTGGATCCTGTAAGAGTCCGGTAGGGCAAGTTCAAAGGCCACGGCATTGATTTTCCGTCTGATCTTGAAGGGACCAATGAACCTCGGGCCAAGTTTCCGAGAAGGCACAGGTAATTTTAGGTTAGTGGCGGAAAGCCAGACTTCCTCCCCGATTTTAAAGGCTGGGCACTCTTTTCTTCCTCTATCATAAAATGTTTTATAATCCTCTTGGGCCTGTCGCATCATTCCCTGAAGCTTCAGGAAATTTGACTGGACAGCTGTTAGATGTTCCTGAACAGCTGGGACAGGTATTTCTGGTAGATCATACGGGAGGAAGGATGGGTGAAATCCAAAGTTGGACCAGAAGGGGGTCTGATTGGTGGTGGAATGTACCGAGTTGTTGTAGGAGAACTCTGCGGATGGTAGCAGGGACGACCAATAGTCTTGAGAGGAGGAACAAAAGCATCGCAGGTATTGCTCCAAAGTTTGGTTCGTTCTCTCTGTTTGGCCGTTGCTCTGGGGGTGATAGGCCGAGGAGAGGCAGCTCTTTATTTCCAAGGCCTTACAAAGTTCTTTCCAGAATCTGGATGTAAATTGGCTGCCCCTGTCAGAGACGATACTTCGGGGAACCCCATGGAGCCTAACAACTTCCTTGAAAAAAGTCCTGGCTGTTTCTGCCGCAGAGGGAGTTCCTACCATGGGCACAAAATGGGACATTTTAGAGAGTCGGTCCACCACGACCAGGATTGAAGTAAAGCCTCCAGATGGAGGCAAGTCCACAATGAAGTCCATGGAAATTTCTGCCCATGGACGTTCCGGAATAGGTAAGGGTTTGAGCAATCCCCAGGACTTAGTATTGGGACCCTTGTTTCGTTGGCAACGAATGCATGAAGCAACATAGATTTTACAGTCCTGTCTCCACCTGGGCCACCAGAAAGACCGAGAAATCAGTTCACCCGTTTTCCGTGCCCCAAAATGTCCTGCTAACTTGTGGTCATGGAAGGTACTCAAGATCAATCGTCTGGCTTCCGTTGGTACAAAAATTTTCCCCCTTGACCATAGTAAGTCGTTGTGTTTATCCAGTGCCTCAATTTCCGGATCGGAACACTGCCTGGAAGCCGCTTTGAAAAAATTTAACAAGTCCACTTGGGAAAGTAAAAGAAAATTCTGAGGTGACAGGATGGTACTGGGTTCTGCAGTGCAAGGAGTTTCGAGGAACATCCTGGAAAGGGCATCCGCTTTTCCATTCTTTGAGCCGGGTCGATAGAAATATGGAAATTGAACCTTGAAAAGAAAAGCGCCCACCGAGCTTGCGAGGTTCTTGTGATCTGTGAAGATCATGATGGGATGAGCCGCCCCCTCCAGTAGGTATCTCCATTCTTCTAGGGCCACCTTAATGGCAAGCAGCTCTCTGTCCCCTACATCGTAGTTTCTCACGGGGGCAGTTAGCTTCCGAGAGGCGTAGGCCACAGGATGTAGCAGAGCCTTCACCCCTTGTCTCTGTGATAGGATGGCCCCGGTGGCCGTCTCAGAAGCGTCTACCTCCAGGGTAAAGGGTAGAGTTGGATCCGGATGTCGTAGGACCGGAGCAGAGGAAAAGGCGGATTTAAGCTTTTCAAAGGCTTCCTGAGCTTCTGGTGACCAGTGGAAGCGACTGCCTTGTCGGGTAAGTTTAGTAATGGGTACCACAATGGAGGAGAATCCAACGATAAATTGTCTATAGAAATTGGCAAAATCAACAAACCGCTGCACCGCCTTCTGGTCGACCGAAGCTGGCCACGCTTGGATGGCCTCTACTTTTTGCGGGTCCATGGCGACCCCACTGGTGGAGATAATGAATCCTAGAAATTTTACTGAAGCCTTCTCAAATTCACATTTTTCTGCTTTCAGGTAAAGTTTATGGGCCAGATTCAGGAACAGTTAGGCTGGCGGATCCAGTGATCCGCCAGCCTAACTGTGACTTTGAGCCGGCGTTTCTGTTTTCTGTAACCAGAAAACAAGAAACGCCGGGTTGAA
This sequence comes from Rana kukunoris, assembly GCA_029574335.1. Lineage (NCBI taxonomy): Eukaryota > Metazoa > Chordata > Amphibia > Anura > Ranidae > Rana > Rana kukunoris. The sequence continues at coordinate 359,208,485 of CM056049.1, read as the reverse complement.
GCTCCGATGCGAGCAGCGTAACTGAGTTTCGCCATCGCATCGTTACTTCAACTTAAAAATGGCGCCGGGGGCGTTCCCGCCGATTTACGCTCAAAAAATATGTTAATGAGCGGAAATCGGCAATTCACGATCGAATTCCGGCGCGACGCAATGACGCAAAGGCGCATAGATATACCTACATGGGGTTGGAGTATCCTATGTTAGGTATAGGCGTCGTCATCGCGTCGGGAAAAAAAAAAATCACGTCGCTTGCGTAAAAAGTTCATGAATGGGAATGTGACGTCATTGACGTTCATTCACAGAATTTGGAGCATGCGCACGGGGATGTTTGGACACTCGACGCATGCGCAGTACGTTGGCGACGGGATCGCGCTTAGTTAGAATACTACACGCCCCTGTACCCGCCCAATTTGAATTCCGCCGGCTCATTTGCGATGCGCTGCCGCAACTTTAGGAGCAAGTGCTTCCTGAATAACAGCACTTGCTCCTAAAATTTCAGCAGCGTAACGCAAATGAGATGCGTTACTCCAGAGCAAAGATGCTCTGCTCTACCTGAATCTGGCCCTATGCTTTCTTAGTATGGCAAGAACCACTTTGACATGGCACCGGTGTAATTCAAGGGAGGCTGAAAAGATGAGAATATCATCCAAGTAGACCACCAAAAAATCATCTAGATATTCACTAAAGATGTCATTGACAAGATGTTGGAAGGTGGCTGGGGCATTGCAAAGCCCAAAGGGCATCACCAAGTACTCGAAATGTCCAAATCGAGACCTAAAGGCCGTTTTCCATTCGTCTCCGGACCTGATCCGAATGAGGTTATAGGCGCCCCTCAAATCTAGCTTGGAAAAAACTTGAGCGGACCGGAAGCGCTGAAAAAGTTCTGGAATCAGAGGCAGCGGGTACCTGTTTTTGACGGTAATTTTGTTGAGTTCACGGTAGTCAATGCAAGGCCTCAAGGAGCCGTCTTTCTTCTCCACGAAGAAGATACCTGCCCCGGCTGGAGAGGAAGACCGGTGGATGAAGTTTTTTTTAAGATTTTCATCAATGTAGGCCTTGAGGGCCTTTAATTCGGTCTCGGATAATGGGAATATACGCCCGAAAGGGACCTCGGATCCAGGTAGTAGGTCAATAGGGCAATCGTATGGCCGATGAGGTGGGAGAAAGTCGGCTTGCTGTTCATCAAATACTTTCTTGAATTCAAGATAGACGGAGGGGACGTGCAGAAGGTTTTCTGGTGGGGTTGTGATAGCGGAACAGATGGTGACTGAAGGTGGAAAGCAACTCTGGGTGCAGTATGAAGATATTAAATTTACTTCTTTCTTTAGCCAATCAATGCAGGGTTGATGCGCCTGTAACCAAGGGAGGCCCAAGATGATGGGGAATAAAGGAGACGGAATAAGATCCAGACATAGGAACTCTCGGTGTCCTGAGTCCGTGGTGGCACAGATGGGTTGAGTCTCGTGAGTAATAAGTCCGGATCGGGGCAGCGAGCCGTCGGCCAGGTGGATCTGTAACTGATGATCTTTAATGCGAAGTGGCACATGAAGTTTCTGAGCCAAGGTGGAATCTAGGAAGCAGCTGCATGCCCCTGAATCAACAATGGCTGGGAGCCGGGTTGCCCCTGCTGGTAGCTGTAGAGAAATAAAAACCACAACATGAGTCTGAGGGAAGTTAGCAACATGGAAATTGTAAGCAGGTGGCGGCTTCGACTTACTAGGTCTTATGGGGCAACCGCGGAGGAAGTGGCCAGCCGCTCCGCAGTACAGGCATAGATTGGCTTGGCGCCTACGTTGTCTTTCCTCGGAGGTGAGAGGCGCCCGGACAAGTCCAAGCTGCATCGGCTCAGGGTCAGGAAACGTGGAGACTGGAGAAGCCGCTGGAGGCGGAAGAGCTGGAGAGGGCCTTGGGGGTGTCCAGGTGGGACGTGCGTTTTGAAAGCGCTCGGAGCGCCGTTCTCGTAGGCGCCGGTCTAACTGGGTAGCGGCTTGGATCAGATCTTCCAGCGTGGCCGGGGTTTCAATCCTTGCCAGCTCATCCTTGAGGCCTTCAGCGAGCCCCAGGCGGAACTCGTACTTCAGGGCGGCTTCATTCCAGCCCGTGTCGGCCGACCATTTACGGAACTCGGCCGTGTTGTCCTCCATGGGTCTTCTTCCTTGAGCCAGGTTATGGAGAACGGCTTCAGCCGTGGCTGTGCGCTGTGGGTCGTCGTATAATTTAGCCATGTGCTCAAAGAAGGAATCAATTGAGTCCAGGATGGGGCTCCTTTGCTCCATCAAACTGTGCGCCCAGGCTTGCGGCTCTTCGGCCAAAAGGGAGATCACAAACCCCACTTTTACGGGTTCAGAACAAAAAGTCCTAGGTTGAAGAGCCAAATACAAGGAGCAGGCGTTCTTGAAGGCCCGATATTTTCTTCGGTCGCCCGCAAATCGCTCCGGGATGGGGACCCGGGGTTCGGGTTGAGTCATTACCACAGTCGGAGCGGGAGAAGCTTGAGTCGTAGCGACCCCAGGGGATGGAGCCACGGATGGGGGTACGGCCCCAGGCAGGTTGCCCAATTGTTGGAGGCGGCCATCAATTTGCACGTATCCTTCCTGAAGCCTTTGAACAGCCTCGGTAAGAGCGGAGACCTGCTGGCACAGGGTCTCGAAGGGAGAGCGCACCCTGTCGGCTTCGGACATCTGGCTGGTTTGTACTATCAGGCTGTGTACTCACCGAAGCCGAGATGCCGAGGGTGGCCCACCGTTGCGACCCAGCGCAGACCGTCCCCTGGAGTTGGGACAGGGGAGGCGAGCCCCGGGAGGCACCAGCGCCAGTGAGGTCCGGGTTGGTAGCCGGAATTCTGGTGCAGACTGGAACTGAAGCTCCTCCTGATGGCAGTGAGCAGAGCAGGCAGCCGAGGAGCCACAAGACAGGTGCAAGTCAGGTAGCAGAAGCTGTACTGAAGAACTGTGGAGCAGGTAACTGGAGGGGTACCGGGCAGGTGCAAGCGGATCAGACTGAGAACAGGTCCGGAGAGCAAGCCGAGGTTCAGGGGTTGGAGAGGTCAACAAGTCCAAAGCCAAGCCAGAGGTCAGGGATTATAGAAGACAGCGTATCCAGGAACAAGAGCCAAGGTCAACTTCAGGGCGAGAGGAGAGTCATATGGAAATCCGGGTCAAAGGTTCAGGTAATCGGCAGAGAGTCCAAGCACAAGCTGAAGACAAACCAAACAACCTGCCATAAGACAGGGGCTGGTTTAAATAGCCTGGTCAGGCCTCTGATTGGTTCCCGGAAGGTGCGCGCCCGTGTGCACGCTGCGTCGCCAGGCCACGCATGCGTGCGTGTGCGCGCCTTTCCCGCACGGGTACACGCCGGAGCGCCGCTCTATTGCGCATGTGCGAGGATCGGAAGACAGGCCTGGATCCCTGACACCCAACACCAGCAGATCACATGGCTTCCCAAATCATCACAGACTATTAAAAATGTTGCATTTCATTTGGAAATCAAGGTTCCAGAGTTTGGAGGGGAGTGGAGAGGCACCAAATCCAAGTTGCGCAAAGTCTAGTGTGAAGTTTCCACAGTCAGGGATAATGCATGTGTGAGATATGTGCAAACGCACCCACAAGGAAACACTCATGTGTGCACTACCTCACAACAACCACTGTGATTGGACACACCAAAACCATTAAGGATAAATTTAAATGAATGAACATCTTTTGCCTTCTTTCAAATCAATAGGAATAGCTTTAAGCCCACTTGAACCCCTTCCTTGGTGAACTGCAGAGATTGTAAAGACCTTTCTGATCTTATACAATCATATATAGTCTTACTGGAACTTTGACCGTTAATTTTGGCTTTCTATTTAAAGACTTCATGTACTTTAGCGCTAGTATGGAACTTTAGTTTTATTGATAACAGTACAGTTGTTTTATGGTATGGAGACTAAGGGACTATATCGGTGCTTATTCACAACATACAATAGTAATTTTTAATAATTTATTTAAAAGAAAAAGAGTTATCACAAAATGTAGTACAAAAAATACATATTAGGGCAATTAAGTAGGATATGATTAACAATAAAACCAGGCAGCTGTAAATCCTGATTACAAGTGCAGAGCGTATTACAGACGGTCACAACCAGAGAGATGTTAAGCCCAATATATTTTGTCTACATTCCGGCTTCGTCAGGGGCTAGGTTGAGAACGAGAGTTTGAAATCAGCTCTATTAATAGAAAAAATTACATATTACAAAAAGCATATATAATAAGAACACAACAATATATTTATACAGGTGCATGTGTGCACTGTGCTGACCTTATGTATCAGAATGGATATCCAGACCTGGAGGTGGGGGGGAGGAAGGAGGGGGCAAAATGGAAACAAATAGGGAGGGGATCAAGGCAGGGAAAGGGATGGGGAGAAGAGGGAAAGAAAGGGGGAGAGCGGCTGGCACTCGCAATCCAGATGGATAACCAACTCGTCTAATAGTCCAATGCACCAAAATAGTAGGGCCAGAGATGCGTCTCCATAGGAGAGGAGAAAGAAAACGGGCTGAAAAAGACACATACAAGCTTAATGAGAAGTGTGTCCCACCTACATCCGTCACATTAAATAAAATATATAGTTAGATGAAAAACTGATTGGATCCACTAAGACTTACAAAGTTTTTAAGAAAATAGTGCACTACCAGGAGCAGCCACAAGAATTCGTCCAAATAGTCCTGACAACATCCAAGGAGACATGATATTAAGTCACTCTCTCTAATTCTCTAAGTATAAATAGAAACAACAAAAAACATTGACTAGACCAAATACACAACCATAAGGTAACTAAGCACAATCAAGGAAGCATACAGAACTGTAGAGGATTTACCTGTGGTAAAGATGTCACAAAGTGACGCTCCTGGCAGGTGCATTCTAAAGGAGAAAGGAAGCTGAAGCCTGTTTAAATAAGACTCCTCTCCCACACGTCCAAGCGTATGACGTCATCGGGCGTGAGAGGACAAAAAACATCAGCGCGCTGCAGCCAGGGGAACATCTAAGTGCGCCTACAATGCCCATGATGCCTCGCGATTCTATGCCTAGAAAGGGAGGATTTTTCCCCACCACACACTCGATCACCGGCAGGCTCGGGAGCAGAGAGACCACACCTAAAAAGGTGGAGTTAACACCAGAACCAATGGGTGAAGCCCATTAGCACGACACATCGATGGAAGGGGCGTGGAGAGGTCCCGTACGGCTACAGCACAGCGACAAGCGGGCTGGAGATGTAAACAAGCCCTTGGGTGTCCATATGGAGAGGCACATTTGCCCAGAAAACGGTGCACGGGATAACAAGAGAGGGGAATGGAAGCGTTGACACTAGAATAAATACTAGTGTGAGGAGGTAGCCTGATCGTAAAAAACTCCGGGGAACATACAGGGGACACCCCTGTAACAGAATGGCCCGTTACACCCAGAGACGTTGGAAGGATGGGAGATACTCCTGTGCCAGCAGCAACAATAACTCTTGGGTCGAAATCCACCCTGTGCCCTTTTGGGTGTAGGGTTGCTAATAGTGAATTATAATTCCTTTACTAACAGATGGGACATTATTAATACTTCATATTTCAGGACTGAGATATCACAAGGAGTTCATGATGACATGACCAGGTCAACCAGACAGTGAGTCATACCTTTGTATAATAGGCTATTGAAATATCTTAAGGTGTTGGCTATTCACTGTAAAGACATTCCGTTGAAAAGGTGTTGATTGAACCCACTCTCACAAGACTCTGCCATTGTGTGATAGTGTTTGGTTTTTATGTCATTGTCTACAGGAATGTCATGCTCTCTGAGTTAACTCTATTGAAGATGCGGTGCCGACAAGTCTACATGGTTAGCTTACCTGAATGCCTTTTAGAGTGTGATTGAAACCCCCCATGGTGTGAAGGGGGGTGGAGATTGCATTGTCCTGTGATTAACTGCATTATGCTTGAGACTGTATAAGAAGCTGAGAAAATACCAATAAATTGTTATATCTTTGAAGCAAGTGCAGAGATTGAGTCTCGTCTTGTTTATGGGAATGGATATGAATTGTGTATGCAAGATTGTCAGAGTGTGTCAGATAAGCTTGTCGTGGTTGGATGGAAGGTCGTAAGCGGTGGTGAGCGTTACAACCCCCATCTACAAAGATCATTGCATCCATTATCTAGAACACACAAGGTCAAATCTTCTCACGCCAAAAAATGGTATGAGGAGAGAGGATGTTTACAAACAGTACACACATGCAGCTGCACAAAAACATTTACAGAAAAAGAGAAAAAGAAAAACGAGCACATATATAATAAAATGTGTATTTCATAGTTGCACATTTTTTAAGTGTTATATATTGTGATAACTAGATATACCAATGCAAATCAACTATCTAAGAAATATACAATACAAAGGAGGGGTGGAAGGCCTATATAGTGAGGAACTCACAAACATGTAAGGGGAGGGGGAGGTGAAACATTGAACACGAAGAAGGGGGGGGGGGGACAAGAAAGTAAGAACAAGCAAAAAATATACCCAAGGTAGGTGAGTTGCTGGCTCAGACATCAATTAGGTAATCTAAATAAGTTGGATACACTCTTTAAATAGTAAGTCACACAACGGATACATTAAAGAAAGGATTTGTAACTAATATATTCATTTAGTCCTGGGTATTGAGTCGCATTTAAGGACTGAATCCACTTTGTTTCTAGTTAGAGTAGAGTGCGATCAATATCGCCACCTCTAGCATGTTGGGGTACATGCTCAAGGGCTGCGAATTGAATCATTGATAATTCAAAATTATGTTCCTTGCCCATGTGCCGACTGATGGCAGTAGTCATCAGCTTCTTGCAAATGGGTCCTATGTGGTCGGAAATTCCTACATGAGAGGGCCTTTTGGTTTTTCCTACATAGAAACACTCGCAAAGGCATTTAGCCAAATATACTACACCAATCGTTTGGCATGTAACCCGATGCCTAATGTTATGAGTGTGTCCATTGGGTAATACAGTGGTGGAACCATATAGTATATATGGACACATTTTACATTTTTTGCAAGGATATGTGCCAGTAGTTTTTTTTGGCAAGTCACCTTTAGGATCGAAATCACTCTGAACCAACTTATCCCTCAGTGAGGGTGCCCGTCGGTAGGTAATTTCGGGGCGCTCCTTGATGAATTTACGCACTGTGTTGTCCGCTAACAGTAGAGGCCAAAATTGTCCCAAAATGGTCTTAAATCTCCAATGGTCAGTGGAATATTGCGTAAGGATGCGTATCGGTTGAAGAGTGCTTTTTTTCCGGTTCGGAAAGATTAAATCTTTGCGCTCAGTTTGAGCTGCTCTATTGTATGCTCTTTTGAGATTTTTATGACTGTATCCCCTCTTTCTCAGGCGAAGATATAGATCACCAGAAGCCACTTCATAGTCCTTTCTCAAAGCACAATTTCGTTTAAGTCTAATATACTGGCTGTATGGTATACTCTTTACCAGGGAAACCACTGGACGCGTGGAGAATTGTGTTACCCGATGAGGGTTTACGATAGAGGGACGAAAGCACTGTTCCATCCGAACCAAAAGAAATTTTTAGATCGAGGAAGTTGATACTTTCCTGACTACATTCCATGGTGAATTTTAAGTTGTATGAGTTCACCATCAACCCCCTCATGAATTGATCAAGTTCCAATCTGGTACCCGACCACAACAAGACATCATCGATGTATCTATACCACGAAATGACGTGGTGCATGCACATCGACGGATCATCACTACAAAAAAGTTCCTTCTCCCACCCACCCCAGGTACAGGTTGGCATACGATGGGGCACATTTAGTCCCCATCGCAACCCCCTGTACCTGGAGGTAGTGGGAGAGTCCAAAAAGAAAAACATTTCTTGTCAGGATAAACCTGAGTAGATCCAAAATAAAAAGATTGTACATCTGAGCCTGATCCCCTCTATCCCTAAGGATGGCTCCGATGGTCTCAAGACCCTTTTCATGTGGTATTGCATTATACAAACTTTCAATATCTATGGCAACAAGCCATGTATTAGGTGTTAACTCCACCTTTTTAGGTGTGGTCTCTCTGCTCCCGAGCCTGCCGGTGATCGAGTGTGTGGTGGGGAAAAATCCTCCCTTTCCAGGCATAGAATCGCGAGGCATCATGGGCATTGTAGGCGCACTTAGATGTTTCCCTGGCTGCAGCGCGCTGACGTTTTTTGTCCTCTCACGCCCGATGAAGTCATACGCTTGGACGTGTGGGAGAGGAGTCTTATTTAAACGGGCTTCAGCTTCCTTTCTCCTTTAGAATGCACCTGCTAGGAGCGTCACTTTGTGACATCTTTATCACAGGTAAATTCTCTACAGTTCTGTAGGCTTCCTTGATTGTGCTTAGTTACCTTATGGTTGTGTACTTGGTCTAGTCAATGTTTTTTGTTGTTTCTATTTATACTTAGAGAATTAGAGAGAGTGACTTAATATCACGTCTCCTTGGATGTTGTCAGGACTATTTGGACAAATTTTTGTGGCTGCTCCTGGTAGTGCACTATTTTCTTAAAAACTTTGTAAGTCTTAGTGGATCCAATCAGTTTTTCATCTAACTATATATTTTTTTTAATGTGACGGATGTAGGTGGGACACACTTCTCATTATGCTTGTATGTGTCTTTTTCAGCCCGTTTTCTTTCTCCTCTCCTATGGAGACGCATCTCTGGCCCTACTATTTTGGTGCATTGGACTATTAGACGAGTTGGTTATCCATCTGGATTGCGAGTGCCAGCCGCTCTCCCCCTTTCTTTCCCTCTTCTCCCTATCCCTTTCCCTGCCTTGATCCCCTCCCTATTTGTTTCCATTTTGCCCCCTCCTTCCTCCCCCCACCTCCAGGTCTGGATATCCATTCTGATACATAAGGTCAGCACAGTGCACACATGCACCTGTATAAATATATTGATGTGTTCTTATTATATATGCTTTTTGTAATATGTAATTTTTTCTATTAATAGAGCTGATTTCAAACTCTCGTTCTCAACCTAGCGCCTGACGAAGCCGGAATGTAGGCAAAATATATTGGGCTTAACATCTCTCTGGTTGTGACCGTCTGTAATACACTCTGCACTTGTAATCAGGATTTACAGCTGCCTGGTTTTATTGTTAATCATATCCTACTTAATTGCCCTAATATGTATTTTTTGTACTACATTTTGTGATAACTCTTTTTCTTTTAAATAAATTATTAAAAATTACTATTGTATGTTGTGAATAAGCACCGATATAGTCCCTTACTGTCCATACCATAAAATGTATCGTTATATGGGATGAGGTGCGACAGATTTTTGTAAAATTATTTGGACCTAGCGGATCCCATTCTCTCTTTTCTTCTCCCTATACAAACAACAGTACAGTTGTTGTTACACACAGTACATCAGTCCATTTGAGATAACTCAACTTCTGTTGGGGTTTTGGAGTAGTCAGACATATCAAGGCGTCAGTGTGTGTAATGAGCCATAGCACTACAAAAAGGTCTATCCCTTCAGATAAAAACCCACTGGATTCAGCTTTCAATGTAAAATCAGTTGTCTAGACAAAAGCTTTGAAAACAAGGGGTACTTTTACAGCTTAGGCATTACTAACATTTCTAGATGTTCCTTTTAACATAGTAAATCTTCGCTTTTTTAATTCATGTCCCAATATGGTAATATGTCTATTCTAATGTGAATCCTAGGGAATGCATATTTAAAGTACATTGTTTGGTAAGCTATGAATAAGCACTAAAGTTTGGTGTAAAACGCGTAAGTTTTTTACGCCGTCTGCTGTGGCATGCTTTTTGAGTGTTTTTTGATTTTAAAATAAAAGCAATGTGGCTGTCCAGAACGTTTTTCCTTCATTTTGCATACATTGTCCATTAGTTCCAGTAACTGGTACTGTGCTCAAAGACAGCTATCACCAACAACCTCATGGTCTTTTAGGGTGACTAGAAAATGCATAGTTTCATATTATGGCATTACAATATCTAGTGCTTCACATAGGCTTTTGTCACTGATAATGTAAAATGCCATAAAATCATCGGTTTTCCAAAAAAATGGATAGATCACACTGGTGAAGTAGACTGTCCACAGCTTGTCACAGGTTAATCAACAGAAAATTAACAATGTATTCCAAAACATTTGATTGCATCTATCCCATCCCATAAGCCTCAAGCATTGATGTCTACATGTGTAGCCTAGATATTAGATTATTTCTCAAACATACCCAAAGATTGGCGGAATGGAAAACTGTGTTCTAGTGTCTTAGGGCACCTTTAGATTATATATTCTGTATATAGTATTTTACACCTAAACATGTAAGGATTATTTAAAATTTTTAATGATTTTTGTGGGCATATTTACAGTAGAAATAATTTTGAAAATGGTTACATGCAATAGATACACAGATGGAAAATATGAAGTTTAGTCTAAGTGCCGGTTCACACTACCGCGACTTGGGATCCGACTTGTGTCACCCCAAGTCGTGCGACATGATAAATTCAATTGAAGCGAATGAGAGCCGTCTTAGGCCTTGTACACACAATGTAATTTATCCGGTCGGAAACATCCGATGGATATTTTCCAGCGGACAAGGCAAATTTGTCTGTTGGTCTGATGAGCGTACACACCATCAGACAGAAATCCCAGCGGACCAGAAAGCGGGCACGAAAACCACGTACGACGTCACTATAAAGGGGAATGCCAAAGCCTACGGCGCTCTGGTCCGCTTTTGCTAGTTCCGTGTTAGCGAAGGTTTGGTTAGAGCTGATTCGTGCTTTTCAGTCTCTGCGCTTAACAGGTCGTATTTTCGGGTTCAGTGTGTGCTTGTGGGCTCGTATTTGTCATTCAGTGACGCCGTGCGCGGTGTTTCTGCTTTGCGGTGCCGTCCTGTACGACGTGCGATCTTTGCAGGTATTGCTGGATTTGGGGGTGCTGTCTGTTTGAGTGTGTTCTTGACTGACCAGCCGGCCGGTTTGAAGCCATGATGGAGCAGCAGCGCAACTTTTCACGAGTTCGTGCTGTTTATGGGTTTTGTTCTGGAGTCTGTGTGCATTCCAGTGATTTGGACAGGAACAGTGGGAGGAGGAGTTCCTGGGCCAAGAATTGGTTGCGGCAGCGTAACCGATTCTCTCATATGTCTCTGCTTAGGGAGATCCGGGAGAATAATCCTGATGACTTCAGGAACTTTCTCCGTATGCCGGACCCCGTTTTCCACCGTCTGCTGGATCTCCTCTCCCCCTATATCACGAGGCAGGACACTGTGATGCGCCAAGCCATTCCGGCTGAGCAGAGGCTTATTGCCACGTTGCGGTACTTAGTGACTGGGAGGAGCCTGCAGGACCTCAAGTTCTCAACAGGCATCTCTCCCCAGGCGCTTGGGGTCATCATACCGGAGACGTGTTCTGCCATCATACAAGTGATGCAGGAGGAGTTTATTAAGGTAAGTTTCCTCCTTTAACATCACAATCTGTGTCTTTAACCACTTGACCACTGGGCACTTAACCCCCTTCCTAACCAGACCAATTTTCAGCTTTCGGTGCTCTCACAATTTGAATGACAATTACTCAGTCATACAACATTGTACCCATTTGAAATTTTTGTCCTTTTTTTCACACAAATAGAGCTTTCTTTTGGTGGTATTTGATCACCTCTGGGTTTTTTTTTTTTATGCGCTATAAAAGAAAAACCACTGAAAATTCTGTAAAAAAAAAAAAAAAAAACTTGTTTCTGTCATATTAGCAGGTTATTTCTCACACACAGCATATGCATACCACAAATTACACCCCAAAACACATTCTGCTATTCCTCCCGAGTATTGCGATACCCCATGTGTGGGACTTTTACACAGCGTGGCCACATACAGAGGCCCAACATGCAGGGAACGCCATCAGGCGTTCTGGAACACATAGAACCCCAAAACATTATATATTTTTTTTTAGCAAAGACCCTAGAGAATACAATGGCGGCCGTTACAACTTTTTATCTCGCACGGTATTTTCGCAGAAATTTATTGAATGCGTGTTTTTAAAAAAACTGTTTTGTGCTTAAAACAAAACAAAACAGTAAAGTTAGCCCAATTTTTTTTTCATAATGTGAAAGATGAAGTTACGCCGAGTAAATAGATACCCAACATGTCACACTTCAAAATTGCGCACACTCGTGGAATGGCGCCAAACTTCACTACTTAAAAATCCCCATAGGTGGTATTGCAGAGTATCGCGCAGGGTATTGCAGAGTATTGGGGTATTGCAAAGTATCATGCAGGGTATTGGGGTATTGTCGAGTATTGGGGTATTGCCGAGTATTGGGGTATTGCCGAGTACTGGGGTATTGCCGAGTACTGGGGTATTGCCGAGTATTGGGGTATTGCCGAGTACTGGGGTATTGCCGAGTATTGGGGTATTGCCGAGTACTGGGGTATTGCCGAGTATTGGGGTATTGCCGAGTACTGGGGTATTGCCGAGTATTGGGGTATTGCCGAGTACTGGGGTATTGCCGAGTATTGGGGTATTGCCGAGTATTGGGGTATTGCCGAGTACTGGGGTATTGCCGAGTATTGGGGTATTGCCGAGTACTGGGGTATTGCAGAGTACTGGGGTATTGCCGAGTATTGGGGTATTGCCGAGTACTGGGGTATTGTCGAGTATTGGGGTATTGCTGAGTATTGGGGTATTGCCGAGTATTGGGGTATTGTTGAGTATTGGGGTATTGTTGAGTACTGGGGTATTGCTGAGTACTGGGGTATTGCAGAGTATTGGGGTATTGTTGGGTAGTGTTGGGTACTGGGGTATTGTTGGGTACTGGGGGATTGTTGGGTACTGGGGGGATTGCTGGGTACTGGGGGGATTGCTGGGTACTGGGGATTGCAGAGGTGGGATGGATTGAGGGATGGCTGGATCTGTGACTGCATTTGTCACAGATCCAGCCACAGCTCAGCTGCTGACACCCCGCTCCCCCCCTCTCCTCGCACACTGTACAGAGAGGAGACGCAGGAGAGGGAGGAACCGGCGTCATCAAATGACGCCGGTTTGTTTACAAGTGATCGCGCCGTCATTCGACGGCGCGATCACGTGGTAAAAGGCCGCGAACAGCGGCAATTTACTGTGATGCGCCGGGTCTTCTAGACCCGGCGAGCACGGAAACTTTCGCGAGCGCGTCCCAGGGGACGCGCAATCGCGAAAGTGAAGGACGACGTCTCAGGGACGTCGTGTCAAGATAACCCCGCCGCGCCGTAGCAGTAAAATGCTTATGGCGCGGTGTGAAAGAGGTTAATAATGTATGCAAATTTTTGTAACTTTTTTTTGTTGGTTTTCCTAATTGCCATGATTGTAATATGCTGTGTGCTGAATGTTCCATTTTCTCCCCATGCATGTTGTTAAGCTTTCCAGGTTAATTTTGTTGGGCCTACCTGCATATTTTTGCCTTCACCACTACTAACCTATCCAGCATCATCTCCTAGGGACAAACACACCTTTTTTTGGTTTTGGATCTCTTTTTTTTTGCCTGCTCCATTGTAGTTCAACTCCCCCCCCTAAAAAAGTGTATTGCCCCATCAGAGGGATGTGGAGTCTGATAATAATTGGCTCTAGATTTGTTGCCATAAATACTCACTACCCACTATAATATTTAGAAATGTTAATACTGTGATGTTGCAGAATGATGTTTTTTTTTCCTAATGTTTGCAATGTTTTTTAGGTGACAAAGTACTAATTTTTTTTTGGTTTTGTCCCCACAGTTTCCCTCCACGCCACAGGAATGGCAGACTGTGGCTGCCCACTTTGCCCAGCGGTGTGATTTTCCTAACTGTGGAGGGGCAATTGATGGGAAGCACGTCCGCATAGTGCCGCCACCTCTTTCGGGGTCGTACTATTATAACTACAAAGGTTTTCATAGTATCGTGTTGATAGCAGTGGTGTCGGCAGACTACGAATTTTTGTATGTGGACGTGGGGAAGAATGGCCGGCTGTCTGATGGGGGAGTGTTCGCGCGGAACGAATTTTACAGGCGTCTACAAACTGGTGGTCTTGAACTGCCACCGGATGAAGACAATGTGGAAAGACTTCCGTTTGTTTTTTTAGCGGACGAGGCTTTCGGGCTTGGACCTCACCTCATGCGGCCTTTTCCCCAGAGGACCCTCACCCCGGAGAGGAGGGTCTTCAATTTCCGGCTGGCCAGGACCCGGAGGGTAGTCGAGAATGCCTTTGGGATACTCGCCAGCCGGTTCCGCCTGTTCCAGACATCGATACATCTGGCGGAATATAAATTGAACTCGGTTGTTTTGCCCTGCTGCATATTGCACAATTTTTTACGCAGGCATTCCCAGGCGTACCTTCCCAACATCGGTGCTGAGGCAGGACTACCCTCAGATACCCTTCCTGGGCTGGACACTGGTCGTGCTGGCTCGGTCACCCAATCTGCTCGTGAGGTACGCGACAAATATGTTGAGTACTTTATGGGTCGGGGGGCCATAGCTATGCCAGATTAATATTTCTTTCTAATTTGGCCCCCAAAAGAAAGAAATATTCCAAAGAACTAATAAATAATTTGACCATTGGACTTTATACAGTTGTTTGTCATTATTGCTTTTTCTCTTTTGATCTGTCTTCCAGGTTCTGAAACTAGTGCACTTCTTGTGCCCAATTTATTTAGCATGTTTTAGTAAATACACACAATTGCACATTCTAGTCACTCTTCTCCAAACTGAGTATTGAGCATAGAAATAAGAAGCCACTGTTTTTTGTGTTTTTGTTTTGAATATTTTTTTTTTTTTTTTAATTTGTTGTTTTTTCAAAAAACGTTGGCTTTTATTTCAAAAACGTGTTTACAAAACATTTTTTCTTACAAAAATATTTGTTTAAAAAGCCAAACATATGTAACAATGGAACTTACAAAGTTCAATCTTTTAGTTAGCATACAAAACCCAGGCTACACGGTCTTATGTCACCCCGGAATACGCCAACATTTGAGGATGCACACATGCTGTGTGTGTGATGGGCCAAATGGTGAATTCTCTCCTGAGATACCATGCCAAATGTTCACATGTGCTATCTGCCATCATGGGTGATCAATGTATGTGGTTTGTGGGTGCAACCCCTTTCTCTCACCTCCTTGATAATCGAGGAAGGGGTTGCACCCACAAAGCACAGACAATCGGTGTCCTGTGATGGCAGATAGCACATGTGAGCACACACTGGGGTTTATTTACTAAAGAGTGCACATGTGAACACACACTGGGGTTTATTTACTAAAGAGTGCAAACTCAGGCTTATTTATGCCTAGAAGCCAATCAGCTTCGAACTCCAGCTTATTCAATTAAGCTTTTGCATCTAAACATGGAAGCTGATTGGTTTATATGCCAAGTGAGGCTGCTTTTGCACGTTCTAGCTTTAACCACTTGACCACTGGGCACTTAAACCCCCTTCCTAACCAGACCAATTTTCAGCTTTCGGTGCTCTCACAATTTGAATGACAATTACTCAGTCATACAACATTGTACCCATTTGAAATTTGTGTCCTTTTTTTCACACAAATAGAGCTTTCTTTTGGTGGTATTTGATCACCTCTGGGTTTTTTTATTTTTTGCGCTATAAAAGAAAAACGACGGAAAATTCTGTAAAAAAAAAAAAAAAAAAACTTGTTTCTGTCATATTAGCGGGTTATTTCTCACACACAGCATATGCATACCACAAATTACACCCCAAAACACATTCTGCTATTTCTCCCGAGTATGGCGATACCCCATGTGTGGGACTTTTACACAGCGTGGCCACATACAGAGGCCCAACATGCAGGGAACGCCATCAGGCGTTCTGGAACACCCAGGCCAATTCTGACATTTCTCTCCTACATGGAAAAATCATCATTTATTTGCTAGAAAATTACATAGAACCCCAAAACATTATATATATGTTTTTTTAGCAAAGACCCTAGAGAATACAATGGCGACCGTTACAACTTTTTATCTCGCACAGTATTTTCGCAGAAATTTATTGAACGCGTGTTTTTAAAAAAAAACTGTTTTGTGCTTAAAACAAAATAAAACAGTAAAGTTAGCCCAATTTTTTTTCATAATGTGAAAGATGAAGTTACGCCGAGTAAATAGATACCCAACATGTCACACTTCAAAATTGCGCACACTCGTGGAATGGCGCCAAACTTCGCTACTTAAAAATCCCCATAGGCGGTATTGCAAAGTATTGGGGTATTGCAAAGTATCATGCAGGGTATTGGGGTATTGCCGAGTATTGGGGTATTGCCGAGTACTGGGGTATTGCCAAATATTGGGGTATTGCCGAGTATTGGGGTATTGCCGAGTATTGGGGTATTGCCGAGTACTGGGGTATTGCCGAGTATTGGGGTATTGCCGAGTACTGGGGTATTGCCGAGTACTGGGGTATTGCCGAGTATTGGGGTATTGTTGAGTATTGGGGTATTGTTGAGTACTGGAGTATTGATGAGTATTGGGGTATTGTTGGGTATTGTTGGGTACTGGGGTATTGTTGGGTATTGGGGTATTGTTGGGTATTGGGGTATTGTTGGGTATTGTTGGCTATCAGCGGCAATTTACTGTGATCCGTGATGCGCCGGGTCTTCTAGACCCGGCGAGCACGGACACTTTTGCGAGCACGTCCCAGGGGACACGCAATCGCGGAAGTGAAGGATGACGTCCCAGGGACGTCGTCCCAAGATAACTCCACCGCGCCGTAGCAGTAAAATGCTTATGGCGCGGTGAGAAAGTGGTTAATAAATACTGTGTGTGTGTTCATCCTCAAATTTTGGCGTATTTTAATGTAAAAATATAACAAATCTTTGAGAGTGGGGTGGTCGGGGGTGAGGGCAGGGGGGGTCAGTCTTCTATATACGTCCCAACATATCTAGCATGTTTTTGAAGTTTTGCTCCATCACCACCATCCTTTCCCTCATATTGGCCAGATCGGTGCTGCACTCCATTATCTGCTGTATTAGGATTTGTGCACTTGCACGCGAAAAATTAGGAGCACCAGATGTGCTAATCCCATCTTCATCCCCTATAAAAAATAAAAAAAAAAAACATTGTAAGTAAGTAAGGTGCAGGCCTATCTACATCTCGTTTTCCCTGCAAAGCTGGGGTGTCACTGACCTGTTGTACTGAGAATTTTTTAACATCTTCTTGAACTTCTCCTTCTTCTACAACTTCTCCTTCCTCCACCAATCCGCCTTCATCCACCAATCTGCCTAATTCCACCAATCCGCCTTCATCCACCAATCCGCCTAATTCCACCAATCCGCCATCATCCACCAATCTGCCTAATTCCACCAATCCACCATCATCCACCAATCCGCCTTCCTCCTCTCTCCCTTCCTCCTCTCCTTCTTCATCATCCTCCTCCTCCACAAGTTTTTTATTGCGTTTTGGAGACAG
This sequence comes from Rana kukunoris, assembly GCA_029574335.1. NCBI lineage: Eukaryota > Metazoa > Chordata > Amphibia > Anura > Ranidae > Rana > Rana kukunoris. Next base: position 359,191,074 of record CM056049.1, on the reverse strand, counting down.
TGTGGGCCTCCCTGACTCCTCATAGCGCTGTCCTCTTCTTTCCCCTAAAAAAATATAAAAAAGGCATACTCATCATCAAACAGATATTTTTGGAGGGCCTAATTTGCAAACATTGCTTAGAAGTGGCGTTACAATTGTAGTTTGGGGCTTAGTCCAGCACAAACCATATTTCTTTTTTTTGGTAGATGACTTCTCCCAAGCTGTGATATAATGAGCCTTTTTGGTGAAAAAAAAATTACACATGGCTGGGCTCCAGAATAAGTAGTTTTTGAAAACCCCTTCACCAAAAGTACAAATTATTAGTGTATGGGGGGAGACACAGGTGCTCTTAATTCAAGATGTGAAAACAGCTGCTTATTATGTTATCTCATCACTGTGTGAATGAATAAATCCTGTTTGCCTTTTAAAATAAAGTTAGTTTGCACAAACACATCATCTTTTCAACATTGTTTCGAAATGATGTTTTACACCAAATAGCCACGTCCAGGTGTGATGTTCCTGGAACCGCAGATTTAGGATAAACTATGTGATGGAACGATGTTTACTACGATCGGGGCAAGTCATCGGATTTATTATACAAACATTACTAAGTTTTCAATGCAGGGGTTTCAAAGTACAACCAGGCCAACGAGGCAGATGGCGAAATAGACATGGCAAAACATTTTCAAAAACACTAGGCACTCCAAAGACATTTTAAAGTACTTACTTTTTTCTATGATTTTCTTTATTTTGCGATACTGCTCTGGCTCGCGCAGTTTTAAGTCCGACCAGCGTTTACGGAGCTGCTCTTTTGACCTGGTGACCCCAAACATCTCATTAATTTTCCCCGCCGCTTTATCCATAATTTTGGACTTCCTCCAGTTAGGGGTGCTGTATGGCCCATGCTGACCATCATAGTCCTTCCGTCGCAGGATGGACACCATCTCCACCATCTCTTGTAGAGACATGTTTGTGGCCTTGTATCATTTTGGCCTGGATCTGGACGTTCCGGCCTCTGTCCCTTCCTGATCCCGATCAGAGGCTAATGTGTGCTCGTGTGACATCGCCATCTTTTCCAATCAAAATTGCATAGGGGCGTGGAAAACAGGAATTGGTACGTCATGGGCGGAGACGAGGGCGGCGTCTCTTGATTGCGTGGGGATATAATGGAAACTACGTGATTACGTAGGTTACGCGGAGATTACTCGAGCGGAAACGAGGAGATAGAGAGACAAAGGTAAATGACAACATCGGATCAGAGGCCTAGAAATTGAACAGCCATGGGGGATGGGGCTTTGTAATGTTGTTTGCACCCTTTTTGTGCTACTGTTATTTAGGTATCTTGGGGCCCACCATTAAATTTAGAGAGCCAAGTGCTTGTACACATCACTTCATCAAGATATATGTGGAGAATGCTCTATCCTCTTTATTTAGATGTTGGAGTATGCAGTCAGATCATGCAAGTATTGTTGTGTGTTGCTTGTACAGAGGTAATTAGGTCGTGTTTTCTGCCATCAATGCTGATAGCTACACATGAAATAGTGCCTTGATGAGTGCTAGCATTAATATTCATGGTGGATGTGTTCTTATCTACATGCCATGTATGTAGACAACTTAAACAAATGGCTCTGCATGACACCTTTTTTTGGGGGTACAACAATGCGGCAGAGCTGGCCAGCAATGTAGCAGCAGAAGACACTGTGTTTGTATACTGTAGTTGCTCTAAAATGAATGAATGTGCACATATTTTTAGAATGTCAAAGCTGAGCCTTTTTTAATTTGTGTTTTGTGTTTGTTTGACATTTTCTATTCTAGACATTATTATTGAAGGTAATTTTGGTTCTGAAAGCGTGGAAACATGGACTTGCTCAAAGGAAAAGAGGCAACCATGCAGTTAATAAACCGCTATCGGGATATCCCCCTTCTTTGGGACAGCAGGCATCCGGAATATTTAGACAACGTGAAGAGAGCGGCAGCACTTGATGAGATTGCTACATACCTGCACACTTGGGTGCCAATTTGCACAGGCGACATGGTTAAGGAAAAATTTAGTAACCTCAGGAGAAGCTACAGAAATGTATATAAAAAATTCAAATATCCAAAATCAGGATCAGCAGCAGCTAAGAAAAAGGAACCCAAGCTCTGGTACTACAAAGAGCTCAGTTTTTTGGATGATGAACTGGATGGCAGGCCTTCTGATTCCACACTTCCTTCCAGCCTTCCTCCCAGCGGAACTTCCCCGGATCCCAGGAGCCCTGCAGAGTCTGCAGCGGGGCTGGCTGACATGGAGCCAGATCTGGCCATCTTCAGTGAGGTATAGTATTTTCCAACATATTTTGGTGCTGCTATTTATTTTGAATTAGTGAGTTGATCTGGTAAACAAAAAACAAACCTTGGGAAGAAAAACCAAAGTTGTGGGCCTACAAATAGGTGTCAGGGATGCCAAATGCAAGGGTTAGAAGGACAGTCTGTTTAATTAAAATTAATACTAACTAAAACAGTCTAGAGAAAGAAAATGTGTGTGATTGATTGTGCAAAAAATTACAACATGTCCCTTTTTTATACACAGGAAGAAGAGACCAGCCAGGAGGTGGCAGCTCCTGAGGCCCATGTCAGCCAGGAGGAAGGGGGGAGTGGAAGCCAGGAGGAGGCCGGGCCCAGTGAGGTGCAGCAGGTCCCCAGGCCCAGGCTGAGCACCATCAGCCAAGTTCCTCCCCTCCAGATGAGGCCACCAGCTGCAAGGAGGCGCAGGAGGGTGGTGCATGACGAAAGCCTGGAGGTCATCCGGGAGGCTGCTGAAATCATGAGGGCCCCCCTCAACCCCCCGGAATGCTACAGTGCATTTGTGGCCAATGAGCTCAACCAAGGGGGGAGGAGCAAAAAAGCCTTGCCAAGGACCTCATTATTCAGGTCCTGGCCTGGATGAAAAGGGACCAGCTGAGCAGGGACACTGTGCTGTGTGACCCGGCCCGGCCTGCTCCCCATCATCATCATCCTCCTCCTGCTGCCACATCATCCCCACCTGCAAGGGTCCGTGGACGGACCCGTGGAAGTTTCGCTGGAAGGAAGTCTGGAAAGAAGTCGAGATAATGATTCCCTGCCTTCCAGTTGATTGTCCAAAAAACTGAGCTTGTTGGAGTAGCACAGCTTGGGTTCCTTTGTTCATGTGCTGCTGATTCTGATTTTTGTTATTGACTCCCGAGGTTACTAAATTTCTCCTTAATCATGTTGTAATTCCCAAGTCTGCATGTATTTTGCAATCTCATCAAGTGCTGCCGTTCTGGTGATTTATAATTTATTTTTTGTCCGGAAATAAATGACTTTTGTAGTTACTTTCAAACCTTGTCTATTGTGTTTTATACTGTGGTGAGTAAGCATCAGACATTTGTAAAATAAAATGTGTCATTTGCAAAGGACACAAACTCCTTGGGGGGGGACCTTTTGTGGTAGAACTTGGTAAACCCAAAAAAAGCTGAAAAGTTAAAAAAAAGGAAAACCCCCCAAAAAAGAACAAAGGGAAAAAATAAAGGATGAAACAACAAAAATAACATAAGTTGGGAAAAAAAATAAAAAGGAAGAAAAAAAAGTTAAAAAAATAACATGATGAAACAACAAAAATAACATAAGTTGGAAAAATTCAAAAACGGTAAAATACCAAAAAAATAAAATTTTTAACAAAATAAATAAATATGATACGCTCAACATTAAGTAAAAATAGACATCCTAAAAATGTGGATAACGGAAAAAAATGTGGGGACATCTGGCTAGCAAACAGTGTCAAATAGAAAAAACACAAATGAAAATGCAAGCTTTCAGTATGGGACATCGGGTCAAAATTGCATCAGCAAGAGAACGGGTTTCTTCTAGCAAGAGAACAAAGAACAAAAAAACGCTAGAAACGGGACACTATATAGAGAGTTTAAGTGACGAATGTGCCATGTCCCAAACAAACGCGAGTTTTACCTGAACGAGTTTTACCCGTCCTATCGTTTTGACTGAGCATGCGCGGGTTTTTGGTCCGATGCTTTTGTGTACTAACGAGCGGACATATCCGACGGACATGTGTCCGGCGGAAATTTTTTTAAAGCATGCTTTGAAATTTTTCCGCAGGAGAAATCCGGCCAAAACTGTTCGTTTGCCCATACAGACGAGCGGATTTTTCGGCTGAAATGGTCCGTCGGACCATTTTCAGCGGATAAATTCCCTCGTGTGTACAAGGCCTCAATGTACACTACTGAAGTCGCATCCAACTTTAGAAAAGGTTCCTGTACTACTTCAAGGCGATTTCTAGGCAACTTGTAGGCAACGTGTACCAATGGAAGTTGCCTCCAAAGTTGGATCACTGTCTTAACTAAAGCAACTTTACAGGAAGAGAAAATAGTTTACACAGGTAAACCCCCCCTCCCATAGAGCTGATTCTTCTGAGATTGGCCACAGCCAAAGTCTCCTGTCCTAGAGGCAACTTTAAGTCATTTTATAAGTTGCTCCAAGTAGCGCTGAAGTCGCCTGAAGTTGCCTTGCAAAGTTGCGCTGTAAGTCGGGTTGCCCCTGTGTGAACCGTCTCTAAGTCACTAGGAAGATATAAATGTAGCTTTTAATATTGCTGCACTGTAATGTTAGTTAATAATACTCTGTGAAATATCCCTTACCAGATGTAAATAATATTGTAATTAGAAAGATATTTTACTTAAATGAGAATATATTTAAACCATTGAGTGTTTTTCAGCATCATATCATTGCTAGGTGCCCAATTGGGGTTACTGTAAATATTTTTGTCAGTTGAAAAGGTCTGGCCATTGTTTTTCCTTATCAAATCCCTCATGGGTTATAAACAGCAGCCTTATTTAAATCTTTCCATCAGGCTGCACTCAATATACATTTTCTGGGTATGGTGACCAATTAGGCTCCTTTCACATTGGGGCTGGAGCCACGCTGGCGGTATAGCGCCGGTAAAAATAGCGTTGCTATACCGCCGGATTTGCCGCAAGTTGCGGCCGCTAGCGGTATTAAGCCTCGAAAGGGTTAATACCGCCCGCAATGCGCCTCTACAGAGGCGCATTGCAGGCGGTATTGCCACAGTTTCCCATTGTTTTCAATGGGAAGGAGTGGTGAAGGAGCGGTATACACGCCGCTCCTCTCACCGCTCCAAAGATGCTACTGACAGGAGATTTTTTTTATCTCCCGCCAGCGCCTCGCCTCAGTGTGATAGCCCTCAGGCTTTCACATTGAGGATGCAGTAAATGAGTTTTTCAGGCGGTATAGCAGCGCTATTTTTAGCGCTGTACCGCCTGAAAAACTCCTAAATGTGAAAGGGGCCTTAGGGTATGCTTTATGCTGTTCAGAAAAGAGAGGGGGAAATAATGAATGCTTACTAAGTTGTGCTTTCTCTTTCCAGGGACACACATGCACTCAGTATGACTAGACTTAAACTGAGAGGTAAACTAAATCCATACTTGTACTGCACATTTTTTTGTAAATATGGTTTTGTGCTTAATTTGTAAATATTTGTAACCCACTGTACTTATACTGTAGATTGCATTGTAAATGCTGTTTAGTGTGTGATTTGTATATATTATGAAACCCTATCAATAAACATATTTTGCAGTTTGAACTACCTCTTTTGCAAAATAATCCTCTGATTTAGCTGTGTATATGTACAAACTATTTCATAGTGATTGGAGTATATTCACATATACACATATCAGTGAGGGTAAATGCCTAACAATTTTGCAATTTTGACATGTGTTAGTAAAACTGTACATATAATCAAATCAAATCTACTTTGTGCATCCAGGTAGATTATGCCTTTTTTTTTCAGAACAAATTGGACTTTTATTTGGTGGTAAATGATAATGGATATCTCCTGATTTTTTATATTATTATAGGAAAACTGGCCCAAAAAAAAAAAATATATTTAAAATGTAGCTGTATATTTATTGTTACTACCATAACGTACCATCAAAGAATAACCCAAAATAAATTCTCCTGCTGAGGATGATCGCAGTGATACCACATAACAATAGTGCACATTTTTTATTTTTTATCCTACCTAAAACACACCGATACTAATTAACACTGATCCTAATTAAATAAAAAATAAAAAATCCTGCCCACAATATAGTGACCCTAACCTTTGACCCAAACACTAACCCTGGCACTGACCTAGATCAAACCTTGATCTAGCTATTTTTTATTTTATTTTATTTTAATTTTATTTTACACACAGTTTTTTTTTCTCTGCAAGGAGAGTGGGGAAGAATACAATGTATCTCTGCCCTCCATTCACAGAGAAGGAAACACAGGGGCTGTCTCCATGGTGACTGATCACTGTGATAGCCAATCAGAGGAGTTCCAGGAACCAATCTTTAGTACAGGACCTGGGCTCCCGCTGAGACCCTGGTCTCTGTGCTGAGAGTGTGGCGCGCTTCCAGCACAAAGACAGTTACACAAGTATGCGGCCCCATGGAAAAAAAGCCTAGTCCAGTGAGGATGCATATCTGCGTACTGTCGATGTAAAGAGGTTATTATTAACCTAGTTATTATTTTATTAGCCATTTTTCATTTAAGAATTATACAAATAATTATAAAAAACTTAAAATTCAATAAATAAATGACATTAAATTATCAGAAAAAAGCACTGTTCACCAAAAATAAGTTTCTTTTCCATATTATAGATTAAACTGAAATGATTTGATGGCCGGAAAACTGTGTAGGAGTCCATTTTCTATGATTAGACATAGTAAGACTCCTGAGATAACAAATCAGCTTTAACATGATTGCCTGATTATCAAAGATTTACTGTAGGAATGGAAGCTAATTCTGCATGCTTTCTCTGTATCTATTATCTATTAATCATCTTACCTATGCCCATTTAATATTTCTTTCTATCCTTTTTCTTTTAAATTAATTCAAAACATTCATATCCTTTAGTATTACTTTTCTTGTAATACATACATTCAGTTCCTGCTTTAATATTTTATTATTTGGTTGCATCATTTCTTAATGTATTTTTTTATAAGAAAAAGTACTTTATTTCTTATGACACTCTATGACCTCATTCATTTTTATTTTGTTGTATGGGCTCTTTCACACAAAGCGTCCATTCAGATCCGCCTGCAAGTTTTTTTTGCGGACCTGAACGGACGCTCCGTGCTCCTCTATGGAGCCGCGAATGTCAGCGGAGACATGTCCGCTGACATCCGACCCGCTCCGATCCGCCAAAGTATGACGGAGGAAAAACCTACTTTTCCTTCCGTCTGGCGGATCGGATGGGATGAACACGGACAGACGGTCCGTGTTCATCCGATCCCCCCATAGGGGAGAGCGGAGAAAAGACAGGGCGGTCCCTGCACAGTGTGCAGGGACCGCCCAGTCATCCAGCAGCTCAGCGGAGATCAATGGAGCGATCCCCGCTGAGCAAACGGAGGTGCACAGGGCGGATCATTACTGATCTGCCCCGTGTAAAAGAGCCCTTAGACTGTAAAATATACATTTTTAAATACCCCTAGATCCTTAATAACCATGTCTTCTCATCTCAAAATTTGGTTGCATAGATACCACAAGAGAATTATTGCAACTCCAAATCTACTAAATTTATAAAAAAAAAAACAAACACTAAAGCCTCGTACACACGATCAGTCCATCTGATGAGAACGGTCTGAAGGACAATTGTCATCGGTTAACTGATGAAGCTGACTGATGGTCTGATGTGCCTACACACCATCGGTTAAAAAAAACGATCGTGTTAGAACTTGATGACGTTTACATGTTTTTACACAACGACGTGCTACAAAAAAAAACAAGTTCAATGCTTCCAAACATGCGTCGACATCTAGCAATTCTGAGCATGCACAGCCTTTTAACTGATGCTTTTGCACAGGGCTTTTTTTCTGGGGGAACTTGGTGGAACTCAGTTCCACCACCTTTGGCTCAGACCCTTTGGTGCCCGCTCACCACAATCACTTGTGAACACAGAAGTCTGGTTTCTGTGTTTACAAGTGACTGCTTTGTAACCCCCTGAACTCTGCACACTGTATGTAATGCAATTCTGGTATTTAATGCCCCTTTAAGACCCTTCTACTGTTTGTGAAATCTGAACGGGTCGTGGTTGAGTTCCTGCACCTATTTTCTGAGAAAAAAAGCTCTGCTTTTGCATACTGAGAATCGTTTTTTACCCATCAATCAGGCTTCCATCAGTTCAATTTTAAAGCAAGTTCTATTTTTTTTGACCAAAGAATAACTGACCGATGGCGCCTACACATGATCGGTTTGGACCGATGAAACGGACCTTCAATCCATTTTCATCATTTTTGACCGATCGTGTGTATGCGGCTTAAGATGTTCCACGAGGGTAAGTGACAGGTTTTGTGTTTTAGAACTTAATCACAGAATGTCCCCACTGCAGGTGACCATTAATAAACAGTGGCCATTAATGGACAAAAGTTACTCATAGCCATCGCTTGGGCAAGGATCAAGACAATTTAGGGCTACCATATTATGTGGAAATCTGAAGACTACGTTAATATTAAAATACATTTTCCAATTTTTTTGAAAATTTCTGTGCAACTTGGCTGATACTTCTGGCTGAAGATGTTGCCTGTATATGATAGTCAGCTTGACAGGGTGCCCCCAGTGATATGGTATATTGTGGTTTTGCAGAGTCTTAGTAACTGACAGTAGAGCCTTGCGTTTCTGCATGGTGTACTGAGAAAGGTCTGCAAACATTTGTATGGGAACATATTGCGCTGAGGGTTGTGAGTTTTTGTGGAAGGCTGCCATAAACTGATCCTTAATATGGTAAAAAAGCACCCGCATCAATACTTCCCTAGGGACATTGTCAGTCAGGAAGGATGGCTTGGGTAAGCAGTGGATCCTATCTATAATTACTTCAGAGTCTGGAGCATACAGCAGGAAAGATCAGCTCACAGGTGTACTGGTGTAGTTAAACTGGCTGCACAGACTCTGTGACGCCACCGATTTTTTACATTATTTCTCTGTGAACAGTCCTCAAGGTCTGCTATTTGGCCCTAAGCCACGCCACTTCATCAGATTGTTCATTATGGGCATCAACCAGTGAGTTGTGGGAAGAAGAAAACTCCCCCATATTCTTCTCAAAGAGATTTCCCAGCTCTCCCAGATCAGTTTTAAAGGATTTAATACAGATCATCATGTCAGAGTGTAGGGAGCGGAGAAAGGACGCTAACATATCTTTCATGGTTGTGTCCATTATAGGCTGGTTAGTGGTAGGAAAAGTACTGATGGGGTCAATCAGCTCTCTGGTATCATCCAGATTAAGGTGCCCTTTAGCAGAGTCTGCAGGGGGAGAGTCTGCCTCCAGCCATGGATTGGGCTTAGCGAGGCTGCTGGAGAGAGAGGTGGAGATGCTGGGTGAGTTCCATTGTGAGCCTGCATGTGATCCAGTGCTCTTTGAAGTTGTGGGAGAGCCACTGGCTGCATCCGGCACCATCTTGGGCCTGCTACGGCTCTGTGGGCTGGAAGAAATGGGGCAGTTTTTTAGGCTGTTAAGCCTCCTTGCATTTCCTGGCTATACCTAGAGGTTGGGGGGTCCTCCAGGAGGTTGCTGGTGTCAGCGGTGGTAGACTCGCCTTGGGAGTCGCTAGTACCAGGTTTAGAGCAGAGCTCTTCTCCTAGGCTGCCAAGTCTTCAGCGCGGTAGCCACGCCCCCCAATATGACTTTTTTTAGCCTAACAAATATCTTGGTTGAAATGGATGAGGCATTGTGATTTATTATGAAAGCACTCATAGACAAATTATTCATCATCATAACCATGTATTGTCTATAGATAATAAAATAATACACATTTATAGATAAACTTCCTAAATGCAGTTAATGTAAAAAAGTATAACTATTAACATCATAACAAACTCATAAAAAAAAATTCAAGCTATGTTTTCCATCTTCTCCTCCTTGTGGGAACTATTGTAAGTTATTTGTTTATTTATTTAACTTTTGTGAAATTGAGGGCTTCAATATAGAAGTGTTAACATCCAAATTTTTCTGGATCTGTAGAAATTCAAACACACAAAAAATTTAATTTCCCCTGAGTTGTATCAGCTTTTAGACAGATTGATTTGAGGTCACTTAGAAATTACTACAAATCTTGGCTGTCACACACACTGATGCTAAAGAAAAGGTTTATGTGGCAAACAGAAGCAGCCTATAAATTATTAACAATATATTGTCTCAGGTGGTAAACAGAATGAATGCAAAAAAAAAATGTTCTGAGGAGAGCAGCTTCAAGTCTATGCACCTTTAGTTATACATGTGCCGAGTTAGTAAAAACAAAAATTGAAGTCACTTGTTAAGACAAATATATATATATTTTTTAGATATATTTCCTTTACCATATTCATATTATAATAACTACTAAAAAAATAAAAAACATTTTATTTTTTATTAGAATAAAAATATCTCATGAATATTTCATGTTTTCTCTTGCAGTTAGCAGAGCTATATGCAGGTGTTATGTTCTGTGAAGGTTTAGATAGCAGCTATTACGGGATTTAGAGATCTGAATGAAGAAAAAAAAAATTAGAGAGAGTGCCGTCCCTCACTGTTAGGGATTGATTTACTAATTGTAATTTGACTGTTTACTTGGGAAATTTCACTAGTAGTTAGTAAATGAGGTGAGGTTCTGCTGACTTCCATCATCCTATAACATGCAAGCAAAAAAATATGTTTTCTATTTTAATTGCACATGATTGGGAATTCAATGGAAAGTGAAATTTCACTGCATTTACCAACCTCTGGGGAAAATTTCCTTGCAGAGTGCAACTCCCTTGCAAAGAGAATAGCCTATTCAACTTTAGTAAATCAACCCCGGAATGTAGACAGTAACATCCTAATTAGTCATCTAAGAGAGGCATCCACAATGAGAAAAAGCAGTACAGTACTGTTTTTTTGATTGGGTTTGTAGGCTGAGAACCATTGATGCAGATTGAAAAATGTTCACTGGTTAAAAAATACTATACAAATTTTAGAAAATATTTAAAAGATCAGTTTATACATGTGTAAATGTTAAGAATGTAAAATGTAACTGACCAAGAACCACTACAATATTCCTTTAACCACTTAACCCCCAGACCATTTTGCTAGTCAAAGACCGGACACTTTTTGCAATTCGACACTGCATCGTTTTAACTGACAATTGCGCGGAGGTGCGACGTGACTCCCAAACAAAATTTATGTTCTTTTTTTTCCCCACAAATAGAGCTTTCTTTTGGTGAAATTTGATCACCTCTGCATTTTTTATTTTTTGCGCTATAAATAAAAGTACAGCGAGAATTCAGAAAAAAATCTAAATGTTTTACTTTTTGCTATAATAAATATCCCCCAAACATATATAAAAAAAATTTCCTCAGTTTAGGCCAATATATATTCTTCTACATATTTTTGGTAAAAAAATTGCAATAAGCTTTTATTGATCAGTATGCGCAAAAGTTATAGGGGCAGATTCACAGAGAATTAGATTCTCGTAGAGTATCAGAAATACACTACGCCGCCGTTTTTTACCTGGCTCTACGTGGAATCCAGGTAGATTTTGTCCAGTAAACGACGGCGGCGTAGTGTATTTCTCCCGTCGCAATCCATCTGCGCGAGTAGGGGGCGTGAAGCATTTAAAATAGGCGCGTTCCCGCGGCGATCGAACTGCGCATGCTCCGTTCGCAAATTTCCCGCCGTGCATTGCGCGAAAACACGTCGTCACGTCGTAGTAGCGTCGTTTACGTACATTCCTATTCCCGAACGAGTTACGTTAAAAAAAAAATATATATTTTCAAGATAGGATTGGGAACAGAGGGCAACCCTGTCTGGTCCTGTTGGATATAGAGAAGGCATTCAATAGGTGGCCGTATGGCTTCACTGCCCATTTCCTACTGCGCCTGCGTGAGTCTCACGCTGGCTTGTGAATGGGCGGCTGCTCTCTGAGAACACACACAGTTCCCAGAAAGCAGCGCGCCCCATTCACAAGCAGAAGAAGCAGAAGGAAAGACACCGCGGTGTGGAAGAGGCAGATTACGGACTTCCGCATAGCAACAGGTATTTCGGGTGAGTATTTTTTTTTTTTCAGTTTTTTTTTTATTTAATTTTTTTAAGATATATGGGCAAATGTTGTTTTCCTGGGTGGAACTCCGCTTTAAGCTGGATATAGGACCAGAATGGAAATGAGCCAGTGTCAGAGCACCTAGCAAGTTCCGCATGCCGTAGAAAGCGACCCCATCGAAAAAAGTGTTTGGCCAACATTTCACCTTGCGGCCATTCAGATCGCAAAAAAGTTCCGGAGAGTCCTGGGGGGAAGTCTGGGTTGTGTCTTACCGAAGTGATTGGGCAGAATTTAGATGAGACTTTGTGAGTAGGCCCTACCAAATTCTTGAAGGGTGGCTCCGACTAGGGGGTGTGTTAAGGCCCTTGGCGACACGTGTGACTTAGGGAGCCAAGGGGTACACCGTAAGTCCGAGTTCGTTGTCATGTGTTCGACAGTTACCCAGTCCTTATAATGGCTATGTACCTTCCAGTCCACAATGCGCGCCAAGTGTACTGCCCGGTAATAGCGTTGCAGGTCAGGTAAGCCTATTCCTCCGCGTGCCTTCGGAAGCACCAGCTCCTTCCAACTAATTCGAGGGGATTTGTTGGACCACAGGAAGGATCTACATATGGACCTATAAAGTCCGAAGAAGGAAGGCGGCAAGCGAATAGGTAGTGTTTGAATTTTGTAAAGCAGTCTGGGGAGGATCGTCATTTTGATAATGGACGCTCGCCCAAACCAAGAGATGGTGGATTTATCCCATTTTTGGAGATGTAGTTCCGTTTGGAAGTTTCTGTCGTAAAGCTCTGCAAAGTCAGCAGGAAGCTGGATGCCCAGATAGGGTATGGCATCTGTTTTCCATTGGAAAGGGAAAGCAAGCTGACAGTGCTTCGCTAATGCCGTGGGTAGAGACACGTTTAGTGCAAATGATTTAGAGTAATTGATTTTTAAATTTGATATTAATTTGAAATGTTCTAGGATTTGCAAAAGATTTGGTAGGGTTGTGTGCGGTGAGGAAAGAAACAGTAGAACGTCATCTGCGAACGCCGCAATCTTAAATTCACGCTCCTGTATCTTTATACCCTTCACATCTGGGTTGGCTCAGATGCACCGGAGAAGGGGTTCTAGCGTAAGTATATAAAGCAGGGGAGAAAGGGGGCATCCCTGTCTGGTTCAGTTGTGGATGGAGAAGGCGTCCGACAGGTGACCATTGACTTTCACTCTGGCCGTTGGGTTAGCGTACAATGAGAGAATGAATGACCGCATACGGGTCCCCAGTCCCAGCATAGTTAGGACTTCCCAGGCCACCCTGTCGAACGCCTTCTCTGCGTCCACTGCTAGGAAAAACCCTTTTTGTCCAGAAGTAGTAAGCCAGTTGTGGAGGTTCAGGGCCTTTATGGTGTTGTCCCTGGCTTCACTGCCAGGGACAAACCCCACCTGGTCCAGGCCTATCCAAGCTAGTAACTTGGTGAGACAATCGAGTTGCCAGAATATTGGCAAAAAGCTTAATGTCCACATTGAGCAAGGATATTGGGCGATAGCTGGCGACATTAGTTGGATCCTTCCCTTCTTTGGGAACAACAGAAATATAGGCTTCAAGCAGTCTGTCTGATCTGTAAGAAGAGTCAATAGGGAGAGAATTAAACGCTTTAAGGAAGTGTGATGCTAAAGCCCCGTACACACGGTCGGACTTTTGCCCAACCAACATCAAAATCCGACACTTTTCTCATTTGTCCGACCGTGTGTACGTTCCATCGGACCAACTTTTTTGGCTTTCATCGGACAAAAAGTTTGGTCTGCGAACGGACCAACTTTCAGGCAACAAAAGTCCGATGGTGCAAAATCCGATCGTGTGTACAGCAAACCATCGGACTATTGTCCAAAGTTAAAATGCGCATGCTCCGAAGTAAAGAGCAGCCGGAAGCCTTCTGTCTAGTAAAACTAGCGTTTGTATTAGAAAAAGAACATTCGTGACGCGGCTAGTTTAGAAATCTCGAAAAACAGCGCACATTATCCTTTTCTTTGTAATGACAATAATCTGAAAACCTGCTTTGCTGGTGATACGGATGGATTAAAAACAAATTAATTTACTTTTGATTAGTGTATTTTGTTTAGATGAATCAAGGAAATTTCAAGATTATTTTGTGTGTCAACTTCTAAAAACACCATTATCCCTTATTATTTTTGATGGTTAAAGTACCAACTACTTTATTTGTCTCCCTTTATTTGAGCAAAGGACCTGCCTACTCACAAACTGACATTTGACTTTACACAAATAATTCAAGACACCTTCACATCATCCATTTATTCTAAAAAAATTCACCTAAAATAGGACAAATCCAAAACATAAGGAAGGCAGCAATAGAACAAATGGTGGACTTTGCAAAGCCTCTGTACCCCAAGGCATACCTAACAATTTTTTGTTAACTATCCAAACTTGGGGACCTGAGAATTACAATATAGGGAGCACCAGAAGATCATGGACTCCAAAAGATGGGGAGCAGCAGCAGAAGACATGTCTGTCCCCAGGCTGTGGTACTTCAACAGGCTGATATTTTTTGCCGACCAAACTGAACCAAGAACAACACTATCCACACTTCTCTCCCCATCAGCAGAGGCCATTTTTTTTCTTTGTCACTCCCATCACAATAATACAAAATCAATAAAAAAAGAAAGAAACATGTTTTCGCACATTTGTCGTTCCATTTTTGAAGCTAAACATAAAATTATCCCTAAAATGGATCTAAATGGTCAAAAAAAATTCTAAAAAATAATAACACATCAAAATATGTACCAAACCATTATGTTGGTGGCCAAATTAGTAGCCCCTAAAATCTGGGCTCTGAGTTGGCCACTGACCCCCATGCTGCTGGGGTGGTTGGGCTTGCTGGGGTGGGAAGGTTGGCGGTTGTGGGTAGGTTGGGGTTGTGGGTAGGTTGGCTGGTGTGGGTAGGTTGGCTGGTGTGGGTAGGCTGGGTGGGCTTGGTAACTTGTCTGGGTTTGGTAGGCTGCCTGTGGTTGGTAGGCCTGTTGTTGATTAGCTGGAGGTGTGTGCTCTAAATCACAGACATGGGAATTAGGGGTTAGCTCCCGTTTCCTGGCCTTGCTAAGGAGCTGGACCATCATCCCCTCACACAGCTCCCTTTGATCTGCCTCTATTTCTCGGAGCTTGTTGGCAATGAAACAGCCAAACCCTTCTGCACTATAAAATTCAGCAGTGGCGTCATCTAGCTGTTGCCTCTTCTTGGCCCTTTTTCGAGGAGGGTTTAGTGTAGGGATTTGGCATTGGGTTGACAGGCTGCTGGGCCCAGCCTCTTCTTGGCTGCCAAGGTCCTGTGTGTGAAAAAGGAGCATCATTTCAGTTTTGTTGCCATCATAACAACACATTAACATCATAGTATATTTGAATGGCCAGTTGTTGAAAAATACTAGACCTGGGTAAAGCTGATCTCCTCCTCCTCCTCCTCCTCCTCCTCCTCCTCCTCATCCTCTGTTGGTTCTGCCTCAGTATCTGTGGCCTCTGCTGATAGGGAGGGTAGTGTGGATAGATGTTTTCTTGGCTCAGTTTGGTCCTTTAAAAACATCAGGCTGTTGAAGTACCACAGTTTGGGTACATACACATCATCTGCTGCAGCTCCCGATCTTTTCGATCCCTCGACCTTCTTTAGCTCTCTGAGAAACGTGCTCCTCAGGCTCCCAATTTTAGCTTTAATTTGTGTTGCGTTGGCCCTGGGGTACATAGTCTTTGCTTCTGCCACCAATGTAGCTATTGCTGCCTGTCTTTTATTTTTATCTGAATAATCTTTATGTTTCGACTGCCACAGACAGGTATGCGATCTGTAGAGTTCGATAAAAGCACTGACGAATTGACGTGAATTTAGTTTTCCACCCTTAGTTTTTGGCATGTTTTTGATCAGATCTCTGCAACAAAGGTTACAATACAACCAATAAGTGCTTGCTTTGAGTTCCTAACATGCTTATACAATGTGTGTTTGGTTCCCTAAGCTAAATCATGCAGTAACCACTAGTGTCACAATGTATTCACCTACCTTCGTTCAGTGTATTCCTTTGCCTTAACGTGGAGTCGCAACAATGGATTCGTTCATGCGCGCGGGACCTCGACCGCTCGTTTTTGATTTATATAGCCTACGCATGCGTGAAGCTCCGCTCTACGTGCGTCATGACGCTGGGGCGTGACCACATTATTTTTTCTTCCTGCGCCATTCTGTGAGGTACATGTGTGAGGGAGAAGATGATGGCGCAATCAACGAATACGAACAGGCCCCGCAGTGGAGGAGTTTATATTAAGCACAAGGCCACCCCCATGAGCAAGGGGGAGATGGTGGAGATGGTGCGCATCTTTGAGAAATACGATTACGATTGCAAAATGGAGAACTATGATAGACCCAACAGCCATAAAGACTGGGTTCTGGAGAAGGTCCTTGCAGTATTGGAAGAAGATTATGGGGTAAAACGAACGAAAGACCAAATCAGAAAACGATGGTCAGATTTGAAGCACAGAGAGCAAGAACATTTGGACTCCATTCACCGCACCATTATCAAAAAAAGTAAGTACATGTAATTATGTCAATATGTGTCTGTACATTAGAGATGGATTCCATTTAATGGTGATTTGTTATTGTGAGGGCTCCAGAAGAAGATAATGCAAGTTTAAATGTAGTTCATTATAATGTGAAAGTTGTTCTTTCTGTCTTGGCTACTTTTCTGTACTAAATAATATACTGTATTTTAATGTTTTCCACAGAAAAAAGGCAAAGAGAAAAACACCACAGGGGACAAAAGGAGGCTTCCATTGGCCGGGCTCCAACAGGGGAGACAACATGCTCAAAATCACCCCCAAAACGTAAGGACAAAATTATATAATGAGCATTTTCACAGCGACAGGGGTGTTTCTAGGTAGGACAAAGACCATGGGCTCAGGCCATATCTTAAGGGGTAAAATCAACTTTAGGTTAGATGTGTGGCTCATCACTGACCATTAATGATGCATTTGAATGATATACATGGGTAGAGGAGAGGCCCTGTGGATCAGAGTCACAGAGAGTCACGCCTGCTAGATTTCACATCATATATCCCATCTTGCCATGGCAAACAAGAGTGATGCGTGTCATCTGTCTGATTTTTTGAATGTGGCCACTAAAGAGATTTGTACCCACTTTTTAAATGACATCATACTCCTGTTCCATAAAATGTTGTATATTATAATAATGCCTAGTGTAGTGCACTAGTCTCGAGCAAACTTTGTCACCAGGGCAAGGTTGGTATATATTAAAAAAGCAGCAAATGTGATTCTGGTAAGATAATGTCATTTAGGGGCGGCTTCATGGATGTTTTATTCTTTAATTTTAGAGGATCAGGAGTGTGGTCAGCACCAACCTTTGCAGGATATTGATGATAGTGCCGGACCCAGCAAAGAGCCACCAGTGGACAGCACATCCCCAGACACCAGATCTGCTGAGGGTGAAGGAGTGCAAGAAATCCAAGATGACCCTTTGGAGGCTGTTGTTTGCCCCAGTAAGTTTTTTTAACATGTGCTTTCCATAATCAATACATGGTTACTGATTATATGTCCACTACAAACACGCCCACAACACACTAGCAAATTATGTAGTGCATTCAACATTTGAGCATGTAGAAGGGAGAGGTGGCAGTGTTGTTTAGGTAGCTGCACGTGAAGACACATGCATATGCACCTGGTCCAAGATTTTCGGAGTATATCTGTAGTGTGTACATTACCTAGTAGTGTAGCTGTATTTAGAAGATCAAGCATTTTGCAAGCACCAATTGAGTGTCTATGTTTAGGTAAGTATTTTCAAAAAGTAGCCCTGATTAATAATGTGTCCCTATGTTTTTTGCCTCAGTCACTTGACCATCAAACACATTCTAATTTATTATCTTCTTCCAAGGCCACCAACTACCAGGATGCACTATTGGTCGGATCAGTGCTGATATGCTGCAGGCAATGACAGAGCTTGAAAATCTAAAGGAGTCTGCCACTGGTGTTCAGAGACGAATCAGGGATTATTACGACCTGTTAGCTAAATTTTAGCTGTTTTTGTGACGTAGGTTGATAGTTTACATTTGGACCTCCTGTTATTTAAATTTTCTGTGAACTTGATGCAACTAGACTTGTTAGCACAGGCTGAGTTTTGTTATTTGTTTAGAAATGGCACTAATTCACTTTGCAATACGCAGATGTTAGCAAATGTGACTTTTGAGGCTATTTCAATACTGTAATTTTAGAAAAAAATAATGTTTTGGTGTGATTTAAGTGTCTCAGCTGAGTTTTTATTTACTCCTCTTCTTCTGGTGCTTTCAAGAAACAGTATATTACAATTTTGAAGGGCTATACCTGACCAATTTTGACATATGCACATCCAAAAAAAAAATATGTACCTATGGCAAAAGTGAAACATCTGGCAATGCACCAGGAGAAGGAGAGTGGAGAAAGACTGTGCTAAGGGGCATTTTGCAACAAACACAGTTCCGTTTATTTTGGGGTGCATTTTTGTATGCGACAAGGATGCAGGCACAGTGTTTGACATGCACTCCATGAAGGTTCTGGTCGGCTCTAGCTCACAACATGATAGTTCAGTTTCAGGTGCTAAGGATGACTGCATGTTGTGAGCTACAACCAACCAGAACCCCCGTAGCGCATGGAGAGCACTGTGCATGCATTTTTGACCCACAAAAAAAGCGCCACAGAATAAACAAAACTGCATCTGGTCATACATATTGTGTGTTTATAATAATATTTTGGGCAGAGAATTCTGCCAAAAATGTTTTAATTTCTGCTGTAACCACTTGGCAAGGTATATTGCTGTGTTGGAAAAGATGCATGTTTCTCGCCAAAATAATAACTAACGAATTATTGCGTTCTTCATGACCTAGCACTGTTTTGCACTTTTGTAAAAGAAAAAAATGGCACATTGGATTGTGCTTATTAAAAAAATAATGTTTTTGCAAAAAAAGGTGTGGCTTCTTATTTATAAGATCAGTACTACCAGTATATTTAGAATTTAGGGTAAGAACATTGACAGTGTATTATTCGAAAAGGGGTGTAGCAGAGCCCTAAAATATAATAATACTCAACATAGATGTATTGAAGTTTAGAAAGGTGTATTTGCACGTCTGCTTGTTTCCCTAAAGTTTTGACAATTCTCACCAAAATTCTAAGGACATAAAAAACTTAAAACCAAACCACAGATAACAGTAGCTGAAAAATTTTAATTTTAAGAGGAAAAAAAAAATAGATAGAACAAACTCTACAGGACATTTTGCTGCCAAGGCACTGCCCCTCTACCAACAAAGTAGTCCATATACTGCTCACGCACAAGACGTGCATTCTGGGAGGAGACAGCAGGTCGGGTAAGTTGCAGGGCTGGCATTACTGCCTCTTCAGCTGCCCGTCCACCTGAGGGGTCATCAGTATTGCCAGACCCAATGTAGTTGGTAGCATTCCTCCGTAGAAAATTATGGAGGATGCAGCAGCACAACACCACGTGGTTAAGCTTGTATTCAGCCAAGTGAATGGCAGTAAGAAATAGCCGAAAACGACTTGACATAATGCCAAAGGCGTTTTCAACCACCCTTCTGGCACGTGACAGTCTGTAATTATAGATCCGTTGCTCAGGGGTGAGGTTCCTCATCGGAAAGGGCTTCAACAGATGTTCCCCAAGAGCAAAGGCCTCATCTGCCACAAATACAAAGTTGAGGCCCTCCACGTTGTCCTGCGCAGGTGGCAAACTTAAGGTGCCATTAGTAAGACGGTGATAGAATTCGGTATGAGACATCACACCTCCATCAGAATGACGCCCATTCATACCAACATCAACATAAATAAACTCATAGTTTGCAGAAACTATAGCAAGAAGAACTATGCTGTTAAAGCCCTTGTAATTATAAAAATAAGAGCCAGAGGCCGGCGGAGGAACAATCCTGACATGTTTGCCATCAATGGCACCCCCACAATTGGGAAAATTCCACAGATTGGCAAACTGGGCCGCAACATCCTGCCATTCCTGAGGGTTGGAAGGAAACTGTGGAGTCAAACAAAGAACAATTAGTTACTACTTCAGCATAATAAATTGCAACCTATTTTTACACATACATTATAGGGGCAACATAACAAGGAAACAATTCAAGCAGTTTGTGGACTAAAAATTTGATATAATTCTCATTTATATGCTTCATGACTCCCTCTGATGGCACATTCCAAAAATGTTAGGGAGATGA
The DNA here is from genome assembly GCA_029574335.1 of Rana kukunoris. Taxonomy (NCBI): domain Eukaryota; kingdom Metazoa; phylum Chordata; class Amphibia; order Anura; family Ranidae; genus Rana; species Rana kukunoris. The sequence continues at coordinate 359,170,795 of CM056049.1, read as the reverse complement.
GGTTGAATGTTTAAAGTTTGGGGGGTGTTAAAAAAAAACTCTCCTTTTCAATGTGACCAATATGGTGAACAAATGAAGGTTCATGTTTGTTGCAAGCCATTCTGATTTTTGCGCTTGGCACACCAGAGGCAACAGAATAACATACCATATACTTCAAATGTAAATAAAAATAATAATATCATTTTAAGAAAATGGGACAAATATGGCAAGCAGAAAAGGGGTATAATGAAGATATGTTGAGCTAGAGTACACAAATATTTGGATCAGATGATTCACTATTTGGGAAGGGGAAGGTTAATAAACAGTTTGTGCACCCCAAAAAATTTACTCTGCCACTCTGCTGCCAGTTTAAGGATAAACATTTTAAGATGCCCTAGTTTATAAGGGTTGTTAAGGGAAGGCAAATAACAAATTGGGGTCCCAGGGTAGATTGCTAGGGAGGTAAGTGAAGGCAAATATGTATTTAGGGCAAGGAAAAGTAGTCAGCATGCCACCAAATAAAAATTATTTGAACAGATTCTAACAAGAATGGGACTGAACATTGTGGAAATGGATATAATGTGATATCAAATAAAATAACTTACCCGAATATAGTCCTTCTGCAGGACTTGAATAATGGCACAGCAAGTATCAGGAATTATGTGTCCCAGAGCCTGGGGAGAGATCCCAGTAGTAAATTTAATATCCTGGAGACTTCTCCCTGTCGCCAAATAGCGCAAAGTGGCTATGAGCCGTTGCTCTGCAGGAATAGCAGGCCTCATACATGTGTCCTTCTTGGTGATATATGGAGACAGCAAATGTAAAAGACGCTGGAAGCAGGAATCTGACATCCTAAGATAGTTCCTAAAATCATTAGGATTGTTTTCCTGCAGCTCCCTGAGCAATGGCATATGAGAAAATTCTTCACGGCGAAGCAACCAAGTTTTGGTCCAAACAGTCCTCCTCCTACTCCTGGACCTGGACTGAGCTTGAGCAATAGCCAGAACTCCTAGACCGTAAACAGCACGCTCTCTCGCAGGATCGCGCAACATCTCGGAATTTGGCGAACGGACACAAACGTTCTGAAACGCACGAAACTGGAAATGTGGAAAGCACTCACACGAAACATCAACTAACTATAGAGTAGCTACGGGTGACGTCGGAGAATTTCACTTCCTCTTTTAAACGCACGGCATTACGTTCAAACGTCACTACGTTCGTGTTGGTTGCCGGAAAAGTCCGAGTGTGTGTATGCTATGGGTGTGATCGGACAAATCAATTAGGACAAAAATCCAAGGGAAGTTTTGTTGGATGTCCGACCGTGTGTACGGGGCTTTAGACTTCAGTAAAGGTTTTATAATACATGGCTGTAAAGCCATCTGGGCCTGGGCTCTTGCCAGGTTTTGTGGTTTTGAGTGCCGTTAGAAATTCCCCTCGGGTCAGGGGGGCTTCTAAAGCTAGGGAGTCCTGTGCCAATAAAGCTGCCGAACTGTACTTATCTAGGAAGTTCTTAATTAGCTCTCGGCTAAAATGAGCTTGGCAGTCAGAAAATTAAAATTTTAGTGTGATTGGATGATGTTTACCAGGCATAGGGTACTGAAACAAAGGTGTAGTCATGCTCACCCGGATGGAGGGCCTGCCAAGTATAAAGAAGGAAAAGGTTTTGAAGTTGAAGCTTATTGGTTCTCAGGACCTTGTAAGTTAGTTCAGAGGTTTTAGTTGAAGAGTCAAGCAGGGGATTAAGAGGCAGGTTAAAATCTCCTGAAATGAGGATGCCCATTTGAAAAGATGTTAATAGATTCAACATTGTGCGAAAAAAGGCTACTTGCTTAACATTTGTGTTATATATGTTTGCTAAAGTGGTGGGTTTGTCTCCAAGGTTTCCTTGATTTCCAGTTTCCTGAGAAACTGATAACATCCTTCTTTGTCAACACCCAAGGCATGACAAGTAATTTGCGCCCTTAACCCACAGGCATTTTGCGCTACCTGAGGCCCTTCCACTTGTACATTATTAAAACCCCTTATGGTACATTTTAGGATGTACCACTCTTTCTCTTTGTTCTTGTTTCTTTCCCTTTTATCTCTCTATATCCTAATTTCTTGTTTCTCCCATCCCTCTCTCTAGCGGTCTTTCTTGTTTCTTTTTCTAATTCTAATTTTTTATCTCCCTTTTTCTTTGTTCCTCCCCTTCTTTTCCTCTCCCTTCTATGTATTCTCTATATTTATTCCTTCTCTTACTTCGTGGTGGGGGGAGTTGGGATGAGTGTCAGTGCTGGGGGGAGTTCTACTGATCAGCCAACTTAGATGCTCTTGATCAAGGTCATCTGCTGATCTGAGAAATGTAGTGAGAACTTTTAATGGCAACTATAATCACAGGCAGTGTTACTCACTGTGTCTCCAACTTTGTGGTGTCTCGCAGTAGTGCCACCTATGCCGAAATCTCCTCCAGCCCCTCCCACTTTACATTCCTCACCATTCAGCTGACCTATAGTCTCTCCCCCCACCCATGCCATAAACTGAATGGGCAGCTGCGAAGAGGAGTGGGCGGCCGCGGGCTCCAGGAACATCCCAGGATTCGGTGACCCCTGGCAAATTGTAATTTGACCCCCGAGGGGGTCCCGACCCCAGGTTGAGAACCACTGCTCTAGTGGGATTTTAACCACTTCAACCCCGGAGGATTTGGCATGCCCAATGACCGAACCATTTTTTGCAATTTGGCACTGTGTCGCTTTAACTGACAATTGCGTGGTCGTGCGACATTGCACCCACACAATTTTTTTCCCACAAATAGAGCTTTCTTTTGGTGGTATTTGATGACCTTAGCAAAAATTTTGAAAACAAAGGCAATATTTTTTACTTTTTGCTATAATAAATATCCCCAATATATATATATATATATATAATTTATGAAAAAAACACATGTACTTCTCAGTTTAGGCTGATATGTATTCTTCTACATATTTTTGGTAAAAAATCGCAACAAACGTATATGGATTGGTTTGCACAAAAGTTATAGCATCTACAAAATAGGGGATAGATTTATGGTATTTTTTTAATATTTTTTTTTTTTTACTAGTAATGGTGGTTAACCTGCGATTTTTGTTGTGACTGCGACATTATGGTGGAAACATTGCACACTTTTGATGCTATTTATGGACCATTGTCATTTATGCAGTGATCAGTAGGGATGAGCTTCGTATTCGAGTCAAACTCATGTTACGGGTCGTTCGCACCAAATTCGAGTTACGTTTCACAGCCTATAATTCACTGTGGCATCGCAGTGCATTGCTGGCTGATGATTGGCCAAGCATGCACTATGACCCGCATGCTTGGCCAATCATAGCTTGCAAAAAACAGAGGGCCAGATTCAGGTACATCTGCGCATTATTGGACCGGCGTAGCGCACCGCCTTTACGTTAGACTGCGCAATGTAGCCGCATAATCACCCTATTCTCGTAGCTTTTACGCAGAAAATTGCGCATGCGTAATGTTATTTCAGAGGCGTAAGGCGGAGTAATAGAAATTGGGAAGGACGTGGGCGTGTTACATTGAAATGAGCCGTGACCCCATGCAAATGAATGGCCGGCCGGCTCGCGCATGCGTGCTTGAAGGAGACCATGGTCAGCACCTCTCTGCGCATGCTCACAACTCAGGAACGGCGCAATCAGTGAAATTGGAAATGGACTAAGGACTACGCAGACAGCATAAATAGACAGACACAAACTTTGTCCCTTCCCATTTAACAGTGCTTTTGTTCCGTTGTTAGTTGCGTTGTGTTTTGTATTTGTCAGATTAGTGTACTGTGTGATCAAGTGTTTGTTAGTAGATCTTTGAAAGTGTTTTTTGATAAGTGTTTGAGAGACTGTTTGTTTGATATATTTCTGGTCGTTTGTTTTCTTGCTTAATTGTTGCTGTTTGTTTTTGTGACTGATTTTTGCTGAGTGCTTGTGTGATTTTTTGGGTGTTAGTTTTCTCTTTGTGTGTGTTCTTGCTTGATTGGTTGTGCTTGTTTTTGTGACTGACTTTTGTTGACTGGGAGTGAGTTTTTGTATGAGTATGACAGAGAGAAAGAGAAAACTAAATTTCACTTTGGGGGAGAAATGAATTCTTGCCCGGGCCATTAGCGATTATAGGCGTTTCCTCCGCGGCCCGGAGAGTGCCAACACCACCCCGGCCAGGAGGAGGGAGATTTTGGACTCGATCACTGAGCAGGTCAATTCAGCGGGGGAGGGGGAGACACGGAACCGGTCTGGGATTGATAAAAAGATTAATGACCTCCGGCGTCTGGTCAAAAAGAAGCTGACCAAAATGCTTGCCCATGCCAGGGCCACAGGAGGGGGCCCACCATGCCATGTTAGGCTGACAGTGGAGGAGCGTGCGGTGGCCCTGACCTTTCATCGGCATGAAGTGGAGGGCCTGCCCGGCTTTGACTCAAGTCCGGAGCCCATGGTGCCAGGTACGTTTTTTTTTATATCAGGTGTGTAGCATGTGTGGGGGAGGGGGTGAAAGGGAATATGTGGCAAGTGTGTGGATCCTCCAACCTGTGAATGTTTTGTATCATCCACAGATGTGCAGGAGGGTGCAGGGCCATCTGGCCTGACCGCACCATCCCCAGGACAGCAGCCTAATGAGGCCCCCCCGACAAGGCCGGAGTCTGCGGAGGAGGTTGAATAGGAGGAGGAGGAGGTTGAGGAGGAGGAGTTCGATGAGGAGGAGGAGTCCATGACAGGCACTGGACTATTGTTTTTGGAGGACTCTTCCCCTCTGGCTGGCAGCAGCCAGCCCTCCCTAAGGGGGAGCCCCCCCCTCCTCCCCCAACATGGCTCCCCTCCCAAGGGCCTCCCCTTCTCCCCGGCCACAAGCATCAGCTGGAGGCAGGAAGGCGACCCAGAAGACCAGGGGGGTGGCCGATCTCCTGCCCGCCACTCTGAGAAGGGACCAGTTCCTCCAGACCCGCCATCTGGGACAGGTCAGCCAGACATTGGTGCGGATGGAGGAGAGCCTGTCCTCCATCAAGGGTACGCTTGGGAATCTGGACTGCCACTCCCGGGCTTTCACAAACTGCCTTAACGACCTGCAGACTACATCAGCAGGCGTTGGGCAGGATGTGAGGGCCCTCACTCAGGCTATCCAGGCCAACACGGCAACACTAGGTGGTGCCCTGGACAGAATAGCCGTGGACTTGGAGGGCAGGCCGCCAGGTGGGCAGAGATCAGGGGCTGCTCCTCCTTCCCCGGTTTTCCCCCTCCCCATGAGTCTCCCCTGAGGAGCCGGGACCGTGGCCGGGGGCGCCCCAGGCGTGGCTCACGTCAAGGGCACTAATTTGTTTTTCCCTTTTTTTTTTGGTCTTTTTTTTTTTTTTTTTGCTGCACATTTTTTGATTTTGCTGGTAATGTTTATTTTATTTTTGTATTATTTTTTTTTTTTGGGTTGTGAATGCTATTTGAATGTGGGGGTGACATTCCTGCTGGAAAAGGGGTGTCACCCTAAATTTTGGTGGAGTAGGGTTCCCCAGGACCAGGGAGAAGTGATCCCCAGGTCCGTGTGAATGGTGTATGAATGTACAGTGACATAATTGGAGCCCTGGCGTGGCGTTGCTGCTCACAAGTCCTGCATGGTGGACTGGTGCCAATCCAATTTGATGAGGATGTGGGGTGTGTGTGCTAGGGACCACAGTGGTGTGCATGCATGCATTCTCATTGTGTCATGATTAATGTGTGTGTTTAACGTGCAAAGATGCCCAATGTGAGCTGTCTCCTGGCTGCTCTTCCCTCAGAAGACGGGGGACCCTCGGTTAGGGGGGGATTGTCTGGTTCAGGGGTCAGGTCATCACGTAGGTCAATCTGCAGGCCCTTTCTTACTGCGAAGTTGTGCAGCATGCAACATGCACCGATGATATGGCACACAAAGTTTGGGGAATACAAGAGGGTCCCCCCAGACTTATCCAGGCATCGGAAACGTGACTTCAGGAGGCCAAAGGTGCGCTCCACCACGGCACGTGTTTGGGCATGTGCTTGATTGTATCTTTCCTCTCCTGGGGTTTGGGGGTTCCGGAGTCATGAGATGGGGTCCCAGTGCATATGCAGAGTCACCTGTAAGGGAAAAGACAGGAGGATGTTAGTCATGCATGTGCCCCTTGTGATGTGTGCATCATGGGGGGTACAGTCATGCCTGCCACCCATGTCACTCACCAACCAGCCAAGTGGCCCCATACACGTTCTGATCGAATTCCATTCGGATGTGGCTTTGATTGTAGATGTAGCTGTCATGGCTGGATCCGGGGTGTTTGGCACGGACGTGCCATATGAGGCCTTGGGCATCGACTATCACCTGTACGTTGATGGAATGCCAATGCTTCCGATTGCGGTACATGTGCTCTGTCTCATGGGGGGGCTGGAGTGCCACATGTGTGCAATCAATGGCCCCGATGGTGCGTGGGAATCTGGCAATTCTGTAGAAATCTGTCATTGCCTTCAGCCACAGGTCCTCAGTGGTGGGTTTGATGATTTGGTTGGCCATGCGTCTGAGGATTGCTGGGACAACCTGGTGCACACATCTGCTCATGGAGGATTGTGACATCCCAGCCACCACTCCACTTGTACGCTGAAAAGAGCCACTGGCAAGGACATGGAGTGTTGCCAGGACCTTGACCAGTGGCTGCACTGCATGTGAGCGGTGTGTTGGGCTGGTGATGTCCTCCTGCAAGGTTGTGGTTAATTCCATGATGGCATGAGGGGTGAATCTGAAGATGCGAAACACCTCAGAATCACTCATGCCAAACAGGTCTATGCGTGTGCAGTATATCCTCTCCGTGCCCTCCTCCGTGCCCTCATCCTTCTTTGTTCATCTAAAGTCAGTAGTATAGCTATGCGCGACGATGCCCCTGGCATGTTGGCATACAGATTGTTGTGCAACACGTGTGACTGCTCTGCTCCTCACTAACAGTGTTGCTTTCTCTGACATGTAGACGATTTTTAAAATTTTAGACCAGCTTTTATATGGTCTAATTTTAGACAGGACATTTTGCTGTTGCGCACACCGCGTAGCCTGCGCTGCCCCAACGTTCTTTTGTGGATCCCTGTAAGTCCCTCATTAGCATATTTGAATAGCAAATCAATGGTGTGTCTATCGCAGTTTTGCGCGGACAGATACGCCTGTCTAACGAAATTACGCTGGACGAAAACAAGTAGATTTCTTGCGTATCTCGTTTTGAGAATGCCGTGCATTGAAACGCCTGCGCAAATTTAGACTTACGCACGCGCATCTCCTGTTGCGCAGGTGTAATCGCTCTGTGAATCTGGGCCAGAGAGCCATAATTGGCCAAAGCCAGCGTGGCTTTGGCAAATTATGGCTCAGGGGGTTTAGTACACGCCCCACACTATAAAAGGCCGCCTGCAGGTCGGCCTTGTGTAGTGTGTTGCGGTGGTTAAGGGAGAACAGAGAGAGACAAAGAGAGTGTTATATTTTGCAGGGAGATAGAGCAGTCAGGCAGGCAGGCCAGTCAGTTGTTACAGTGTGTAGAGGGTATATTTGCATCCTAGGTGTTGTACATATATTTATACACTGTTTAGTATAGCTAGATCAGCTCTTCCTAATTTACTGGCAGGCAGGTGATTGTGCTAGGTGCAGTATTCTCACGTGGTGTATTGCCTGTGTCCTCTGCAATGTACACCATAAAGCTACACAGGCATACTATAGACACCCAGCAGTTACAATATTTAAAAGAATTTTTCTTTTTTTTTTTTCTTTTCTTTTTTATTTAAGCATCAATGATGCTTTTTGTTTCTTTTCTTTTTTATTTAAGCATCAATGATGAACAAATTCCTTTAAATAGTGTACCTGCTGGGTGTCTGTAGTATGCCTGTGAAAACGTGTTTGAGAACCCGGGTCTTGCCCCAGGGAACATGTATCAATGGAATTTTATTAAACGGTTGTTTTTTCTGGAGCAGTGATTTTAATGATGCTGAATCATTAAAATCACTGCTTTAGAAAAACGACTGTTTTTAAAACTTTTTTTCCATTGATACATGTTTCCTGGTGCAAGACCCGGGTTCTCAAAGACGTTTTACGTCAATAACTTGCATATTAGGCTTTAAAATGTGCACTTTTTAATTTGAATGTTCAAGTCCCACAGACGTCAATAGGGTTCTAAATGTTCGTGCGAACGGTCCGTTCGTTCCAAGGTTCTGGTGCAAACCGAACGGGGGGGGTGTTCGGCTCATCTCTATTGGTCAGTGCTATAAAAATGCACGATTACTGTGTAAATGACACTGGCAGTGAAGGGGTCAACCACTAGGGGGCAAGGAAGGGGTTAAGTGTGTCCTAGGGAGTGATTCTAACTTTGGGGGGCTGGGCTATGAGTGAGATGATAGGGAGCAGTAGATCACTGTCCTGTCACTAGGCAGAACAGGGAAATGTCTTGTTTACAAGGCACGGTCACGGAGCTCGCAGCAGGGGAATGCACATGCTTGGCAGCAATATAAAAGCAACTTACAGTTGCTTTGCTTTGCGCAGCCATGCAATTCTGCCGACGTATATCTACTGGAGGCGGTCGGCAAGCGGTTAAAGGGCAATGACTCTGAAAGAAAGTATAAAAATGATTTAAAAAAGTATTATTTTTTATTTATACAAACATCTAAAAGACACAGCGTAAGTTGTGTCAAAAAAAGATACAAAACTAGATAGAAGATATATAGCATATTGTTCATCATGAATAGGGTTGAGCGAAACCCGAATAATTAGAAAAAGTTTGGGTTCGGGTTCGGAGTTTGGCTATGTTACGACGCGCTGCATGGCAGCCAATCGCTATTTGTTTTACTAGTGTGACTAGAAAGCCATCACAGCCATGCCTACTAATGGCATGGCTGTGATTGGCCAGTGCAGCATGTGACCCAGCATGTGACCAGCCTCTATATCAGATAGAGGCACACAGCACAGCTTGTCACTCTGCTTTAGCTAGGGTAGGGACAGGCTGCTGCTGATTGAGGGACAGAGTTAGATAGGATCATCCTGCTTCAGAAATCTACACCAGCACTGTTTATTTCTGTGAGATCTGGATCTTATCGTTTAGGGACTGTGCATTACACCGTTTAGGGCTTGTCAGTCTGCTTTAGCTAGGGTAGGGACAGGTTTGCTGCTGATTGAGGGAGAGTGTTAGATATGGTTATCCTTCTTGATAAATCTACACCAGCACTGTTTATTTCTGTGAGATCTGCATCTTATAGTTTAGGGACAGGTTCCTGCTATTTGCTATAGGGACAGCAATATATAGGTGACTCTCTGCATATTTCACCAGCACTGCACCTGTCACCTGTGATATACTGTGTGTTTCCAGTACACTGTTTAGGGCTAGGTTCCTGCTATTTGCTATAGGGACAGAAATATATAGGTGACTCTTTGCATATTTCACCAGCACTGCACCTGTCACCTATGATATACCATGTGTTTCCAGTACATTGTTTAGGGCTAGGTTCCTGCTATTTGCTATAGGGACAGAAATATATAGGTGACTCTGTATATTTCACCAGCACTGCACCTGTCACCTGTGATATACTCTGTGTGTCCAGTATATTGTTTAGGGACAGGTTCCTGCTATTTGCTATAGAGACAGCAATATATAGGTGACTCTCTGCATTTTTCACCAGCACTGCACCTGTCACCTGTGATATATTGTGTGTGTCCAGTACATTGTTTAGGGCTAGGTTCCTGCTATTTGCTATAGGGACAGAAATATATAGGTGACTCTCTGCATATTTCATCAGCACTGCACCTGTCACCTGTGATATAATGTGTGTGTCCAGTACATTGTTTAGGGCTAGGTTCCTGCTATTTGCTATAGGGACAGACATATATAGGTGACTCTTTGCATACTTCACCAGCACTGCACCTGTCACATGTGATATACTGTGTGTTTCCAGTACATTGTTTAGGGCTAGGATCCTGCTATTTGCTATAGGGACAGACATATATAGGTGATTCTCTGTATATTTCACCAGCACTGCACCTGTCACCTGTAATATACTGTGTGTGTCCAGTACATTATTTAGAGACAGGTTCCTGCTATTTGCTATAGGGACAGAAATATATAGGTGACTCTCTGCATTTTTCACCAGCACTGTGCCTGTCACTTGTGATATACTGTGTGTCCAGTACATTGTTTAGGGACAGGTTCCTGCTATTTGCTATAGGGACAGAATATATAGGTGACTCTCTGCATATTTCACCAGCACTGCACCTGTCACCTGTAATATACTGTGTGTGTCCAGTACATTGTTTAGGGACAGGTTCCTGCTATTTGCTATAGGGACATAAATATATAGGTGACTCTTTGCATATTTCACCAGCACTGCACCTGTGATATACTGTGTGTGTCCAGTACATTGTTTAGAGACAGGTTCCTGCTATTTGCTATAGGGACAGAAATATATAGGTGACTCTCTGCATATTTCACCAGCACTGCACCTGTCACCTGTAATATACTGTGTGTGTCCAGTACATTATTTAGAGACAGGTTCCTGCTATTTGCTATAGGGACAGAAATATATAGGTGACTCTCTGCATTTTTCACCAGCACTGTGCCTGTCACTTGTGATATACTGTGTGTCCAGTACATTGTTTAGGGACAGGTTCCTGCTATTTGCTATAGGGACAGAATATATAGGTGACTCTCTGCATATTTCACCAGCACTGCACCTGTCACCTGTAATATACTGTGTGTGTCCAGTACATTATTTAGAGACAGGTTCCTGCTATTTGCTATAGGGACAGAAATATATAGGTGACTCTCTGCATTTTTCACCAGCACTGTGCCTGTCACTTGTGATATACTGTGTGTCCAGTACATTGTTTAGGGACAGGTTCCTGCTGTTTGCTATAGGGACAGAATATATAGGTGACTCTCTGCATATTTCACCAGCACTGCACCTGTCACCTGTAATATACTGTGTGTGTCCAGTACATTGTTTAGGGACAGGTTCCTGCTATTTGCTATAGGGACAGAAATATATAGGTGACTCTTTGCATATTTCACCAGCACTGCGCCTGTCACCTGTAATATACTGTGTGTGTCCAGTACATTGTTTAGAGACAGGTTCCTGCTATTTGCTATAGGGACAGAAATATATAGGTGACTCTGTATATTTCACCAGCACTGCACCTGTCACCTGTGATATACTCTGTGTGTCCAGTATATTGTTTAGGGCTAGGTTCCTGCTATGTGCTATAGGGACAGAAATATATAGGTGACTCTCTGCATATTTCACCAGCACTGCACCTGTCACCTGTGATATACTGTGTGTGTCCAGTACATTGTTTAGGGACAGGTTCCTGCTATTTGCTATAGAGACAGCAATATATAGGTGACTCTCTGCATTTTTCACCAGCACTGCACCTGTCACCTGTGATATACTGTGTGTGTCCAGTACATTGTTTAGGGCTAGGTTCCTGCTATTTGCTATAGGGACAGAAATATATAGGTGACTCTCTGCATATTTCACCAGCACTGCACCTGTCACCTGTGATATAATGTGTGTGTCCAGTACATTGTTTAGGGCTAGGTTCCTGCTATTTGCTATAGGGACAGACATATATAGGTGACGCTTTGCATATTTCACCAGCACTGCACCTGTCACCTGTGATATACTGTGTGTTTCCAGTACATTGTTTATGGCTAGGTTCCTGCTATTTGCTATAGGGACAGAAATATATAGGTGACTCTGTATATTTCACCAACACTGCACCTGTCACCTGTGATATAATGTGTGTGTCCAGTACATTGTTTAGGGCTAGGTTCCTGCTATTTGCTATAGGGACAGAAATATATAGGTGACTCTCTGCATATTTCACCAGCACTGCACCTGTCACCTGTAATATACTGTGTGTGTCCAGTACATTGTTTAGAGACAGGTTCCTGCTATTTGCTATAGGGACAGAAATATATAGGTGACTCTCTGTATATTTCACCAGCACTGCACCTGTCACCTGTAATATACTGTGTGTGTCCAGTACATTATTTAGAGACAGGTTCCTGCTATTTGCTATAGGGACAGAAATATATAGGTGACTCTCTGCATTTTTCACCAGCACTGTGCCTGTCACTTGTGATATACTGTGTGTCCAGTACATTGTTTGGGGACAGGTTCCTGCTATTTGCTATAGGGACAGAATATATAGGTGACTCTCTGCATATTTCACCAGCACTGCACCTGTCACCTGTAATATACTGTGTGTGTCCAGTACATTGTTTAGGGACAGGTTCCTGCTATTTGCTATAGGGACATAAATATATAGGTGACTCTCTGCATATTTCACCAGCACTGCGCCTGTCACTTGTGATATACTGTGTGTGTCCAGTACATTGTTTAGGGACAGGTTCCTGCTATTTGCTATAGGGACAGAAATATATAGGTGACTCTCTGCATATTTCACCAGCACTGCACCTGTCACTTGTGTTATACTGTGTGTGTCCAGTACATTGTTTAGGGACATGTTCCTGCTATTTGCTATAGGGACAGAAATATATAGGTGACTCTCTGCATATTTCACCAGCACTGCGCCTGTCACTTGTGATATACTGTGTGTGTCCAGTACATTGTTTAGGGACAGGTTCCTGCTATTTGCTATAGGGATAGAATATATAGGTGACTCTCTGTATATTTCACCAGCACTGCACCTGTCACCTGTGATATATTGTGTGTGTCCAGTACATTGTTTAGGGACAGGGTCCATTTAGGGGAAAAAAATCTAAATTTTGCAGTGTTTCCTCCAGTGTTTCCATTGTTTCCTCCATATTTGTAGGTGTGAGATAAACACTTTAGCTAGTGTTGTTCTAGTGTTGTACTCAAAAAACACCCATTTAGGGCAAGATCCTACATTTGAGGAATATGAGGAGAACGTCAAATAAAGGCAGCGGTCGTGGTGCTGCTGGTGGAGCTCCTGTTACAGGGAGCGGACGTGGTCGATATGTGCCAGCTACACGCACAAGTGAAACACCTTTCTCAGGTGTGAGTAGGCGACAGAGCCTGCAGCGGTATTTGGTCGGGCCTAATCCAGCTCTACGAATGTTGAGGCCAGGAGCAGAACAGGCGGTAGTAGATTGGGTTGCTGACAGTGCCTCCAGTTCCTTCACATTGTCTCCCAACCAGTCTTGTGCTGAAAGTTCAGAGTTGGCTCCTGCAGCCGATGTCCACCATCAGTCTTTCACCTCACCCCCTTGCAAATCAGCCAAGCAGTCTGAGCCCCAAATCATGCAGCAGTCTCTTCTGCTTTTTGATGAGTCTGTTAGCATGTGTTCCCAGGGCCATCCACCTAGCCCAGCCCCAGAATTGGAAGAGATTGATTGCACCGATGCCCAACCACTTATATTTCAAGATGAGTACATGAGGGGACCATCACAGCACGTCTTGGATGATGATGAAACACAGTTGCCAACTGCTGGTGCTTTTGCAATTGTGCAGACCGACAAGGAGGGCAGTGGTGAAGACTGGGTGGAAGATGATGTGGAGGACGATGAGGTCCTCGACCCAACATGGAATCAACCTCATGCAGGTGACCCATGTAGTTCGGAGGAAGAGGCGGTGGTCGCACAGAGCCACCAGCACAGCAGAAGAGGGGGCAGGGTGCCAAAGCAGAGCGTCCGTCCCCTAGACAGTATGCCTGCTACTGCCCAACGCAGCAAGGGACCGAGCACACCAAAGCCAGGTTCAAGGAGTTCCCTAGCGTGGCAGTTCTTCACACAATTTACTGATGACAAGACACGAGTGGTTTGCACGTTGTGCAATCAGAGCCTGAAGTGAGGCATAAATGTTTTCAACCTGAGCACAACCTGCATGACCAGGCATCTAAGTGCAAAGCACGAGCTGCAGTGGAGTAGACACCTCAAAAACCAAGAAAGGTCTCTGGCTCCTCCTGCTTCCTCTTCTGCATCAGTCTCGGGCCTCTCGGCCTCTTCATCCACCTCTGTACTGACAGTGCCACCTGCCACCCCTCAATTAGAGGACCGGCAAGCAACACTACCACCTGGGTCACCAAACAACTCCACAATATCCCATGGAAGCGTTCAGCTCTCTATCTCCCAAACACTGGAGGAAGAGGAAGTACCCCCCTACCCACCCGCGATCTCTGGCGCTGAATGCCAGCATTTCAAAATGACTGGCCTTTGAAATGCTGTCATTCCGTTTGGTGGAGACGCAGAGTTTTAAAAGCCTGATGGCATTGGCTGTCCCACAGTACGTCGTGCCCATCCGCCACTACTTTTCCAGGCAAGCCATCCCTTCCCTGCACAACCAAGTGGGGGACAAAATCAGGTGTGCACTGCGCAACGCCATCTGTGCCAAGGTCCACCTAACTACGGATACGTGGACCAGTAAGCACGGTCAGGGACATTATATCTCCCTAACAGCGCACTGGGTAAATGCAACGGCGGCTGGGCCTGAGGCGGATAGCAGTTTGGCGCATGTCCTTCCACCACCGAGGATTGCAGGGCGCTTCAGTTTGCCTCCTGTATCTAACTCCACCTACTCCGTTTCCTCATCCTCTACCGCCTCCTCATCCAGTCAGCGTAACAAATTCACCACCAACTTCAGCACAGCCATGAGTTAACGCCAGCAGGCAGTTTTAAAACTTTCCTGTTTGGGGGAAAAACACCACACTGTGCAGGAGTTGTTGAGGGACATGGTACAACAGACCGATGAGTGGTTGGTGTCAGTGAGCCCCAAGCCAGGCCTGGTGGTGTGCGATAACGGGCGAAATCTCGTAGCAGCTCAGAGCCTTGCCGGTTTGACACACATCCCTTGCCTGGCGCATGTGCTGAATTTGGTGGTGCAGAGGTTCCTGAAAACATACCCCGATATGCCACAGCTGCTGCAGAAAGTGCGGGCCATCTGTGCGCACTTTCCGCGTTCTCACCCTGCTGCTGCTCGCCTGGCAGCGCTGCAGCGTAACTTCGGCCTTCCCGCCCACCACCTCATATGTGATGTGCCCACAAGGTGGAACTCCACCTTGCACATGCTGGCCAGACTGTGTGAGCAACAGCAGGCGGTAGTGGAGTTCCAGCTGCAGCATGCACGCGTGAGTGGCTCTGAGGAACAGAACCACTTCACCACCAATAACTGGGCCTCCATGCGAGACCTGTGTGCCTTGTTGTTCTGTTTCGAGTACTCCACCAACATGGCCAGTGACGATGACGCCGCTTTCAGCGTGACTATCCCAGTTCTATGCCTCCTTGAAAAATGCTACGGGTGATGATGGAAGAGGATGTGGCACAGGGGGAGGAGGAGGAGGAGGAGGAGGAATCCGGATCATTTCCAAGGCTTTCAGGGCAGTCATTCACAAGTGGCTCCGAGGGTGGTTTCCTGCACCAACAAAGGCCAGGTACACAATTGTCCAGCAAGGGCACAGTTCTGTAGGATGACGCAGTGGAGGATGAGGAGGAGGAGGACATGGAGGAGGAGGAGGAACCATGTTCACAGCAGGGTGGCACCCTGACCAGCTCATGGCCATCACTGGTGCATGGCTGGGGGGATACAGAGGACACAGATAATACACCTCCCACAGAGGACAGCTTTTCGTTGCCTTTGGGCAGCCTGGCACACATGAGCAATTACATGCTGCAGTGTCTCCGCAGCGACCGGCGTGTTTCGCACATTTTAACAGGTGCTGATTACTGGGTGGCCACGCTGCTGGATCCCTGTTACAAGGACAATGTACCGTCCTAAATTCCCTCACTGGAGCATGATCGCAAGATGCGCGAGTACAAGCGCACACTGGTAGACGCGCTGCTGGTACAATTCCCACCTGGCAGCGGGGGCACAGTGGAAGCACAAGGCGAAGGTAGAGGAGGAGGAAGAAGTCGCCAACGCAGCAGGGGCACCGCCAGCACCTCAGAAGGCAGGGTTAGCATGGCCGAAATGTGGAAAAGCTTTGTCAGCACGCCACAACAAACAGCACCACCAGCTGATATGGAAAGTTTTAGCATGAGGCAGCATTTCAGCAACATGGTGGAGCAGTATGTGTGCACACACCTACACATACTGAATGACGGCTATGCCCCCTTAAACTTCTGGGTCTCCAAACTGGGCACATGACCTGAGCTTGCCCTTTATGCCTTGGAGCTGCTGGCCTGCCCTGCGGCCAGTGTATTGTCTAAACGTGTATTTAGCACGGTAGGGGGCATTATCACAGACAAGCGCAGCCGTCTGTCCAGAGCCAATGTGGACAAGCTCACGTTCATTAAAATGAACCAGGCATGGATCCCAGAGGACTTGTCTGTACCTTGTGCAGAATAGACACCGGGCTGGCCTTACCCAGCCATTGTTTTTTTTCTGATCTTTCTAGGGTTGCCATCTCATCCCTTTAACAGCAAAAACATATTAATTACACAGGTTCTCTGGCTGATTAAGGTGCTGCTAATTAAACTCACTTGGTGCCTTATCGACAGTAAATTAGCCCCAGAACCTGTGTAATTACTTTGTATTCAGGTTTAAAGGGATGAGGTAGCAACCCTAGATCTTTATCACTCTTTTGGGGTTTACCCTAATTTAAAAAATAAATCAATTAACAACCAAAACCTGCTGTGTTGGCTACCTCGTCCTCCTCAACCGCCGCTTCCACCTACACCACCACATCCACCGCCACCTCAACCTCCTACTCCATATGGACCTCGTCCTCCTAGGTCAGAATTATTTTATTTTTATTTTTTTTATGTTATTTTAAGTTATTTCCCTATCCACATTTATTTTCAGAGTACTTGCCATGTTCTTTCCGAAGTTTTTCTGCCATTTTCAGCCCTCCAGCCCTTTCCCTTCATTTTTTAGAGACATTTTAGTAGTCAAAAGTCCGGGTCCCCATTGACTTCAATGGGGTTCAGGTTCAGGTCAAAGTTTGGGTCAAGTTCGGGTCCCGAACCCAAACTTTTTTTTTAAAGTTCGGGTTCGGGTCCGAACCCAAACATCCAGGTGTCTGCTCAACTCTAATCATGAACTCAAAACCACTAATGTAAATCACTTCTGTACTAGTGTATAGAGTCATACCAAAGGGTATAAGGTATAAGGGTATAAGGGTATCACTCTACACTAGTACAGAAGTCATTTAAATTTGTGGTTTTGGTTTCATGATGAACAAAATGCTATATATCTTTTATCTAGTTTTGTATCTTTTTTGACACAACTTACGCTTTGTATTTTAGATGTTTGTATAAATAAATAATGAATCATTTTTTAATTAATTGTTTTATTTTGTTTCAGAGTCATTGCCTTTTAAAGCCCTACTAGAGGGTACTATTTGCTTTGTGTTCTATATTAGGGATTTGGGCAATTTCTCCCATACCCCATTAGAATTGAACTATCTCCTTTCAGAAATAAGGATAGAAGGTAGTGTTGATACTATCTAGTGATTTTCCACTGTACAGAGAAGAGTAAGATATCCAAAAATTGTGTCACAGAATGATATTTTGATTGTTACAAGCTCAAGAGTAGGGATGAGTAGAGTGATTTTGGGAAAATTACCAGTTTTCCCTTTACCAAAAATTGTGCTTCAATTTAACCACAGCACTGCTGAAACTTTTTTTACTTATACCAACATAAAATAATATCAAAGTCAAATCCTCTTGACCAAACATGGGGGAACCAGATTGTCATGTAGTGTTATATTTATGAAGCAAGGAATGTGATATTTACTAGACATGTCCGCTATTTTCGTTATCATTTTTACAAACAAAAACAAACATGCAGAACCTAAAATCAGAAATATCCGACAAAATGCTTTATTTTCGTTGCTACAACAGTTTGATACAGATAGGAGATTCGACATGCCGCTGACAATAGCAATCTGTGTCTATCGAACCTGTGGTGGAATGTGCCTAACCTTAAAGGGGTTCTAAAGGTACAAGTTTTTTTACCTTCATGCATCCTATGCATGAAGGTAAAAAAACATCTAGCAGCACCGGCCCCCCCCGAGCCCCCGTTGTACTTACCTGACCGTTCGAATCTCCCGGGCGCGTCCACGTCGTCCTCTTCGGTTCCCAGCCTGGCCGTTGATTGGCTAGGCTGGGCGGATTGATAGCAGCGCAGCCATTGGCTAGCGCTGCTGTCAATCAGGGCGGATGACGCGGCGCGCTGGGGGGCGGAGCCGAGTGATACAGTCGGCGGCTATGGCCGCCGCTGTATCACGGGAGCGCGCTCGCAAAAGCTTTCCTCCATGCGAGCGCCCTCGCATGAAGAAGGAAAGCTTTTGCGAGGAGGAGCCCAGACAGCCGCCGAGGGACCCCAGAAGACAGGTTTCCGGGCCACTCTGTGCAAAACGAACTGCACAGTGGAGGTAAGTATCACATGTTTGCTATTTAAAAAAAAAAAAATCCCTGACTTTAGTGACCCTTTAACTCTATTAGTCCAAGATTATTCTACATGGACAGGAAAGATTAGACATACAGAGAAAAGATTCAACATTATAGAGACAGTGTTGGGGTAAACCATTTGACATGAACAACGAAGATTCGACAAAGCAGTGAAAAACATACAAATGTCAAATCTGTCATTGAATGCTTATGGTGTCTGTCGAAAGTCCTAAGAAGATTTGACGGAGCAGCTAAACTGTACGACGCAGCAATCGTACATTTCCGGTCAAATGCTCTGCCCATAGGCTATAGAAGAATTTGAATGTTGGTTGACTAGTAATAATAATTTATAAATATAATTATTACTGGTCATACAGCATTAGAATTCTTCTATAGCTTGTAGGTTGAACATTCGACTGGAAATTGCAGCGTTGTACAGTTTAGATGCTCCGTCAAATCTTCTTAGAACATTCGACAGACAACATAAGCCTTCAATGACAGATTCAACATTCATTCATTCCGATTTTGGAACAAATGCATTTTTAAATGCAACAAGATAAATAAAAACACATTTAGGGTGTAACTAAATCAATTTATTTTTCGGAAGAAAATTAAATTCCGAAACAAAAAATTTCAGTGTGCACATGTAAATATTACCAAACATTCATTACAGTTGTGACCTTCTGTTGCATATGTTTTTAATTTTTATGAAAGTTTGAAAAGTGATGTCACATAAATTGCTTTATAAATATTACCCTTAATATTTAAAAAAAAGATATATGTTTTTCTCAGGGATAAAAGCAGAGTGTGTTCTTTTATTTTCTGATATTTCTGTATGGCTGTTTAAAAACAGATACTGTACAACTGAGTTATGTGCAGAGGCTGAATTAATTGTTGCCATAAAACAAATTCCCGGAGGTGCAAACGTAGATTTGTGGCAGATACTCAACTGACATTTCCAAGCTGAAAATAAGATATGAATTAATATTTGTTCCCCTGATTCTGATTATTGAAATAAATGAGAGAAATGGCAGCACTAAATGCCAATGTTCTACAGGTGTTCTTGTACGTTAGTGATCAAAATAATAAATGTCATTCCTCTGTCTTGCCTTAGCATCAAATATATAAGAACACTAAAACCAAATGCCTTACGATATAAACATTATTTCCTATCTAGGATAAAAATAACAGGAACAAATAGAATTGAGATTATAAAATCTGCTAAACAAGGGCATTTTCAAAGCTATAGCAAGTGTTTATGATTGTAATAGGAAAACTGGGCTTTGAATCAAATAGAAGTCTTTTAGCTGTGTCAGTTTCCTTTACCTGCTTCTTAGGAAAAACAATTAGTTTATACGGCTGTGGATATAGTGATTTTCTCCAGGCCAAGGCTTAGACTGCATCACATAGGTTAGATCTGAAAAATGTCACGTACCAAGACAAACTTTAATAGGATGAAATCATTGAGACTGAACAGAAACAGGAGAAAAATATACAAAAGTAAATAATAATGCAGGGTATTTTATATTCAAAGATGGTCTCTAGACGTAGGGCCAGATTCAGGTAGAGTTAGGCTGGAGTATCCATTGATCCGCCAGCCTAACTGTCACTTTAAGCCGGCGTTTTTGTTTTCTGTAACCAGAAAACAAGAAACGCCGGGTTGGAGTTCCGATGCGATCGGCGCAATTGAATTTCGCCATCGCATCGTTACTTCAACTTAAAAATGGCGCCGGGGGCGTTCCCGCTGATTAACGCTGAAAAAATATGTTAATCAGCGGGAGTCGAAAATTCACGATCTTTTTCGGGCGCGACGCAGTGACTTTACGACGTTTCCTGGAAGCGATACGCGACGTATAGATAAAGCAGCCCCCTAGTGGAGTATCCTATGTTAAGTATAGGCGTCGTCATCGCGTCGGAAAAAAAAAATTGCGTAGTTTGCGTAAAACTTTCATGAATGGGGATGTGACGTCATTGACGTTCACTCACAGAATTTGGAGCATGCGCACTGGGATGCATTGACACTCGACGCATGCGCAGTACGTTCGCCGCGGGATCGCGCTTAGTTTTAATAATACACACCCCGTACCCGCCCAATTTGAATTCCGCCGGCTCATTTGCGATGCGCTGCCGCAACTTTAGGAGCAAGTGCTTCATGAATAACAGCACTTGCTCCTAAAATTTCGGCAGAGTAACGTAAATGAGAAGCGTTACTCCAGAGCAAAGATGCTCTCATCTACCTGAATCTGGCCCGTAGTGTATATCTTTTGTTACTTTTCTTTTGCTAAACTCTTCTTACTTCTTTTAGAGTTTAATACTTTATCTGATACAATACTAACATTGTTTGTATTGCATTGTTTTGATTGCACATATATATCATAGATATATATATCATCATCTATATAGCTTAGTATGCTTAAAGGGGTTGTAAATGTACATTTTTTTTTCCTAAATAGCTTCCTTTACCTTAGTGAAGTCCTCCTTCACTTCTCATCCTTCGATTTTGCTTTTAAATGTCCTTATTTCTTCTGAGAAATCCTCACTTTCTGTTCTCCTGTCTGTAACTCCACACAGTAATGCAAGGCTTTCTCCCTGGTGTGGAGTGTCGTGCTCACCCTCCCTTGGACTACAGGAGAGTCAGGACACCCTCTACGTTGCAGATAGAGAAAGGAGCTGTGTGTTAGTGGGCGTCCTGACTCTCCTGTATGTTATGTCAATCTTGATAGAAATTCAATGTCTTTGTAACTCCCTCTGCACTGAACTTATATCTCAAACAATGCTATTGGTGTTCCCAGATTGTTTCTACAAAACACTACCTCCTAATGTAATGGCAACAAGGAGAGGAGAGATTCTTATAGTCCAAATCAATAATGCAGAGTAGGATGACAATGTTGCTTTCACATCCTGAGCAGTCATTCTAAAACAGGAAGTATGTTACTGGCAGGATCCTGGATAAAATAAAGAGAAAATAGCTTGAAAAGAAAGCTTAAATATATTAAATGGTTTCCTTTGTGTTTAGATATACTTTATATCTGCAAAAAAGCACACCACATCTAAAGACTGGTGGGGTTATAAAAGGAGCATTTGTTTATATTTTTTTTCTATTAGTAATTTAAAAATGTAGAATTTTTACAGTAAAATTGGAAGTAATTGTTTAAGGAGCGCAATTTCCGGTTCCCTAACCAATTATGTCACTTCTTCTACCCGTGGAAGGCGCACCAAGCTGCAGCGAACCCGGAGGGGCCCTTGTTCTTTGCAAGGCTCTATTTGGTTGGATACTCTGTAACATATATATACAGTGCATTCAGTGTAGACTAAGAACATCTGTGTACATACTTATTTTAAATTCATCTTCTCCTTCTTAGTTCAATATTTTTTATCGAAAGTTGTCAATGGTACATTACAAAAGGTGTGTATTGACTGTCATATAATCAAGTCATTAAAAATATACAACTATAAACATAACCAATGTATATAGGCTTTAGACCAAATCCTGTATACTAAATGTTGGGTGAAGGGAATTGCCAGAGTTCCCAAGGCGTCCCATCTAGGAACAAACTGCGCCCTGAGGGAGGGGCATCCCACTCCCCCTTAACTTTTAGTGTTAGCCTTTGCTGTTGAAATAATCTTACATTGTGTCATCTTACTATTAATTAGAGTATACAAAGCCCAGTGTTAAGGACAGCAATTCACCAAGAGCATTACATTTTTATAGCATATAAACTCAATAGGTAGGGGGGTAACATATAACTGTAAACAGAGAAAGGAAATAAAAGGGGGAAGAAGAGCCTATAAGGGTGCTCATTTACTCAGGATGGTTGTCAAAGTCTTTGTACATAACTGCTTTAGTTTGCATTTGTATCGCTATACAAGTTCACTCACTCACATACTTTAGCTCAGGATTCAAGATTCATCGTCTCAAATCTTTTGGTTCGATAATATTTTATATTGACTCGTGGGATTTATACCAATCTAACCAAGGTTGCCAAATGTGGAGGAAGGTCTTTGGGTAGAGATTTAAGATGTGGGAAGGCTAATGCATATTTAAGTATATTGCCATCCGGGACGAGTGTTTGTTCAATTTCCCTCAAAGTGAGGTAGGTGGGTCAGGAATTCACCCACTGAATTGTGCCTGAATGGCTGCCATGTGGTAGTCTGCTGGCACTAATCCTAACCCCCCAGCTTTCCTTGTTGTTTTACTTAGCTTCACAAATACACTTGCTTTTTACCCTCCCATAGGAACCTATATAACATTATTTGCATATTTTTTTTTAAATCTTGTGTACTGGTATTGGCATAGAACAGTATACATAGAGCAATTGAGGTAAAAGTTGCATTTTGAATGCTGCTAAACATCCAGACCATGACAGAATGTGTTTACTTAGGCGGCGTACACACGAGGGGATATGTCCGCTGAAAACGGTCCGATGGACCGTTTCAGCAGACATCTCCGCTCGTGTGTATGGGCTAGCGGACAGATTTCTCCACCCGACAGATTTCAAAGCAAGCTTTGAAATCTATCCGGTGGGAATCTGTCCGCCCGACCAGTCTGCTGGTTAGTACACTTACCAGCAGACATGTCGGCCCCCACCGCCGCCGCGCCGCTGCCGAATGGATTCGGCGCATGCGCGGAAGTGTTTTACTTCCTGGTGCGGTGACGTGGCGCTGACGCGGCGGCGTCAACGTCACCGCCGCGTCACCGCCACGTCACCGCGCCGTCCGGCGGCGGGGAATTTGATCCGATGGTGTGTACACGCCATCGGATCAAACTCCCGATCGGACATATCCGATGGAAATGGTCCGCGGACCGTTTTCATCGGATATGTCCGATCGTCTGTACGCCGCCTTAGGGTATGAAGTCCTGTTCATAGCTTATTTCAAAGGCAAATAGTTAGCTTTAAAGAGCCTTCGGGGTGGGGTGGGGGGGTAATAGTTATCCCTAGGTATGAGATTCCAGAATCATTCGAAGCATATGAGTATCTACCGTATTTTTCGGACTATAAGACGCACTTTTTCCCCCCAAATGTATGGGGAAAAAGTCTCTGCGTCTTATAGTCCGAATACTGAATGACAGCTACTCCCCCCCCCCCGTCACCGCCGCTGCACTTACGGGTATAGCTGAACATGCAGGCAGGCACTTAGGATCACAGGCTGGTCTGCAGTATGGTGATTTTCACTGCGGCATTGTCAGCATGAGGAGCGGGCGGGAAGCGGTGAAGGAGAAGAACCCCCAGAAGGCATTGCGCCATGTCCAGTGCACGGAGCTACGCCCACACAGCGTCACTACATATTGCTCCGTACACTCAGTGCTCTCTCTCCTGAGTCAGCTGACCCCTGAGTCAGCTAACCATAATACTGGCGCCTCATTGGTTGCTCCCTCAGAAGCGTCTTGACAGCATCTATGGCATCTACACAGTACAGTACAGTAGTGCCATTTAAAGTAAAAACAAAAAACGGTTGCTCCCTCAGAAGAGTCTAGACAGCGTCTACACAGTACAGTAGTGTCATTTAAAGACAAAAGAAAAAACGGAATTTACAGTTAAAGAAATTTACAGTAACTGAATACTGACCAGGTGCTAGCTCACCCACCCAGTTTAGGGACCAGGTGCCAGCTCAGCCACCCAGTCTAGGGACCAGGTGCCAGCTCATCCATCCACAGCAGGGACCAGGTACCAGCTCATCCATCCACTGCAGGGACCAGGTACCAGCCCAGCCACCCACTTTAGGGACCAGGTGCCAGCTCAGCCACCCATTGCCGGGATCAGGTGCCAGCTCAGCCACCCATTGCCGGGATCAGCTGCCATCTCTGCCACCCATTAACAGAACCAGGTGCCAGCTCAGCCACCCATTAACAGGACCAGGTGCCAGCCCAGCCACCCACTTTAGGGACCAGGTGCCAGCTCATCCATCCACAGTAGGAGACCAGGTGCCGGCTCATCCATCCACAGCATGTGCCAGCGCAGCCACCCACAGCAGGGACCAGGCGCCAGCTCAGCCACCCACAGTAGGGTCAGGGACCAGGTTCTAAAGCAGAAAAGATGATGAAACAGAAAAGACTTGCATATAAAATTCCTTTTAAATTGGAAGTAGTAAAATATGCTAAGGAACATGGGAACAGAGCAGCAGAGAGACATTTTGGGCCACCTCCAACTGAAAAAATTATAAGAGAGTGGAGGAAACAGGAGGATCAGCTTGAAAAAGCAAATAAAAGTAAGCACACTTTTCGCGGGCATGCTGCAAAGTGGCCACAGTTAGAAGTGGCCATGAAAGAATGGATCACAAATCATCGGAATAATGGCTTCTCAGTCTCTACAAAGATGATAATATATGAAGCCAAACGCCTTGCTGTAGAGAAAGGCATTCAGGATTTTACGGGAACACCATCGTGGTGCTACAGATTTATGAAGCAATGTGACCTTGTTATGCGCACCAAAACTAGAATTGCGCAAAAAATGCCTAAAGAATATGAAACTAAGATTCTGTCTTTTCACAAATTTGTGATTGATTCTAGGAAGAAAAATGGTTTTGAAATCGCCCAGATTGGGAACATGGATGATCCCGCTAACATTTGATGTGCCATCTAATAGGACTGTTGATCAGAAAGGTGCCAAAACTATAACTGTCAAAACCTCAGGACATGAGAAAACCCATTACACGGTTGTGTTGTCCTGCTGTGCAGACGGCACCAAATTGCCGCCCATGCTAATTTTCAAAAGGAAAACCTTTCCAAAAGAAGTAATTCCACGAGGAGTTGTTGTACATGTCCATGACAAAGGATGGATGGACGAAAATGGAATGAGAGTATGGATTGAAAAAGTCTGGTCCAAACATCCTGGAGGGCTTCTGAAAAGACCTGCCTTATTACTGCTTGAACAGTTTAGAGCACATATTAGCGAAACTACAAAAAAGTGCTTTAAAGAAGTGAAGACTCATCTAGCTGTGATTCCAGCCAGTTGCAACCTCTCGATGTTTTCATCAACAAACCATTTAAAGTGTTTATGCGAGAAGAGTGGAACAAATGGATGGCTGCTGGTAATCATGATCTGACACCTACTGGACGAATGAAGAGGCCCACTATCACTCAAGTTTGTGAATGGGTGAAAACATCATGGCACTCAGTGAAGGAGGAACCACTTAAGGACCCCCGCACGCACATATACGGCCACAGAATGGCACGTACAGGCACAAGGGCGTAAATTTACGTCCCCGCCTAAGTGCGGTTCGGGGGTCCCATCGGGACCCCCTCCGCGGCGTGCGGGGGTCCCCCTGGCTCCGGGAGCGATCTGGGATCTGGGGGCGGATGTCGGCGAATACCCGCCCCCCCGCGATCGCTCCCAGCCAATGGGAGCGCGCTCCCAACCTGTCACTTCCTCCTCCTGTGTTTACACAGGAAGGAGGAAATTATGTATTCTCTCATCGCAGCGCTGTTTCCCAGCGCTGCTGATGAGAGAAGACATCACAAGTAAGTGTGCACCAACACAACACTGACACACACTCACATAGGCATATTAACCCCTTGTGATCGCCCCCCCCCACCCCCCTGTCACAGTGTCACTGAATGCAGTGATCTAATCACTGCATTTAGTGTCAGTGTGACAGGCAGTGTAAAAAACAGTTAGTGTTAGGTTCAGGATAGCCCCCCCACCCCCGCCCTAGTTAACCCTTTCACTCCCTATTGCCAGCGTCACTAAGCGATCATTTTTCTGATCGCTGTATTAGTGTCGCTGTTCCCGCTAGGTAGCTATTTTTTTTTATTGCGATTTTTTTTTTTACTAAAGACATGTGGCTAAATAAATTTTGGCCTAAATGTTTGACTAAAATTTAGTTTATTTGATTTTTTTTTTAACAAAAAGTAAAAAATAGTGTTTTTTTTTCAAAAATGTCGCTCTATTTTTGTATATAGCGCAAAAAATTAAAATCGCAGAGGTGATCAAATACCACCAAAAGAAAGCTCTATTTGTGGGAAGAAAAGGACGCAAATTTTGTTTGGGAGCCACGTCGCACGACCGCGCAATTGTCTGTTAAAGCGACGCAGTGCCGAATCGCAAAAACACCTTGGGTCATTTACCAGCGTATTGGTCCGGGTCTTAAGTGGTTAAAATTACGTCATGGGCAAAAGGGCAGTGCTTTCAGCCTTTAATTAGAAATCTATGAATAGTTGGCAAGCTAGTGGCAAGGGGTTCTATTAACAAGTTGAATATCAGCGGCTACAATGGACATCCTTGATGAGTGACATTTGTGATTCCGAAAGGTTTGGATAGCATACCTAATGTATATACTTGGGCCGATGGAGAGGTATAAATGGCTAATATTTCAGAAACCATATGCCCTGTAAAGGCGAACCTTTCCAGCACTTTGGTTAAGTATTGCCAGTGTACCTTGTCGAACGCCTTCTCGGCATCCAAAGCCAGGAGCAGAGAAGGCGTCTGCATTTTCCTTGCAAAGTGGATTATATTAATTAGTTGCCTAGTGGCATCTGTTTGCCTACCTTTCGTAAATCCAGGCTGGTCAAGGTCTATTAACCACTTGCTTACTGGGCACTTAAACACCCCTTCTGCCCAGACCAATTTTCAGCTTTCAGCGCTCTCACACTTTGAATGACAATTACTCAGTCATGCAACACTGTACCCAGATGATTTTTTTTCCTTTTTTTCCCACAAATAGAGCTTTCTTTTGGTGGTATTTAATCACCTCTGGTTTTTTTTTTGCGTTATTAATGAAAAAAGACCGAAAATTTTGAAAAAAAAAGTTTTTTTTCTTAGTTTCTGTGATACAATTTTGCAAATTATTAATTTGTCTTCATAAATTTATGAGGTGGAGCAGATGGGCACTGATGAGGTGAAGCAGATGGGCACTGATTGGCGGAGCAGATGGGCACTGATTGACTGAGCAGATGGGCACTGATGAGGCGGCACAGATGTGCACTGACTAATTGCACAGGTGTGGTGCACTGATAAGGCGGCACAGATGGACACTAATTGGCACAGGTGGGCACTGAGGTGTCACAGATGAGGTAGCACAGATGGGCACTGATTGGCGGCACAGATGGGCACTGATTGGCGGCACAGGTGGGCACTGATTGGCGGCACAGGTTGGCACTGGTTGGCAGGACAGGTGGGCACTGATGATGTGGCACAGGTAGGCATTTCACAGATCACTGACGGCACAGGTGGTTCCAGACTGGCACAGGTGGTCCCAGACTGGCAGAGGTGGGCGCAGATTAGCACAGGTGGGCGCAGATTAGCACAGGTGGGCACAGACTGGCACAGGTGGACACAGATCCCTATGGGCACTGTATGGGCACTTTATTTTCACTGTAAAAAAAACTTGGCAACTTACAGATCGTTCTCCCTCCTCACACGCTGTCTCTGTGTGAGGAGGGAAAGCCGGCAATGAGAGATGATCTCATATGTTTACAGTTGAGATCATCTCTCATTGGCTGCACAGATTGCATACCAAATGGCCACTCCGATTGGCCGTTCACAGCGATCTGTGATTGGCTGTGTCCAAGGGACACGGCCAGCACAGAATTTCCCCGCTGTGCGCTCAGTTGCGTGTGCGGGGAACAAGGAAAGGGGCGGACTTCAAATGGCGGCGTCCTGGATTTTCAGGTCCGCGCTGAAGCCGTCTTTCGTCTATAGCGCGGGCCTCTAATAGTTAATGTAGGTAATATTTCCACCATTCGTAATGCTAGCATTTTAGCATATTTTTTTAAATAATTATTCAATGAGAAAGGCCTAAAATTTTGAGGTACATCCGGTGTCTTACCTGGTTTATGTAATGTCACTATTAGTGCTTCCAACATTTCAGCAGGGAAGGAAGCAGAGGCAGCCGCAGTATCATATACCTTGAGGAGATGTGGCCTTAACCTCCCTGGCGGTATGATTCTGTCTGGAATTACATACCAAAACTGTAGGCCTGCAATTCTTAGGAATAACTTGCTTAAATCTGTCCAAACAAGACATCCCGGGTATGATAAAGTTTGAAAAACAAAATCATACATTTTAATATAATAAAGAACTATAAATAATTATAACAAATTATAATGTAATTGTAATAAAAATTATTCAATAATGTAATCAAATCAAAATCACTGAAATTTGCAGAATTGTCGCTGTCATTAATTTAATTTTTTTATGACGAATTTCCCCATAAAAACCATTTTTGACATAAGGGGACACTTTTGGTTGCTATGGACAATCTACATTTTGCAGGGAGAAAGAACAGTTTTTATTGTATAAAAGTACATGTAGGGCACTGGGCAGACCACTAGGGATAAAGGGGGTGTGTATTTTTTAGATACAGTACTGTAATCTATAAGATTACAGTATACTGTATGTAATGTGTTTGTTAACTTTTTTGAATTTGGCGCCGTTCTCCGCCCCCGTGCGTCGTAACGTTGCAGGGAACGGAGATCGGCGGCACACAGGCACTGTGTAAATCGAGCAAGGAGACAGCTCGATCACACAGCGGGGAGACATCGCAGGATCCACGGACAAGGTAAGGTAAGTAACTTTGTCTGGATGATGCAAGAAGGTAAGCCGCGCCGCTGCACACTCTGCACATCTACCCCGAGCGTGACTCGGGGTTACCGATCCTAGCATGGAAAAACCACCCCGAGTCACACTCGGGATCGGGAATACTGCTAAGGGAGTTAATATTAGTTTGAAATGTGTAGAATATTTTCCTGTTAATCCATCAGGACCAAGAGATTTGTTGTTAAGTAATGTATTTATGACCTTTAGAATTTCTGGTAATGTAAAAGGTGAATTTAGCTCAGAGAGCTGTGTTGGGGAAAGTTGAGATAGTTTGATCTCTGCTAGAAAGTTTTCTATGTCGTGGTGGATAATTGAGGGGTAACGTTGTCATGTTTTAAATTATAGAGAGATGTAGAATCAGCAATTTTTGGTGGGTCAATTTCTTTCCTATTGGTTGTGGGATTGATCAAATGTGGGATTCTGGTTTTGAAGCGTTGCCATTGTAATTTAAAGGATCACTAAAGGAATTTTTTTTTTTTAGCTAAATAGCTTCCTTTACCTTACTGCAGTCCTGATGTCATATCCTCATTGTTCGTTTTTGCTTTGAAGTTGCTGTAATTCTGCTCTGATCTCCACACTTCCTGCTTGTCTGGCTCTTTTAATGAATCTCATGGCAGCTTTTCACTGTGGTCCAAGCTGTGTGTCTAAAACTCCTCAGAACCAGATTAATTTTAAAAACAAAACACTGCCCTGTATTTGTTTGTTTTTGTTCTGTGTCTCTCTCTACTTCACAAAACATGAAACCAGTTTAAAAACAAAAGTGAAACTAGAGGCACATTATATGATTGATTTGTATCTATTTTTAATCATGTTTAAAAGAAATCAGTTAACTTTTATGTCTCTATACCCTGTAAACAGTCATTTCAGCAAAAAAATGTTTTTCCTTTAGTGACCCTTTAACCACTTGACCACTGGGCACTTAAACCCCCTTCCTGACCAGACCAATTTTCAGCTTTTGGTGCTCTCACAATTTGAATAACAATTATACAGTCATACAACATTGTACCCATTTGAATTTTTTTTTTTAATATTTAAAGTTTTTATTGAAAATTTTACAATAACAAAGCAAAAATAATGCCAGTACATACAGTGAAAAGCCAAGTTCATCCAACATGACAGAGCTGGGCGAACCTATTCCGCAATGACAAGTTATCCTGGCAGACCAAGTCCAACAATCTATATAGACAGTGTTGGGTAAAACAACCGTAACAATACCAAACAGATGACCTGAGTATAACTCCCCCGTCGTGCAGGGCCTCCGGTCCCCCGGACGCCCCTAAAGGGGTCTCACTGCGTCCCGAGAACCATGGACCACGGGTCCCCCCCGACAGATCATCACTGCCCCGTCACCCCTGGGAAAGAAGCCCGCCTGCTCTTGTGCGAACAGTGATAGTTGGAGCTTGACACAAGGCCATAAGATAAGCCTGACAGCGATGCATTAAGAAACATCACCAAGGGAGGTGTAAGAAGAGAGGGAGAGAGAGAGAAACGTGGTAAAGAGAGAAAGGGAAAAAGGGACAGGGAGAAACATTCAAGAACAAGCTGAAGTGCTCCCGCCACTAGGCCGGGCCCCCCGGCAAGAGAGACACATTACAATAGATAGCCCAAGGTTCCCAAATAGAACTGAATTTATCTGACTGGTCCGCCTATTTGGCAACTATTTGTTCCTGAGACATTATCCAAGAGACTTTCCTCTTGAACATCCGGAAGGAAACTAAGGGTTTCTTCCACGACTTGGCTATGGTCATTCTGGCCCCCAGTAATATGAAGAATGGGATGTGATGATTTAGCAGCGCCACATTAGGCTGAGGAGATAACGATATCCCAGTTAAGGATCCGATGGTGCAAAAGACCTTTTTCCAGAAGGATCTAATGCGGAAGCAGGACCACCATGTATGTAAAACATTACCCTCCAGCTCGCATCCCCGAAAACAGAGTGGAGAGGACCCTGGGAACATTCTCGCCAACCTGGAAGGGACGTAATACCACCTAAGCATAAGTTTAATACTAGCTTCTATGAGGCAGACATTAAGAATACCTTTATATGCCCGATTTGAAGCGCTGAACCATATCTCAGAATTCCATGAGGTGTTCAGGTCCTCCTCCCAGGCCCACGCATAGGATGGCTTATCCGTCTTAGACATCAGAGCCCCATATATCAATGAGATCCCACCCCTCTGATCTATAGAATTTGCACACCAGTGTTCATAGGGAGTTATATTGGGGGGCACCGTCTTGTCTGTCCAAATAGAGTGGAGAAAGTGAGCAATTTGGGAAGAGTTCGTCGTTGGGCATGTTCAGATGTTTCCTGTAATGTGTAAGGGAAAGCGGGCCCGCTGGGGAGAGAAAGTGTCCAATCCTGTACAGACCTTTGTCAGTCCACCACCGAAATGCCCTAATGTCTAACCCTGGAGGGAAGTCGGGGTTATGGAATAAATGCGTTAAGGCCTCGTACACACGAGGCAATCCATTTATTCAAATAGGTCGGACCGACCGATTTGAACAAATCTGTCTGCTTGTATTTTGGTTTGCTCGCGTGTACACACGAGCAAACCAAAATCCCTGCCAGCAGACAGCGTGCTGATGTGTCGGTGACGTGGCGGTGACGTTGACGCCGCCACGTCACCGCACCAGGAAGTAAAACACTTCCGCACATGCGTCGAAATCATTCGGCGCGTGTGCGAGAAGGCATGTCTGCTGGTTAGCGTACTAACCAGCAGACATGTCGGGCGGACGGGTTCCCAGCCGACAGATTGGTAAGCATGCTTTCAAATCTGTCGGCTGGCCAAATCCGTCTGCTCGCCCGTACACACAATCGAATCTGTCTGCTGGGACGGTCTAGCAGACCGTTTCCAGCAGACAGATTTGATCGTGTGTACGAGGCCTAAGAGGTTTCAGGGGGGAGATCAGGGTGCGAAGGGAAAACAGCTTGAAACAGAGGGCCACGGAGTGAGATAGCGTGGGAGACAAAATAGCTGGTCTACGTTTGGGGTTGCTCCCCAAAATATAATCAATGGTGTTTAATGGGATGGCTTGTCGTTCCATTGCGAGCCAGTCAGGTTTAGGACCCTGCAGAAAAACCGCCGATATTTGTGTCAGCTTGATAATACCCCCATAAATTAGGCAGCCCCAGGCCACCCTGCTTTTTTAAGCGAAAGAGGACGCCCGAGGGACACCTATACCCCTTTTCCCCCAAACAAACCGGATAATCTCCGATTGGAATTTGTTGAGGAAACATTTCGATACTGGAATTGGGAGAGCGCGGAATAAATAGAGAAGACGTGGCAATAGGGTCATTTTAACCGCATTCACTCTGCCCAGCCAGGATAGACCACCCCTGGCCCATCTCTCGATATCCCCTTTGCATTTACTGATCATAGGGGGGTAGTTCGCTCTAAAGAGGCCAGTAATATCGGGTGTTAATTTGATGCCTAAATATGGAATTTGTGAGGAAGCCCAAGAGAAGGTGAAGTTACCTGCTAGCTGTCTGAGCAGATCCGGGGGGACGGATATATTCATAGCTAGTGATTTGTCCAAATTAACTTGCAAACCCGAAATCTCACTAAAGGTTTGGAGGGTCTTAAGTAAAATGGGGGTGAAAAGTAGGGGAGACGTGACAAAGAGCAAGAGATCATCAGCGTATAAGGCACACTTGTGTTCCCGTGACCCACATGTGACCCCCCTGATATCAGTGTTCGATCTTAGTGCCACTGCCAATGTCTCAATAGCTACAGCAAAGAGGAGAGGGGAGATTGGAGATCCCTGTCTTGTTCCCCTGCCTATGGGGAAGGACTCGGAGTATATACCCATCAGGCGTACCTGTGCAGACAGAGGGGCTCGAGTAAAGTGACCTGATGAGGCCTAGGAAGCTAGGGCCAAATCCCCACCTTCCCAGGATGCCCGACAGGTATTCCCAGTCTATTGAATCAAAAGCCTTGTGGAGATCAATAGACAGCAAGAAACCCTTCTGTGGTGATCCCCCATCCCAATGTGATTTAAGAAGGGAGATGACATCAATAGCCCATCTGATCTGATCCGTTCCTTGTCTCCCAGGGATGAAGCCCATCTGATCTTTGTGAACATATGAGGATATGAAGCTTGATAATCTGTTCACTAATATTTCTGTCATAATTTTAATGTCATTGTTAATCAGAGATATAGGGCAATAATTACCCACCTCACTAGGGTCCTTATCCGGTTTCGGTATGACCGAAATGTAAGCAGAGTTCAAATCGGCCCCCAGAAGGGCTCCATCCCTGAGACAGTTGAACAGTCAAATCAGGTGAGGGGCCAAGCATGGGCCAAATTTCTTATAGTAACCGGTGGAGAAGCCATCCGGTCCTGGTGAGGAACCCAGTTTGAGGGCCTTAATATTTGACAGTACCTCCTCCTGAGTGAAAGGGGATTCTATGATCTCCCTATGTTCCACAGTCAGAGAAGGTAGTGGGAGGTCATCTAAAAATTCCTTCCCTCTCTGACTAAGACCGGTTTGTACAGGTCTGAGTAGAACTGTAAAAAGGAGTCCATAATTTTAGTCGGGTTCTGAGACAGTTCCCCTGTGGATACCCGGATTTTGGGTAAGGCTAGTGATCGCTGTTTGGGACTCAATTTGGTTGCCAGACGAGAGTCCAGCTTGTTAGTTTGGGAATAAAACCGAGCCCCAGACCACCGAAAGTGCTGCTCGGCCGAGGTCGTCAGAGAGAGGTTTAAAAGTGTACGGGCTTCATTCAGTCAGGCAAGTGAATCAGACGTGGGTTGATGTTTGTGGGCCGTCTTCAACCTGCGAAATTCCTCTGTGAGTTTAGGAGTGTCTGCCCTGTGTTCCGCTCTAAGTGTAGCAGCTAACTGAATCAGTTTACCCCTTATGACCGTCTTGTGCGCCGCCCAGACCGTAGAAGGGGACACTTCATCCGTAGCATTTATAAGGAAGTATTCCTTCCATTTGAAATCACAAATTACACCCCAAAACACATTCTGCTATTCCTCCCGAGTATGGCGATACCCCATGTGTGAGACTTTTACACGGCGTGGCCACATACAGAGGCCCAACATGCAGGGAACGCCATCAGGCGTTCTGGAAAACCCAGACCAATTCTGACATTTCTCTTCTACATGGAAAAATCATCATTTATTTGCTAGAAAATTACATAGAACCCCAAAACATTATATATGCTTTTATAGCAAAGACCCTAGAGAATACAATGGCGGCCGTTACAACTTTTTATCTCGCATGGTATTTTCGCAGACATTTTTTGAACGCGTGTTTTAAAAAAAAACTGTTTTGTGCTTAGAAAAAACAAAAAACAGTAAAGTTAGCCCAATTTTTTTTCATAATGTGAAAGATAAAGTTACGTCGAGTAAATAGGTACCCAACATGTCACACTTCAAAATTGCGCACACTCATGGAATGGCGCCAAACTTCGCTACTTAAAAATCCCCTTAGGCGACGCTTTAATTACTTTTATTGGTTACATGTTTTTAGTTACGGAGGAGGTCTAGGGCCAAAATGATTGCTCTCGCTCTAACGTTCGCAGAGATACCTCACATGTGTAGCTTGAACACCGTTTTCATATGTGGGCGGGACTTACGTATGCTTTCACGTCTGCATGCGAGCACACGGATACAGGGGTGCTTTAAAAAAATGGGTATTGCAGAGTATTGGGGTATTGCAGAGTATTGGGGTATTGCAGAGTATCACACAGGGTATTGGGGTATTGCAGAGTATCGTGCAGGGTATTGGGGTATTGCAGAGTATTGGGGTATTGCAGAGTATCGCGCAGGGTATTGCAGAGTATTGGGGTATTGCAGAGTATCGCGCAGGGTATTGGGGTATTGCAGAGTATCGCGCAGGGTATTGCAGAGTATTGGGGTATTTCAGAGTATTAGACATGTGCACAGAAAAAATTTTCGTTTTTTTTTGTTCCGTTTCGTATGGTCCCGTCTGTTCGTTTCCGTTCGTTTTTCGTAAGACGCCCGTTTTCCCGTTCGTTTCCGTTCGTTTGTCGTACGACGCGATTTTTTCATATTCCGATCGTTTCGTATTTCCGTTACCGTTTTATTTTCGTACATGCGGGATGATTCGTTATTCTGTTTAATTCATGTTCGTTTCTTGTTAGACAATAATTATCGTTAATTTTCGTCAATTTGCATTCTGTGTATCTTGAATGCTTTTCTTTTGTTAGTGTCAGTTGTATGTTCATTGTTCAATGACATCTATAACAAAAGAATTTCATTATGTATATTGAATGAATTCCTTTTTCTGTTATAGGTGTCATATCAACATACGAAAATAACAAAAGAAACAGGTTCAAATGCAAATCTTTTGTTTATGTTTTTTTTTGAATGGCCAGAGAGTTACAATACTATTGTTAAGCCCCATACACTTGGTCAGACTATTTTAACAACACACATAAAAACGATCGTTTTCCGATCGTTCTCAGAAAATTCGTTTGTTTTTAAACTGCATCAGAAAACCATTTTTGGGTTCAGAAGTCTGGCCAACTGATCTCCCCTCAGATGAAAATCCACAGAAAAGTTTATTAGGCTTTACTATACAAGTGTACTCACTACTCTGCACAAAAGAGAAGCTGCTTTCAGTCACTGAGGCTGGCCATACATGTTCAATTTTCTTGTACAATTTTCTTTTAGATTTACCAAAAACCATATATGAGGTCAAACTAAACACTTTCAATTGTATGCAATCAGGCAGGCCCTTGCACTACATAGTTGAAGGTAAATCTAAAGAAAATTGCACAGAAAATCATGTATGGCCAGCCTAATGCCGCGTACACACGGTCGTTTTTTGCGATGAAAAAAACGACGTTTTTTAAAACGTCATTTAAATTGATCGTGTGTGGGCAAAACGTCGTTTTTTGTCTTAAAAAAACGACCAAAAAAAAAATTCCAACATGCTTGAATTTTTTGTGTCGTTTTTCAAAACGTCGTTTTTTGTGTCATAAAAAATGATCGTGTGTGGGCAAAACGACATAGAAAATGACGTTTTAAACCCGCGCGTGCTCAGAAGCAATTTCTGAGATGGGAGAGCTCGTTCTGGTAAAACTACTGTTTAGAATGGATTAAGCACATTCGTTATTTTAAATCTAATGAAGAAAACAATGCGCTGTATTTGCCACAATGCTTTTTAAACCATTTCCAAGCTACCCTAAACTCCTAGTTTGTTGTGGCTCATCTTGTTTGACATATTTCTGTCAACCTTTTGACTTTATTATTTTTTTGGGCCCTTTTTTTTATTTATTTTTTGTTTTTTGGGACACGTAATTTTTTTGGGGTAATATCTTTTAACAGATGTTTTGAACTAAAATTTTTTTTTAAGGATTTTGGAGGGTGTGAAGTGACCACAGCAGCTTATTTTTTGTGGTTTCATTTACCCACAAGGAGGTTGTTGTTCCTTGTTTAATGTCGTTTTAATTTTTAAAATGTGTCTGCCTACTCACTATAACAATCTCTATATTTGTTTGTAAAAAAATACACATGGTCAAAATTTGCAAACCAACCAAAATATACCTTTATTCAGGTTAAAAAGGTAAATAAATAAAAAGTACAACCATCTGGCAATCCAAAAGCAAAACCAAATAAAAACAAAGAAGCCTGGATAAAAACAAAGGAGACCCTGCTTGAAGTTGTAAACACAAGGGTCCACCAAGAAAACAATGAAGGCTGTGAAGGCCAAAAAAAATTCGCTTCGGGGCATCATCTCCTCACTTCTTCTTCTTCCCTGCAGCCTTCCCTGCAGCCTTCCCTGCAGTCTTCCCTGCAGCCTTCCCTGCAGCCTTCCCTGCAGGCCGAGTCCTCAGGGGCTGTGTTTCTGGAGCCGACGTGCCAGGAGCCAGAGCAGGCTCAGGAAGAGGAGGAGCAGGAGAAGGAGCAGGAGCAGGGGCTGGAGATGGAGCAGGAGCAGGGGCTGGAGATGGAGCAGGACCAGGAAGCGCAGTAAGGACAGGAGTGCGAATCAGCCCAATGCCAATATCGTCATTGAGCTGTCCCAGTGTGGCCATGCTCATGATCTGGAACATAAGGGATTCGCAGCGCACACGCTGGCCCAGCTCTAGATTTTTAAGCTTGGCAGCGATCAGCGCTGCGAATCCCTCTTCCTCACTGGGCTGCTCTCTGATGGCCAAAGTTGCTTCACGGAGCATGGCCTGGGTCTCCTCCTCCATCTGCATGAGCCTTCTGGCCCTTTTTGCTGGGTTCCGGATAGGAGGGATTTGGGAGATACAATCACGCTGGCGTGACTCCTGTCTCCCACTGGGGCCTGCCTCCTCCTGGCTCCCAGTGGGGCCTGCCTCCCCCTGGCTCCCTGCGTGGCCTGCCTCCCCCTGGCTCCCTGCGTGGCCTGCCTCCCCCTGGCTCCCTGCGTGGCCTGCCTCCCCCTGGCTCCCTGTGGGGCCTGCCTCCTCCTGGCTTTGCTCTGCCTGTGTATAATAAAAAAGGGACATATTTTATTTTTTGGCTTCATTCATCACACACATTTCTAACTTAATGACATATCATAATTGAATGCTAAAATATATTTATCACAGGCCCTCCATCCCTAATTCTGTGGCCCCTTACACAGCTTTAGATATGTGCCCCCTGGAGCTGGGGGCGGGGGGGGTTGATGTTGACTGAAATTCCAAAGTAGGGGGCCTTTACCCAACCGTTTTTTTACTTTAGGGTGGACAAAATGTTAATGGCTAAAAAGGGTGTTTAACATCTGCGGCCACTGTATGGTGTACCTAATGGCGTACAAGAAAATGACACACATTCATTATGACCTCTGCATTTATGTATCTTGTCCCCATTCTGTTTTGCCACTATTGCTTAGTGATATGTTCCAAATTTTTTGGCCAAACATTTATATAATTTCAATCACTTGTAACATAAATTACTCATCATTATTATACTTTGCATTACAAAAATGAATCTGAAAATGCAATACCTGGCTCCATGGGTCACAATCTGCCTCCTCCATGAACTCAGGCTCTTCCTCTGAGCTTGCCTGCTCTTGCCTGCAGGGAACACTGGAGGGCTGACTGCAGGGAACACTGGAGGGCTGACTGCAGGGAACACTGGACTGTCTCCTTGGGGGAAGGGTAGACATGGATGGCCTGGACTCTATGTGATCATCCAGGAACTGCATCTGACTATAGTACCACAGGTTAGGCTTGTAGACGCTGTCAGCTGCAGCCCCAGATCTCATCGAGGCCAGGACTTGTGACCGTTGGGTCCTGTAGGTGCCCCAAAGCGAATTGATTTTAGCCTTAACAGTCTCCAATGTAGCGTTGGGGACCCTTGTTTTTACATATTCAAGCAGGGCCTCCTTTGCTTTCTTCCGGGCATCTTTGTTTTTATTAATTTTGCTTTTGGATTGCCAGAGAACTGGATGTTCCTTCCATCTCTGGATAAATTCTGTCAGAAATTCCGGATCCTTAAAGGCCTCCATTAGTTCTGCATGTACAAAACAAAAAACAAAGCCTAGTGTCAGTCAAGCCACTACTACTAATTAGCTTTTAAACACCATGGGGGTTATTTATGAAAGGAAAATACACTCTG
This sequence comes from Rana kukunoris, assembly GCA_029574335.1. Taxonomy (NCBI): domain Eukaryota; kingdom Metazoa; phylum Chordata; class Amphibia; order Anura; family Ranidae; genus Rana; species Rana kukunoris. The sequence continues at coordinate 359,132,401 of CM056049.1, read as the reverse complement.
CACTTCAATTGCACTGAAAGTGCACTTGGAAGTGCAATCGTTGTATAAATCTGAGAGGGGTAGATCAGAAATGAGGGGAAGCTCTGCTGATTGTATCAGACAATGATGTGCATGCTAAAATGCTATTTCTAAATTTATCCTTGCATGTCCTCCTCAAGATGTCCAGCGACTGCATTTACAAGTGCACTTGTAGTGCAAAGTGTCTTTTCCTTTAAGTAAATCACCCCCCATATCTTCTAGCCCACACAATCATCCACTGTTCCCTAATATTTGTAATGTCCATAATCCAGATACATACCGTCTTATGATCCGATCGTCTCTTCCGCCTTGTTCCGCAGGTTGTGAACGGCGCTTGCAATGAACCCCCCATATCTTCTAGCCCACACAATAATCCACTGTTCCCTAATATTTGTAATGTCCATAATCCAGATACATACCGTCTTATGATCCGATCGTCTCTTCCGCCTTGTTCCGCAGGTTGTGAACGGCGCTTGCAATGGCGTGGATCCCTTTAAACGGCGCGAACGTGTGACGCGATGCACGAGATCCCGCCCCTGACGTTCGGTCTCGTCTTTTCCACGCCCCTTTCTCGATCTTTCTTTGTGGGTGTGTTTTAGGCAAGAACAAGATGGAGAGAAACATGGCAAGCTCAAGCCATCAGGCAGGCCAGGCCCAGCCAACCGGACGATCCCGGCGGAGGTACAAGGCCTCAAACATGGCCTTCCAAGAGATGGTGGAGATGGTCACCATCTTACAAAGGGAGGATTATGACGGGAAGCATGGCCCTTACCTGCATCCAAACAGGGTGAAGGCCGACATCATGGAGAAGGTGATCAGGAGGCTGCATCAAAAATTTGGCCAACGCAGGACTCGAGAACAATTGAGAAAGAGGTGGTCAGACCTCAAAAACAGAGAGCCTGAACAACTCCAGCATATCAAGAGGCTGATTCGGGGAAAAAGTAAGTTTTTTTTATTTTTTGACACATTTGTGGTGTTTGTTAATTGTGCCATGTGATTTTAATTTCAGGTTGTACTGTATCTGTTTGTGGGCACAAAAAGTGGTCGGAGAAGTCGTCGTTTATACGTTGTTTTTCGACCTACTAAACGACAATCTTCGTGCTAAATATCATCATGCGCCTAGTTCGCATGGACAAAAAGGAGTGTATAAACACTATATCATTCCCAAAAAACGTCTTTGTATTTGTTATTATTTGAACAAACGACGACTCCTACGACCAATTCATGTGTCCCCAAACAGGAATCTTGCCATTTTTGTTGTAATGTGACTTCACTTGTGATCTTTTGTAATGTAGATTTGTACCTAAATTAAAGTCGATGTGAAAAGCTTAGTAAATATGACCAATAAACAGAAAAAGGAGAGTCTGCTCAGCAGTGGATTCTGCACATGTTTATATACTCTGTACTTGTATTTTTAGTTCTCACTCATATCTCTTTATAATCTTTTACCTTTCTTTTTTCCCTATCTTCAATCTCGTAGGGCGCAGTGAAGCAGCAAGGCAGGTTGGAACTTCCGAAGCCCCACCCCCGAGGGATGATGACGCTGCCACCACATCCAGTAAATTTCCTACACAACACTCATACCCAGGTAATCTAGATCAGGGATCCTCAAACTACGGCCCTCCAGCTGTTGTGGAACTACACATCCCATGAGGCATTCATTGTAACACACTGACATTCACAGACATGACTAGGCATGATGGGAATTGTAGTTCCTGAACAACTGGAGGGCCGTAGTTTGAAGACCCATGATCTACATGTAGGTTTTCCGAATTTTAATACCTTTTTTGTTCCCACATTTCAGGAGCAAGTCGTGCAGCGACAATGGACAGGGATACTGCCAAATTTGTGCTGTCCGAAATATGGTCCTTCAGGGAACAACTAGAGGACATCCAGGACACTGCACGAGAAGTGGTAGAAAAATCAAAAGGGCTGGAGACACAAATTAAAAATTTAATAGATTATTTGGGTAGGTTTTGATTTATTTAGTGTTTATTTTGTAATAGAAAAAAGGTTTGGTTTATAATAAAAAAAAAAATGTGATTTTATTTTTTGAATAATGTAAAAAAAAAAAAAAAAAAAAAAAAAAAGTGATTTTAGTTTTTGAATGTAAAAAAAAAAAAGTGATTTTATTTTTTGAATAATGAAAAAAAAAAAAATGTGATTTTAGATTTTGAATAATGTAAAAAAATAAATATATAAAAAAAAGTGATTTTATTTTTTGAATAATGTAAAAAAAAAAAAAAAAAAAGTGATTTTATTTTTGGAATGTTATAAAAAAAAACAAAAACAAAAAATATATATTTGTTTTGTAACTAAAAAAAATGTTTTTAAAAAATTTTATGTCAAAAAGTTATGTTTTTCAAGATGCAAAAAATAAAAAATTTACAGTAAAATATGTGTCTTGTTATTTAAGCTCAATGATTAATAGAAAATACTAGGGTTGTCCCGATACCGATGCCGAGTATTTGCGGGAGTACTTGTACTCCCGCAAATACCCCCGATACCTAAATAGAATACTTCCCCCCCCATATTGCAGCGATGCGTCCCTCATACCTTTTTAGATATGCTGACGCCGCCGCATACCGCCTTATCCCCCTGCACAATCGCATAGCTTACATTACAAGCATTCATTCTGAATACTTGTAAATGGCCGTGTATTGACACTCCCCCTCTCCGGATTGGACGGATCCCTCCATCCGGAGAAGGGGAGTTTTAAAACACGAAGCGCGGCCATTTACAAGTTTTTAGAATGAAAGCTTGTAATGCGCTACGCCAAGGATCTCCAAACTACGGCCCTCCAGCTGTTTCGGAACTACATTTCCCATGAGGCATTGTAAAACTCTGACATTCACAGACATGACTAAGCATTATGGGAATTGTAGTTCCTGAACAACTGGAGGGCCATAGTTTGGAGACCCCTGCGCTACGCGATTGTGCAGGGGGATACGGCGGTATGCGGCAGAGGCGGCATCAGCATATCTAAAAAGGTATGAGGGACGCATCGCTGCAATATGGGGGACATACATGGCTGCATATGTGGGGGACATGGCTGCATTTGGGGACACATTTAAAAAAAAAGTATCGGTATTCGGGATCGGCGACTACTTGAAAAAAAGTATCCGTACTTGTACTCGGTCCTAAAAAAGTGGTATCGGGACAACCCTAGAAAATACCTAAAAAAAATGTATGCTGAGAACATTAAACAATGAGGGATAGTTATTTCAGTCCATCACAAACACATGGCACTATGATAACCTAGGACCGTGATGGCGAACCTTGGCACTCCAGATGTTTTGAAACTACATTTCCCTTGATGCTCCACTATACTGCAGAATGCATGAGCATCATGGGAAATGTAGTTCCAAAACATCTGGGGTGACAAGGTCGCCATCACTGACCTAGGAGATAAAATAAAAACACAAACCTTATAAATTAATTAAAGAACAAAGAAAAGACTGTTTGAGGCAAAAAATAAATTTAATTATTCAGCCAAGATCTGGCATTGGAATGGCCCCCCTACCCATAAAGTAGTCCACATATGCCTGACGCACAGCACGTGCGTTTCGGGGGGCCAATTGGGGATGGGCAGCGTCACGAGCTGCCTCTGGAATGTCAACAGGGTCATCAGGCAAAAGGGTTAGGTAAGAAGAAGAATGTTTTTTTAAATAGTTGTGTAAAATGCAGCAGCATGTAATTATATAATTCAACTTGTATTCGGCCATGTTTATGGCAGTAAGAAATAGCCGGAAACGGCTGGCCATGATGCCAAAGGCATTTTCCACCACACGTCTGGCTCTGGCCAGCCTGTAATTAAACACCCTCCTCTCAGGGGTGAGGGCGCGTTGGGGAAATGGCCTCATGAGGTGAGGACCCAAGGCGAAAGCCTCATCTGCAACAAAAACGAAGGGCAGACCCTCTTCATTATCCTCCGCAGGCGGCAATCCCAGGTCCTCGGAAAGAAGCCGTTGGGCGAACTCCGTCTCGGCAAAGACACCACCGTCCGACATCCGCCCATTTTTCCCAACATCAAGATACAAGAACTCGTAATTGGCAGACACCACCGCCATCAGAACAACACTGTGGAACCCCTTGTAATTGAAATAATGGGATCCACTATGGGGTGGTGGCACGATGCGGACGTGCTTGCCGTCAATAGCTCCTCCGCAGTTTGGAAAATTCCATCGCCGGGAGAAGTCCGCTGCCACAGTCTGCCATTCCTGTGGCGTGGTGGGGAACTGTAGATACCAAAAAAATAAAAAAATATCAAACAAACATTCCTAAAAGAACATCCCAAAACATTTTTTGATACCAAAAAAACAAACATTAATTTGAAGTATTATTAACCACTTCCTTACTGGGCATGTAAACCCCCTTCCTGACCATGTGAAATTTCAGCTTGCGGCACTGCGTCGCTTTAACTGACAATTGCGCGGTCGTGCGATATGGCTCCCAAACAAAATTGGCGTCCTTTTTTCCCCACAAATAGAGCTTTCTTTTGGCTGGTATTTGGTCACCCCTGCGATTTATATTTTTTGCGCTATAAACAAAAAACGACGACTATTTTGAAAAAAAAAACAATATTTTTTACTTGTTGCTATAAAATAAAAAATTCATTTTAGGGCGATACGTATTCTTCTACATATTTTTGGTTAAAAAAAAAAAAAAATCAAAAAAAATCGCAATAAGCGACTGGTTTGTGCAAAAGCTATAGCACCTACAAAATAAGGGACAGAATTATTATTTGTTATTTATTTTTTTACTAGTAATGGTGGCGATCTGCGAATTTTATTGCGACTGCGACAACATGGCGGACACATCGGACACTTTTGACACCTTTTTGGCACCATTCACATTTATACTGCAATCAGTGCTATAAATATGCACTAATTACTGTATAAATGTGACTGGCAGGGAAGGGGTTAACACTAGGGGGTGAGGAAGGGGTTAATGTGTATCCTGCATTGTGTTCTAACTGTGGGGGGAGGGGGGGGTGACCGATCTGTGTCCCCATGTATAAGGAACACTGATCGGTCTGCTCTCTCCAGTGACAGGACGCTGTCATTGTGAGAGCCGGCAATGAGAAATGATCTCATATGTTTACATATGAGATCATCTCTCATTGGCTGCACAGATCGCATTGCAAACGGCCACTCTGATTGGCCGTTCGCGGCGAGCTGTGATTGGCTGTGTCCAAGGGACACGGCCAGTACACAAGTTCCCCGCTGCGTGCTCTGGAGCGCACGCTGGGAACACAGAAAGAGGCTGCCGTGAAAAAACGGCAGCCCAGAGATTTAGAACCACCCTGCGGCCGCATATAGTCGTACGGCCGTAGGGAAGTGGTTAAAAATAGGAAAAATAAGAAGAGATCACTAAAGCAGATTAATCACACCCTCTGATGGTCACAATCCTACAAAAAATAAGGGGAGTGGAGGCCCAAAATGAGTTTGAGACCTCTAAAAAAAAATTAAATACTAAAAAAAATGTTAATTTATACAATTACAAAAAAAAGAGGGGGGGGGTTGTGCGTGCACTACAATATAGGACAACATATAGGGGGATATAGGGACTTCTATAGACAGCACTACAATATAGGACAAAATATAGGGGGACTAGGCTAGGTGGGTTTGGGACACAAAAAAAAAAAAAAAACCTGGACAGGTTGGCAAAACAAAAGATGCATGTAGGAGCAAATATAAAATGAATACAGCATGCATGGAGATGAAAGGGAACATTACCAGCAGATCACAAACAGGTTAATTAGGGACTGTTTAAAACCAAACAAATTGAAACAAATACAAAAGCCTAAATAAAACATAGTTTGTGCCTTTAAAGGCCACCACTTACCTTAATATAGTCCTCCTGCAGAACATGAATGATGGCAGAACAGGTCTGGGGAATTATGAGGCCCAGAGCCTGGGGGGAGATGCCCGTCGAGAACTTCAAGTCCTGCAGACTTCTCCCTGTTGCCAGGTACCGCAAGGTGGCAACTAGCCGCTGCTCAGCAGTGATGGCTTCCCGCATAACGGTGTCCTGCCTGGTGATATAAGGCGACACCGAAGCCAAAAGCTGCTGAAATACGGGGTCAGACATCCGAAGAAAATTCCTGAAATCATCAGGGTTATTTTCTCGGATCTCCCGCAGCAGAGGCATATGAGAGAACTGGTCCCTGCGAAGAAACCAGTCCTTGGCCCACAAAGTCCTTCTCGCCCTCCTCAAGGACCGGAGCCGGGATGCAGCACACATCCCAACAAGAAGCACAGCACGATCTCGGCGACGAGAACGTACCCGCAACATGGCTAGAAAACGGTCGTCAAATCAGATCGCACTAAAACACCGCTCTGAAGTACAGAAATGCCTTTGAAGAACGGACCTGCAAAACAGGAACGTGTAGACAAGAACGCACTGCCAAAACAGATACGATTGGAAAACAAGCACTGTATCACAAATACGACCCCAAAAGCACAAACTGTACGACAGTAAACGATATTAAAGCACGAAGACTGAAAAGCGCGAATCGTCTCTCACCAAACTTTTACTAACACGCAGCAACACAATATCAGCAAAAGAGGCCGTCTTCCGCATGGAAATGACCCTTTATAGTTCCGTCGTACGTGATGGACGTCACGGCGCTTTGCTAGACTTTTTGGGAAAAACGATGGTGTGTACGCAACGTCGTTTTGGAAAATGAAGTTTGAAAAACGTCGTTTTTTTTCATCGCAAAAAGTGATCGTGTGTACGCGGCATAACTCTCTGGCCATTAAAAAACCCATAAACAGTAGGTTTGCATTTGAACCTGTTTCTTTTGTTATTTTCGTATGTTGATATGACACCTATAACAAAAAAATTGCATTCAGTATTTTGAATACACAGAAAAAAGAAAAAAGAATTCATTCAATATACATAATGAAATTCTTTTGTTATAGATGTCATTGAACAATGAACATACAACTGAAAACGAACACAAAACAGATTTAAACAAAATACACAATGCAAACCTCTTGATACAGATTTAATTTTCATTATTTTGCCATTTTCGTTTTGTCGTTTTTTCCCGTCGGATCGTTCGTTCGTATTTGCGGTCGTTCGTTATGCGGCTCATCCGTTATCCCGTCGTTTTCGTATTTTGGTGCTTTACCGTTTTCGTATGTACACATTATCCCGCGGGTACGAAAATGAACATTTTCGTACGAAAATAACATTCGTACGAACGGGAATGCACATATCTACAGAGTATAGCGCAGGGTATTGCAGAGTATTGGGGTATTGCAGAGTATCACGCAGGGTATTGGGGTATTGCAGAGTATCGCGCAGGGTATTGGGGTATTGCAGAGTATCGCGCAGGGTATTGGGGTATTGCACAGTATTGGGGTATTGCACAGTATTGGGGTATTGCACAGTATGGGGCAGGGATGGCTGAGCTGGGATGGATGGCTGGATCTGTGACTGCATTTGTCACAGATCCAGCCACAGCGCTGCTGCTGCCACCTGCTCCCTCCCCTCTCCTCTCACACTGTACTGAACGGTACAGAGAGGAGAGGGAGGAACCGTCATCAAATGACGCCGGTTTGTTTACAAGTGATCGCTCCGTAATTTGACGGAGCAATCACGGGGTAAACGGCCGCTATCAGCGGCAATTTACCGTGATCCGTGATGCACCGGGTCTTCTAGACCCGGCGAGCACGGACACTTCCGCGAGCGCGTCCCAGGGGACGTCGTCCCACAGTTACCCCACCGCGCTATTGCAGTAAAATGTCTATGGTGCGGTGGGCAAGTGGTTAAGCGCTAATGCTTTCCCTGCCTTGTTGCCAGTGGAGTAAAATAACAATTTCAATCTTCCCTCTTTTTGTTCATAGTTTTGTAGAAGGATGAGTTTAAGTTTGTGCCTCAAGTTTAGCAATTTTGCATGGAGGAGAGGTGTAGAATTTGCCTTGTTTTGGGTCTTTTGTAAACTAATTTCTGATAGTAGGGCATTAGTCTGCCGCTGCCTCTGCTTTTTAAGTCTAGCACCTTGTTGAATGAATATACCACATATGTACTGTATTCCTTATGGGCATTCCACAACATATATGGGTTTACTGTAGAAGACTTGATCTGAAAGTATTCAGTGAGATGTTCCTCCAAATACATTTTTGTAGTCAGGTTTTGTATGATTTGAGAGTTAGATTGCCACACATAGGCATTATTGGCTGGGTAATTGTCCCCAATCTCGATAAGGACAGAAGCATGCTATGGTATTGATTTTGAGTTTCAAATTTTTTTCAAGGAGCCATCTGATCATCAAGTACAGTTCAATTCTGCTACATGTACAATCTCTATGGGAATAAAATGAGTAATCTCTCTTGTTTGCATGCATACAACGGCAGGCATAAAACAGATTATGTGCTCATAGGAAGGATGTCAAGTACAAAGGTATTTTAGAAGGTGTAGATGTAGAGTCCATTTTTGGGTCGGGGGTAATGTTGAAGTCCCTGCATATCAATAATGATCCTTGTTGGGTCTTTCATATCTTTTTCATTAGTCCATTTAAGAAACAAACCTGACATGTATTGGGGACAAAAACATTAACCAGCATATATCTAAACGGCACTGGCAAAATTCAATATAGTGCTTAATATGAAACAGTGAGTGTACTTACATTATCTGGATAGAAAGCATACAGATTGAGGTATGTTGATGAGGTCCCGAAGCAATGATATCCACAGCAGCAGTTCGTCTTGGAAGTTTGCATGTTGAGTTATAGGTTATAATTCCTGAGTAGGGGGTGTAACAATAACAGTTTCTGAAAAGTTAACAAGTAAAGAAAAAATAAACAATGACAAGTTAAAATAAGTGCAGATCATGTCTGCTCAGGTAAATGGGGATTGCTTCCCAGGTAAAGCTCCATTTGACGGGGTCTATGGAGAAGGCTGTATGGGCGACATAGCAGTTAGGCTACAACATCATGGGGACTATTAGGCATCACTCACTTGCTGCCACTCCAGTAGGATCCTGCTAGAGCTTCTGGCAGATGGGGATGAAGGTGGTTCATTAGGAAGAATCTTCCAGGCTTTGAGAAGCCAAAAACTCTTTCTTGGGAGAGTTAATTACATGCGTAGAACCTACCTTGGTTATGATCAATTTGGTTGGGAAACCCCATTTATAGCCAATGTTATGGTTTCTCAATACTTTGGTGATATTTTCAGGTTTTTGCAGAGTTGTAATGTATGTTGCGATAAGTCTACATAAAACTGGAGATCAGAGTATTCAGTAGTGCGGTGCCCCCTTTACCTGCAATTTTCATCAGGCAATCTTTGGATTGGTAAAAATGTATGCAAAGAAGAATATCCCTAGAGACACGTTCTGGTATGAAGGTAGGCTTCCGGTGCAATGAATCCAATTTTGTTCTTCTTCTACAGAGTCATGGACATCAATCAAATCATTGATTGTTGTTGCATATTCCCCCATTTTTACTTCTATATAGTCCTCCCTATCTCCCACAGCCATGAGTTTAGAGCTGAATTGCCTCATGCATGCCATCATGTCTGTATGGATGGTACTTCTCAGAGAAATGAGCATGTCTTTGAGTGTTATGTCAAGGATAGGCTGATTCAATGTGGGGAAAGCTGTAATGGAGTCAGGGAGCTCTCTGGTGTCTTCCTGTGAGTCTGTGTGTGATCTCACCCCATGCTGCTGCAACACTGATTCCTCCATTCTGCTCCTTGCCTTAGCTGGGCTAATTGTTAGTCAACTCTTTAGGGTGTGCAGCGGTCTGTTTTTTTTTTTCTTTTTGGTTATTAGCTGGGCTTCTGCCAAGAGGGGTAGAGGCTTGTGGATCCCCTAGAGATTGCTGGCCATTACGATAAGCACTGTCATTGTGCTTTACTGGCGATCTGGGGGCTAAGATGGGGTAGATGAAGAGCCGGCGCCATTTTGCCTATGGCGGCTGTGTAAAGTACGCCATCAGTTTCCTGGTCCTGTGCTCGTCTCTCCTTCTCCTGGACATGCTGCCAGGTGTTAGAGGAGCTGGATCACCTGTGTGGAGTAATGCTCTGCCACCCTGTTTCTCTGTGTGAACTGTGTTATCCTGTTAGGTGCAGGAGCTCCGAGACTACACCGCCATCTAGCTCGAGGTCACGCCACGCCCCCTTATCTTCTCCTTTTGGATATCCCTTAATTTTGGGATTAGGCAAAAAGGCAAAAGTGTATAATGACAGAGGGCAACCCTGTAGTGTACATTTACCTAGTGGAAAATAATCAGAAGAGCACCCAGGAAGCTTGATGCGGGTATGGGGATTATGGTAGAGGGTCTTGAATCCATGTATAAAAACTTGCAGCTAAAACCAAATTTAGCTAGAATGCTATCCATATATGGCCACATTACGCTGTCAAACGCCTTATGTATGTCCAGGCCCAAGATCAGAACTCTGCCAGAAAAAAGGTTGGTGTCTTGGATAATGTTGGAGGCTATGCGGATATTGACCATTATCTGTCTGGACTGGATAAAGTCTGTTTTTTTTCCCGAGGCTATAAGTTATGAATTAATAGGTGTAACATGGTCTGCTAAAAGCCAACCTAAAATGTTTAAGTCTTTTATTAAGGACTGATATCAGCCTGTAATTTTGTGGGAGATTATGATCTTTATTTGGTTTTGGGATAAGTGTAATATTAGCCTCTCATCAGGGAGTTTGTTGCCTTGGAGGACATCATTAAAAAGACTAGAAAGCTTATGGGCAATGTAACGGAGTGACCCGTGACAGACTCAGATTCTCCTATGTCTAGGGTCACCTTATGTCCACTAGGGCCATGGGGGGACAAAGAAATTATATCATGTATTGCAGAAGATGGGACATTAATAATAATTTATGTTTGCAGGATGTCTTGAGATATCACAAGCTGTTGGCTATTCAATATGGGCACACATGCTTTTGAAAGGTGTTAATTGCATCTACTCCTAGACAATACATTATCTATTGTACAAAGGTGTCAAGCCCCTTTAGAGACAGTACATCTGTCTAGATTTGTGAATTGAGGTCAAGACATTGTGTGATAAAACTATTGAAAGCCCTGTGTTTACACTTAAAAGATGGTGTATTGTACTACAAAGTAGCAGCCTCTATTCAGGTGTATTGAATTAGCATGTCAATTATGTTTAGGAATTTTGTTTTGATGTCATTATCTCAAGGAATGCATCTCGTCAGTATCGGTGCCGAAATGTCTGCTAGAGAATTAGCCCCAGTGTGAATAGGGGGGTGGAGATTGCATTGTCCTGTGATTAGCTTTAACATCTTGTACTGTATAAAAAGCTGAGAAGAAACCATTCATTTTGAAACCAGAAAGTACCAGAGCTTGTGTCTCGGTTATTATGGGAAATGGAATGGATCGTGTATGCAAGATTGTCAGAGTGTGTCAGATAAGCTTGTCTTGGTTGGATGGAAGGTCGTAAACGGTGGTGACCGTTACATTTGGTGGCATAGCGGTGGGATGATTTCATCTTCAGAAGGACGGCTACAAGGGCACATGACAATGGAGACGGTGTATTAACGGATGAAGCTCTCTTCCCTCAAGGACTTACTGGAGAGCCGGGGCAGACCGGCCAGCAACCATAAGAAAAGGGACATTATCGCAGAACTTGTCGAAATGAATACAGCTAAGAGGCCCAGCGTAACAGACAGGACACTCGAGGAAGAATTTTTTGATCGGGCTGTTAAACATGGACTGGCACAATATGGTCCTAATCCTCCACCGGAGATCATAGACCGGGTTATAGCGGCTGTAGATGCCACCTTGCGACAGCGAAGAAGTGCTGCAGCAGCTGAAGTCACAGCAGCACCAACTGAAGAGAGAGGAGAGGTGCAGATACCAGGCTCCATGGAAGAGGAATTCCAAAGAAGGTTACAAGAGATGCAGATACAGAAGAGGACCAGTATCAGAGGAGGTCCTGCTGGGATGGTCGGATGTGATTCGGTGCCAACTCTGGAAGGAAGCACTAGCTCTGGAGCAGCAAAACCAAGGAAAGGTCCTGCCCTCCATCTATGCAAGGTACTGGCCGCAGTATGACGTACAAATGCCGTTGTTGGGGGAACAACCGAAGCAGGAGTGGATAGCGGAGTTAAGCAGGCTGATCCGGTCAGAGATGCAGCTGGACGAGAGCTACAGAGCCCTCCGGTGGTATGTAGCCCAAGAGTGCCCGTGGTCAGCAGATGACAGCCCCACAGAAGGCTATGACTATGATGGCCTGGGATTGTTGTATTGGAGGATGTCCAGTGAATCCCGACTTTGGGGATGATCTTGAGTGGTGCTTGGAGGACATAATGGAGCACAGAGAGGAAAAATTGAATATCTCGGGAGGCCACTGGTTACAGGAAGATTTGAAATTTCTGGCCATTCAGGAATGGGATTTGGAAATCGCCTACAGACAGCTGCTAGACTCAGCTCAGCAGCAGGGTGGGGCTCCCATTGCCTGGGACTATGAGGAAAGGTCAGATGACAACTGTGAAATCCTGGCTGATGAATCGGCAGTGGAAAATATGGAGATTGCCATCCCTAAAGCCGAAGCGGATTGTGTGGAGTTCCAGGGAGCCAGGGCGGTTGGCCCCTCTCCCTAGCAACAAGCTGAGGTGGTGAAGCTTTTACCCCCAGCTGAATCACTGGCAACAGAGCAGAGTGCCCCAGGCCTCTGCTCCCAACTAGCAGAAGAGGGGGACCCTGTGGTAGTGGATGGGACTGTGGTCTCCACTCACAGCAACCCAGCGGAAGAGCTGGCAACAGAACAGAGGGTCACTGACCTCTGCTCCTCACTAACAGGAGAGGGGGAGCCTGTGTTAGTGGATGGGACTGTGGTCTCCACTCACAGCAACCTAGCGGAAGAGCTGGCAACAGAGCAGAGTGTCATGGGCCTCTGCTTCTCACTAACAGAAGAGGGGGACCCTGTGGTAGTGGATGGGACTGTGGTCTCCACTCACAGCAACCTAGCGGAAGAGCTGGCAACAGAGCAGTGTCATGGGCCTCTGCTCCTCACTAACAGAAGAGGGGGATCCTGTGGTAGTGGATGGGACTGTGGTCTCCACTCACAGCAACCCAGCGGAAGAGCTGGCAACAGAGCAGAGTGCCCCGGGCCTCTGCTCCCAACTATCAGAAGAGGGGGTTTCTGGGGTAGTGGATGGGACTTCAGTCTCCACTGGCACAACCCCAGAAGATGGTACAGGACTGAGACAGGAGGATGTCGGTTTGCTTTGCAAGCACCGGGGGGTTTTCACCTAGCACCAGTGGATGGGACTTTAGTCTCCACTGGTATACCCCAGGAAGGAGGGGCAGTTGGCCCAGACCCCCAACAGCAAGATGGACTGAGCCCAGCCACCCTGCCTTCTCTCCGGCGGCTGAAAGGACTCCAGGGAGAAGGGCCAGTCCAGGCCTCTCCCCAGCGGCAGGCGTGTTCTCTGAGAGAGGCAGAGGTTGGCGGGGTGAGTAATGCTCAGTTTGGAGACATTTATTTGGGGTACAGTATGGATAACAGCATTGGAGGACTGGAACTACTGACTGACTTCGGAGTCAACCCGTTTGGGGTTCCCTCCTGTGTCCGTCTCCCACCGAAAGGGGAGAGATGTAACGGCATGACCCGTGACAGACTCAGATTCTCCTATGTCTAGGGTCACCTTATGTCCACTAGGGCCATAGGGTGACAAAGAAATTATATCATGTATTGCAGAAGATGGGACATTAATAATAATTCATGTTTGCAAGATGTCTTGAGATATCACAAGCTGTTGGCTATTCAATATGGGCACACATGCTTTTGAAAGGTGTTAATTGCATCTACTCCTAGACAATACATTGTCTATGGTACAAAGGTGTCAAAGCCCCTTTAGAGACAGTACGTCTGTCTAGATTTGTGGATCAAGGTCAAGACATTGTGTGATAAAACTATTGAAAGCCCTGTGTTTACACTTAAAAGATGGTGTATTGTACTACAAAGTAGCATCCTCTATTCAGGTGTATTGAATTAGCATGTCAATTATGTTTAGGAATATATTGATGCTCAGGTGTGATAGTATTTTGTTTTGATGTCATTATCTCAAGGAATGTATCTCGTCAGTATCGGTGCCGAAATGTCTGCTATAGAATTAGCTCCAGTGTGAATAGGGGGGTGGAGATTGCATTGTCCTGTGATTAGCTTTAACATCTTGTACTGTATAAAAAGCTGAGAAGAAACCAATAAAGTGTTCATTCATTTTGAAACCAGAGAGTACCAGAGCTTGTGTCTCGGTTATTATGGGACATGAAATGGATTGTGTATGCAGGATTGTCGCAGTGTGTCAGATAAGCTTGTCGTGGTTGGATGGAAGGTCGTAAACGGTGGTGACCTTTACAGGCAAGAATTCAGGCAATTTTTTTTTTATAAGCTGACAAATAAAATACCATTAGTTCAACAATCATCAACATATATGAAACCAGCAAACATAATAGAAGAATAGTACAGGCGAAGGGCTAAATGTGGCGGGGCAATAACAACCTTGGCCCATAAAACTGAGAGTCTGCTTCCTAGGGCAGAGAAAACTAACCCGAGGGGAAGAAGGATTTAGACTTGCGACTGTCACCACTGGGTGACCTGGTAAACAGACATGTAGAACCCACAGACCTGTGGGTCTGACTAGAACCAATTAAAAGGTTGAAATATAATGATGTGAACAGTCCCATGGAGACGCACTGAAAATAGAAGGCCTTCCAGGAGGGAAGAAAGAGATCATGTAAGTTCATGTGGAGTCCTATTAAGGAGGGAGACCGTCCTTAGATTTCTTGGTCTTGAACTTTTGCCACATCAGTGTCAAAGGACTAGACGGAAGCTGATCCAGGGTTGGGGGGGGGGTTCCTGCAAGATAAGTTTAAATTTCAGCATTAGGCGTTCACCTTCTGTAAATGTGGGAAAAGGATAAGCTTTATGTCTGTATTCAGATTTCAGACTAAATGGAATAAGCCACCAATATTTGATGTCCTTCTGTGTGAGTATTGTAAGCAAGGGTTTGAGGGACCTCCGTCTCTGAATCTTGGAGGATGAGAGGTCATCGAAGACCTGTATAGACTGTCCTTGAAATGAAAGCTGAGGCATTAAAGGGGCTTCCTGCATCACTTCCTCCTTAACAACGTAAAAGTGTGGGTTAACAACCATATCCCTTGGGAGGCCACCCGAGCATGGAGGTTTGAGAGGTCTATGGGCACTATCAAGATCCAGTCTATGTGGCTGTATGCTAATAGTCCTTAATAAAGGAGCAAACAGCTTCCAGAACATATTTAATTGATTCAGATATGCCCCTGATACTAAAATTGTATCTCCTGTTTATGTTTTCAATACTGTCAATTTGTGAAAAGGCCGTCTGCAGTTGGTTTTGAAGGTCTTGTATGCGATCAAAGTTTTTGTTGGTTCTAGCAACTGTAGTATCTAGTTTATGCTCAATAGCTTCCATGTGGGACCTTACGTTTTTTTAAATCAGCATTAATGTTGCCAGTAATCTTAGAAGCAGTATTAGTGAGTTTGCGGTCATGTACGTCAGTAGATTTGGAGAACATGATTGAGACTTTGGCATGGTGATTAGGTTATAGTCCTGGAGCTTGGCCCAGCACAGGAGAAGCCATCTAAAATAGAGGAGAGGCAGCATGGAGCTGTGGCTGCATTTTGTCTACCATCTTGGGAACCAATGACAGACAGATATCACTTGTGACAAACTGGCTCAATAATTCTCTGGTGTGCTGTCTCTGCTGACATAGGGGAGACCAGCAGGTTCTTCTCATCCGCTGGCCATGGTTTGAGCTTTCCTAAAGGGGTACATGCGGCTGCAGGTTAAGCAAGGAAGCAGCCAGAGAGAAGTGCAGTGCCCCAACCTACTGAATGGCCGACCCGGGGGGGGGGGGGGGGGCCTGACCTGGGCAGCCGACCAACTGACCAATGTGGATGCCATCCATGACCCGACCAACTGGGGGGGTGTGGGTGAATCATTTTCCGCCCCTTCCCCAAAAAGAAACAACAGCTTATACTGATGAAAAGTAATATAGGGAGGTAAGGGGTATAGATACTGCAACAGAACCATGAGTAATTAGACGAGAAGAAGACTATAACCTGCAAGCTAGACATGTGCATTTGTTTTCGTTAGAATGCATTTTCGTCCGAAAATCTGGTATTTTCATTATCGTTTTAACGAATGAAAACGAAAGCGCAAGAAACGAAAACCGAAAGATCCGACATAAAAAATGCTTTATTTTAATTTTCGTTCAGATCCGACGATTTCCGATGCTTTGTCAAATTTTCGTCGTTCAATTCGACAAAGCATCGTAAATCATCGTTCTGAATACAGTGTGAATAGGTAGAAATTGAACGACGAAAATTTAAAGATTTTCGATGCTTTGTTGAATTTTCGTCATTCAATTTCTACCTATTCACTGTATTCAGAATGACGATTTTCGATGCTTTGTTGAATTGAACGATGAAAATTCGACAAAGCATCGAAAATCGTCGTTTTCGGACGAAAACTTTCCCGACGAAAACTACATAATTCAAAACGATTTTCGGGAGTAACTAAATAAATTTATTTTCCAAACGAAAACGAAAAAACAAAATATTCCAGTCTGCACATGTCTAATACAAGCAGGGAGAAAAACATTTTTGCCTGAATTTGCACCTAAATCAAAACCAAAGATGCACAGGACTCTTTCTAAATGCAGACTGTGGCTGCCCCGGAGCTGTGTGAAAGGGCTTTATTGAGAGCCGGTCACACTCTCCTGTCATGAGAATTGGATGCTGATATTAACATTTGACTAAGTTCTAGCTGAACGTTTACTTAAAATATACACTGCTCAAAAAAATTAAAGGAACACTTTGAAAACATATCAGATCTCAACGGGCAAAAATCTCATGCTGGACATCTATACAGATATGGACTGGGTAATGTGTTAGTGTAACGGGCGATCTCGGCACCGTATTGCGTTCCACACTGGAATGCATACGGCGACCGTGCGATGATGTCATCACCCGGCACCGCGTGCATTCTACCGTGGAACGCGAAAGTGCGCCTGTTATTAGTGCTTATGCACTACACCTGTCTGGGGCCTATAAACAGAACAGTGTGCAGACTGCACACTGTTCTATTATTGTCGGCCGTAGCCGGCTTGGCTACCAAACTACAGCTGCCATCCTTCACTAAACTGGAAACTATCCCACTCCTGAATCTATGCTGCCCAGCTTACAAGACCTGCTGTGGACACCACAAGATATCCCCCACCAGGAGACCAGGAGACCCTGCACAGTTCCTCTGCAAAACGGATAAGTAACAACTACTCCTTTAGAATTACTTGTGTCTCTTCAGCTGTCCGCTGTAGAATATCTTAAAGGGACATACACTCTCAACTCAGCTCAGCTATACTTGCCTCTCCTACACGAATAGTAATTGCATACAGTATTCTTAATTGCTACGTGCCTGACATACCTTCTTAAATGTATATGTGCTTTGTCCCTAAAATGTTGAACATGTTCGCTCTAACATTTTTATACTAAGACTCAAAGGTATTTCATACCTGCTCCCTTAGTAGCCCAATGCATACCTTTATGTTAAAGTGATATGATGTAGAGAACCCCAAACTCCTGTTCTCTGATTGGAGTGATGCCTGGGGTCCTGTACTGATAATCACTTGCATAAGAGAAGTGCATTGGAATCTTTAATACAGTTGTGCTCATTGACTTTTATTGTAATCTTTCTATGCTAGAGGTTGGAGACATGTTGTAATACCTCCACCCTTAGTATCTCAACGCATTCCTATATGTGTGAGAGATGATGTAGTGACACCCCAAACTCCTGTTCTCTGATTGAAGTGACGCCTGGGGCCTAGTACTGAAATCTCACATAACATAGGAAGGTGCATTGAATTCTTTCCCTATCCACAGTTGTGGTTCACTCTTGTTCACCATAGTTTGTGACAGTTAGGAATGAAAGAATGGCACATCATTTGATGGAAATGAAAATTATCCACCTACAGAGGGCTGAAGGCGGAAGACACCCCAAAAATCAAAGTGAAAAAATTAGCCAGCAAGCTAGTCCATTTTGCTGAAATTTTATTGCAACAACTCAAAATGGTTCTCAGTAGTTTGTATGGCCCCCAAGAGCTTGTATGCATGCCTGACAACAACAGGGCTTGCTCCTAATGAGATGACGGATGGTGTCCTGGGGTGTTTCCTCCCAGAGCTGGACCAGAGCATCATGAGCTCCTGAACAGACTGAGGTGCAACCGGACGGCACCGGATGGACCGAAACATAATGTCCCGGAGGTGTTCTTTTGGATTTAGGTCAGGTGAGCGTGGGGACCATTCAATGGTATCAACTCTTCATCCTCCAGGAACTGGCTGCATGCTCTCGCCACATGTGGCAGGGCATTTTCGTGCACAAGGAGGAACCCAGGACCCACTAGGATTTCATCCCGATAACTAATGGCAGTCAGGGTGCCATTGTGTAGCCTGTAGGAGGTCTGTGTGTCCCTCCATGGATATGCCTCCCAGACCATCACTGACCCACCACCAAACCGCTCATGCTGAAAGATGTTACAGGCAGCATAAAGTTTGCTGCGGCTTCTCCAGACCCTTTCACATCTGTCACATATGCTCAGAGTGAACCTGCTCTCATCTGTGAAAAGCATGGGGCACCAGTGCCAGACCTGCAAATTCTGGTGTTCAATGGAAAATGCTAATCAATCTCCACAGTGTCCGGCAGTGAGCACAAAGCACACTAGAGGATGTCGGGCCCTCAGACTACCTCCGTGAAGTCTGTTTCTGATTGTTTGGTCAGAGACATGCACACCAGTGGCCTGCTGGAAGTCATTTTGTAGGGCTCTGGCAGTGCTCATCCTGTTCCTCTTTGCACAAAGGAGCAGATTTTGGTCCTGCTGATGGGTTAATGACCTTCTACAGCTCTGCCCAGCTCTTCTAGAGTAACTGCCTGTCTCCTGGAATCTCCTTCATGCTCTTGAGACTGTGCTGGGAGACACAGCAAAACTTCTGGCAAAGACACGTATTGATGTGCCATCCTGGAGGAGTTGGACTGCCTGTGTCCAAGTATCGCCTGGTGCTACCAGTAGTGACACTGACCCTAGCCAAATGCAAAACTAGTGAAAAACAGTCAGAAAAGATGACTAGGGAAAGAAATATGTCAGACACCTCCACCTTAAAAAACATTCCTGTTTTCGAAGTCATCTCATTGTTGCCCATTTGGTGCACCTGTTGTTTCAATTAACAGCAAAGCAGCTGAAACTGATTAACAACCCCCTCTGTATACACCCCTCCCCCTCTGCTACTTAACTGACCCAATTAAAATCCCAGGAGTTCTGATTTAAAAGTGTTCCTTAATTTTTTTTTGAGCAGTGTACATATATACTTGTATCAGCAGTTTTGGAAAAATGTGGATTGCCTAAACTGAAGATAATTCCTTTTTCCATGTGTTTTGAAACTATACTTCATAGAGACAGATTACTTGTTCATGTCAAGACAGGGCAAGTCCCTTGTCTTCAAAATGCACCCTCTAGTGGTGGTTAGAATCAGTTTATTTACAGCAAATATGAATGTAAACACAAGGCCGTTGTGTAGGGATTCATCTTTAGACTTAAATACTGTCTGTGATAATTTTTTATTTGCACTACCAGTTACCTTTTCAGAACATGCTTTTGGGTGCTTCAGACTAGGGCAGTGATGGCGAACCTTGGCACCCCAGATGTTTTGAAAGTACATTGCCCATGATGCTCAAGTACATTGCAGAGCACATGAGCATCATGGGAAATGTTGTTCCAAAACATCTTAGGTGCCAAGGTTTGCCATCACTGGACTAGTAACCTGTGCTATAAAAGCTTTTAATTGGATGCAGAGACAAGTACATGGGCATAATGTTTAGTGAAAAATGTATACAAATTTGTCACAGTGATGAACACGTCTTTTGTATATATTGCCCTTTGATGGTTGAGATTCAGCTGCTTCAGGATCAACAGGAAATTAAACTGGGCATGTAATTATCCTTATTGACTGAAACAACAACTCACACAGTTATGTTAGCCAGTACTGAAGCAACAAACCAGTTCCCTAAGGAGAAACCTGAATGTGAAAAAAAAAGTCATCATTTTCATCTCAGGTCTGTACGTTTTTAATAGGCAAAGAAGAAATACATGTTTTGCTACTGCAACACCGATTTTATTTCTGCTATTACCCTTTATGTTTAAAGCATTGTTGTGCACAGAAAAATATGACAATTTTTAAACACATGTAATTTTAGGAAGGCTATTTTCAGCTGGTAGAAACACCATAAATATACTTGCTCTGATATAATAAAAACTTCAGGAAGAATGTGGTAAATGGAGAACAGTAGGATAGTTTATGATCTACATGCAATTCTGAAATGTAGCCAATGATTTTATGCAAAGTAATCTTGTTGTCTACTATACAAATACAAAATGGCATGTCCAGTTTGTCTTTATAGGAGGGATGTGTTAGCTCACGCTTTAGTGGACACTTATGAAAGGATGTAACTATATGCCAAAAAAAACATAACATGTGGAGCTAATCTTTAAACACACATTTTTTCTTTAAACAAGTTTAAGCAAGAGGATAGTAAACATTTTCTGAACTCAGCTGATGCACATATGTTTATTGGGTTAGCATACACATTTCACTTATATTACAGTGGTTGTAACCCTAAAATAAAAACATGTTCCTGTCTTTTAAGGCATTAGATATAACAAAAGTGCTTTTGCCATGTTAATTGTCCCTTTCTATATTCTACAGTACCTGGCTGATTCTGCAAGTTCCTGTATTCCACTCAGTAAAGTGATCATGTTTATCATGGCTGCTGATCTCTGATAGCATGGTCAGTTTATGTTCCTCCTTCTTCCAGCTCCATCCTCAGCATCTCTGTATCTCCCCCTCCCTCTCTCCCTGTCTCATAATCTGTGTGAGATCCAATCTCCTCCCTGCCCTTCCCCTCTCCTCTCCTCTTATGTGTAATTATATTCCCTGCAGCTGCTCCAGTGCTTGTAAAGAAAGAAGCATGTGTCAATTACTTTGATTCTCTCTGTTTTTGTGTTTTTCTAAAATTATAATTTTAAATACCTTGTGCCAGATTCACGTACATCTGCACATTATTGGACCGGCGTAGCGCACTGCCTTTACGTTAGACTGGCGCAATGTAGCGGCGCAATCACCCTATTCTCGTCGGTTTTACGCAGAAATTTGTGCCTGTGCAATGTTATTTCAGAGGCGCAAGGCGGAGTAATACAAATTGGGAAGGACGTGGGCGTGTTACATTGAAATGAGCCGTGACCCCATGCAAATGAAGGGCCGGCCGGCTCGCGCGCTTGAAGCACACCATGGTCAGCACCTCTGTGCGCATGCTCACAACTCGGGAACGGCGCAATCAGTGAAATTGGAAGTGGACTAGGGCAAATTAGTGAACTACGCAGACAGCATAAATAGACAGACACAAACACACTTCCTTTGCAAAAGTACATCCCTTTGTATCCCTCCCTATACAGCAAGGTGCTTTTGTTCTGTTGTTTGTTCGCGTTGTGATTTGTCTTTGTTATATTTGTGGACTGTGTGATCTAGTGTTTGGTAGAAGATATTTGAAAGTGATTTTTGGTGACTGCTTGTGAGACTTTTTGGTTGATAGATTTTTGTTTGTTTGTTTTCTTGCTTGATTTTTCCTGCTTGTTTTTGGGAGTGATTTTTGCTGACTGTTTGGGCGAGAGTTTTTGTATGAGTATGACTGAGAGAAAGTTACATTTTACTTTGGGGGAGAAACAAATTCTTGCCCGGGCCATTTCCCAATATGGGCGTTTCCTCCACGGCCCGGAGAGTGCCAACACCACCCTGGCCAGGAGGCGTGATATCTTGCAGAACATTACTGACGAGGTGAGTGCATCGGGGGGGAGACCCGGACACGGTCGGGGATTGAAAAGAAGATCAATGACCTCCGGCGTCTGGTAAGAAAGAAGCTGGCCAAAATGGTAGCCCATGCCAGGGCCACAGGAGGGGGCACACCATGCCCTGTTAGGCTGACAGCGGAGGAGCGTGCGGTGGCCAACACCTTTTATAGACAACAGGTGGAAGGCCTGCCCGGCTATTACTCAAGTCATGAAGGCGTGATGCCAGGTAAGGTTTTTTTTCCCTATCAGGTGTGTAGCATGTGTGGGGGAGGGGGTGAAAGGGAATATGTGGCAAGTGTGTGGATCCTCCAACCTGTGAATGTTTTGTGTCATCCACAGATGAGCAGGAGGGTGCTGGGCCATCTGGGCTGACCGCACCATCCCAGGGACAACAGCCTGATGAGGACCCCCCGACAAGCCCGGAGTCCTCGGAGGAGGTTGAAGAGGAGGTGGAGGAGTTTGAGGAGGAGGAGGAGGATGTCATGTCAGCCAGTGGCTTGCTGTTTTTGGAGGAGTCTTCCTCTCTGGCTGGCAGCAGCCAGCCCTCCATAAGGGCTAGCCCCTCCCACTCCTTCCCCAACAGGGCTCCTCTCCCAAGGGCCTCCCCTTCTCCCCGGCCACAAGCCTCAGCTGGAGGCAGGAAGTCATCCCAGAAGACCAGGGGGTGGCCGAGCTTCTGCCCACCAACCTGAGAAGGGACCAGGCCCTTCAGACCCGCCATCTGGGACAGGTCAGCCAGACTTTGGGGCGGATGGAGGAGAGCCTGTCCTCCATAAAGGATACGCTTGGGGACCTGGACTGCCACTCCCGGGCTCTTACAAACTGCGTAAACGCACTGCAGACTACAACAGCAGACGTTGGGCAGGATGTGAGGGCCCTCACCCAGGCTATCCAGGCCAACACAGGAATACAAAAGTGTAGCGCTGAAATGACTAGGTGAAAATCAATACCATACAATATATGTTACAACATGTAAACAGTGAAAAATAAATGTGCATATAAGTCCTTCTAATGAAAGAAACAGCTATTGTGCCTGTCTGGCACGTAGTGCAAGTGGACAATTGCACCAGAAAATCCTGGTAGTCCTAAAAAAGTTTGTCTGGTGATTGAATCAAGTGAGTGAGTAACTGAACGTGAAAATTTGTGACTTCTTCAACGTAACGATCCCACCACCTAAAGAATTGCAGGCTTACCAGAATGTGTTGACCAATGGTGACATATGCCACAAGAGGTCAAACAAGGCTTTGAATGACGGATGTCATGAACAGTCCTCAGCAGGAAACATGCGCCCCATCAGTCAGGATGTCTTGCAATGGGATAGGATAGGCTGGAAACTGTACTTATTTTGAAATCACCATTGGTAGGCTCGATATGTTAAAAGTGCAGAAAGTGTAGAAAAGAAAAGAGGGTGGCCACATAGCGTAATTCCGTTTAACTAAAATTAGGTATTTTGGCTGGATTGAAAAAGTCCTTGCAAGTAAAATTAGGCGACAGTGGAGTCCTCCCGACGCGTTTCGTGGTCAAAGCACATCGTCTCTTTATCCAGGCCAACACGGCAACACTAGGTGCTGGCCTGAACAGATTTGCCGTGGCCTTGGAGGGCAGGCCGCCACCGCCAGGTGGGCAGAGACCAGGGGCTGCTCCTCCTTCCCCGGATTACCCCCCCCTCCCCATGAGTCTCCCCTTGAGGAGCCGGGCCGTGGCCGTGGGCGCCCCAGGCGTGGTTCACGCCAACGGCATTAATTTGTTTTTCCCCTTTTTTTTTTTTTTTTGCTGGACATTTTTTTTTTTTTGCTGGACATTTTTTTTTTGTGATGTGAATGTTTTGGGAATGTGGGGGTGATATTCCTGCCGGCAAAGGGGTGTCACCCTCAGTTTTGGTGGAGAAGGGTTCCCCAGGACCAGGGAGAAGTGATTCCCAGGTCCGTGTGAATGATGTATGAATGTACAGTGACATAATTGGAGCCGTGGCTGGCGTTGCTGCTCACAAGTCCAGCATGGTGGACTTGTGCTAATCCAATTAGATGAGGATGTGATGTGTCTGTGCTAGGGACCACAGTGGTGTGCATGCATACATTCTCATTGTGCCATGATTAATGTGTGTGTTTAACGTGCAAAGATGCCTAATGTGAGCTGTCTCCTGGCTGCTCTTCCCTTAGAAGATGGGGTAACCTCGGTTAGGGGGGGATTGTCTGGTTCAGGGGTCAGGTCATCACGTATGTCAATCTTCAGGCCCTTTCTCACTGCGAAGTTGTGCAGAATGCAACATGCACCGATGATCTGGCACACAAAGTTTGGGGAATACAACAGGGTCCCCCCAGACTTATCCAGGCATCGGAAATGTAACTTCAGGAGGCCAAAGGTGCGCTCCACCACTGCACGGGTTTGGGCGTGGGCTTCATTGTATCTTTCCTCTCTTGGGGTTTGGGGGTTCCGGATAGGAGTCATGAGATGGGGTCCCAGTGCATATGCAGAGTCACCTGTAAGGAAAAAGACAGGAGGATGTTAGTTATGCATGTGCCCCTTGTGATGTGTGCATCATGGAGGGGGACAGTCATGCCTGCCACCCATGTCACTCACCAACCAGCCAGGAGTCCCCATACACATTCTGTTCGAATTCTATTCGGATGGGGCTCTGATTGTATATGTAGCTGTCATGGCTGGATCCGGGGTGTTTGGCACGGACGTTCCATATGAGGCCTTGGGCATCGACTATCACCTGTACGTTGATGGAATGCCAATGCTTCCGATTGTGGTATATGTGCTCTGTCTCATGGGGGGGCTGGAGTGCCACATGTGTGCAATCATTGGCCCCCACGGTGCGTGGGAATCTGGCAATTCTGTAGAAATCTGTCATTGTCTTCAGCCGCAGGTCCTCAGTGGTTGGTTTGATGATTTGGTTGGCCATGCGTCTGAGGATTGCAGGGACAACCTGGTGCACACATCTGCTCACGGAGGATTGTGACATCCCAGCCACCACTCCACTTGTTCTTTGAAAAGAGCCACTGGCAAAGAAATGGAGTGTTGCCATGACCTTGACCAGTGGCTGCACTGCATGTGAGCGGTGTGTTGGGCTGGTGATGTCCTCCTGCAGGGTTATGGTTAATTCCAGGATGGCATGAGGGGTGAATCTGAAGATGCGATACACCTCAGAATCACTCATGCCAAAGAGGTCTATGCGGGTGCGGTATATCCTCTCCCGTGCCCTCCTCCGTGCCCTCCTCCTTCTTTGTTCCTCTAGTCAGTAGTATAGCTATGAGCGAGGATGTCCCTGGCATGTTGGCATACAGATTGTTGTGCAACACGTGTGACTGCTCTGCTCCTCACTAACAGTGTTGCTTTCTCTGACATGTCGACAAATTTTCTAATTTTAGACCACCCTTTATATGGTCTAATTTTAGACAGGCCATTCAGCTGTTGTGCACAGCGCGTGCCTGCGCTGCACCAACATTCTTTTGTGGATCCCGTAACTCCCTCATTAGCATATTTGAATAGCAAATCAATGGTGTGTCTAGCAAAGTTTTGCGCGGATGGATGCGCCTGTCTAACGAAATTACGCTGGACAAAAAAAAGTAGATTTCTTGCGTATCTCGTTTTGGGGATGCTGAGTATCGAAACGCATGCGCAAATTTAGACTTACGCCGCGCATCTCCTGTTACGCAGGCGTAATCGCTCTGTGAATCTGGCCCCTTGTTTCCAGAGCCCTGCTGTGTGGACATGTGACCTCCCTCTGCTAGATTGTATTCATCCGAGGGAAAACTAAGCTTCTCCCACTGTACTTACTTGGGAAGGGAAGCAGAGGGAGGTCACATGACAGGACAGCAAGGCTCTGCAAAGAAGGTATTTAGCCTTATAATTTTAGGAAACACATACATTGTAATGAACAGGTACCTAAAACAAAGAGAATCAAATTTATTAATACATGTGACTTTTCAACCACTTTAAATTATCCACAAAATAAAATCTTGAGCCCTTAGATATCCAACAACTACGGACTCTTCGAGGAGAACTTGCACAATGCTTAAATAATATAAAGTGATAAGCGCTAAAGTGTATGTGTAAAAGTGCACAATATACAAATAAAGAAAAAAAAAAAGTATTAAATCAAATAAAGACAAAGTGCTGTTCTGGTGTGTGACAGAGCAGACTGACACTAAATGTGAACTGAGCCCACACGGGGTGTGGGTTGGTGAACAGTGATGACAGTGATGAGAGTCTATGGTGGAAAGAAGAGATGGGTCAGAAGTGGCTGATGGGTCTTCTATAAAGGGTGAGCACATCCGATATTCGGTCTCATATTGCCCTTACCTTAGGATGGAGGTAACAATGTAACAGGTGGGCAATTCTGGTTCCTTCTCTTGCTGTGTCTGTTAGGCTCTTTGGTGCTGTGCTTTTTGGATGGTCATCCGAGATGTAGATCCTGGAATCTGGCAGCTCATTAATGCAGGTCAGAGCGTGGGATAAAAAAGTGACACCAAGATAGTGAAGCCCGTATAAAAAGAGGGGGGTTTAATGAAAAAATAAGCCTCTTACATGCATAACACAATAAAAAACGCCAAACAGTAACTGATATGGTGACAGGGCACGTCGAGTACAAACGCCGTCTTACGTCTACTACCCTCCGGCTGACTGTGAGTGTCACGTGGTCGCACTTCCTACGTCGTTACGTCACGGTCTCGTGACTTCTTCAGGGATGCTGATTGGCTGTGGGGCCAGACCTTAAGTACTCAGTAACCGGAAGTAAACAAAGCCCCATTTTCTTGAAGTCCATGTCATAGAACTACATTCTGGCACTAGACAGAGCCGCGAACGGCAATCTAAAATACATAGCACTATCTAGGAGTGACATGTATCAGTACAGTGTCCACCAAGATAGATGACACTGTGTGTAATTAAAAAAACACAGAAAACTGGGCCAATGTGTAGGTATAGCTTACCCATTAAAATCAATACAATAAAATGCAATGATGTTGTATATAGTCTTAACATTATCGGAGCATATAAAAGACACTACGAGAAGATGGAACGGAAACAAATGTATTTCTGTTATCCAACCCGTATAGCAGTGTGAGTATCTGTGTATATATGTGAGGAAAATGTGTATAATTTGCGCCACAGAGAAACAATGTTAATTCTCCCAACTAGTGGGTAGAATTACGTGTAATTAAACCTAAATATATTAACCACTTTAGCCCCGGGCCTGTTTTTCAGATTCGGTGTTTACGAGACTAAAACATTTTTTTTTGCTATAAAATTACTTAAAACCCCCAAACATTATATATATATTTTTTTCTAACACTCTAGAGAATAAAATGGCAGTCATTGCAATACTTTTTGTTACACCGTATTTGCGCAGCGGTCTTACAAGCGCACTTTTTTTGGAAAAAATTCACTTTTTTAAATAAAAAAATAAGACAACAATAAATTTGGCCCAATTTTTTTACATATTGTGAAAGATAATGTTACGCCGAGTAAAATGATACCCAACATGTCACGCTTAAAAATTGCGCCCGCTCGTGGCATGGCGTCAAACTTTTACCCTTAAAAATCTCGATAGGCGATGTTTAAAAAATTCTACAGGTTGCATTTTTTGAGATACAGAGGAGGTCTAGGGCTAGAATTATTGCTCTCGCTCTAACGATCGCGGCGATACCTCACTTGTGTGGTTTGAACACCGTTTTCATATGCGGGCGCTACTCGCGTATGCGTTCGCTTCTGTGCGCGAGCTCGTCGGGACGGGGCGATTTAAAAAATTTTTTTTTTTGTTTTCGTATTTATTTGTATTAATTTTACCAATTTTTAACACTAAAATAAAAAAAAATAAAAAAATTATCACTTTTATTCCTATTACAAGAAATGTAAACATCCCTTGTAATAGAAAAAAGCATGACAGGTCCTCTTAAATATGAGATCTGGGGTCAAAAAGACCTCAGATCTCATATTTAGGCTAAAATGCAAAAAAAAAAAAAAAAATTTTTAAATGTCATTTTTCAAATGACATTTAAAAAAAATGTCTCTTTAAGAGGCTGGGCGGAACTGACGTTTGACGTCACTTCCGCCCAGCAGAGCTACGGGGATGGACGAGGGAAATTTTTTCCCTCACTCGCATCCCCGCTGACCAGACGAGCGCACCCGATCGCCTCCGCCGCTACCGACGGCTCCGGTAAGCGGCGGAGAGCGCGGGAGCGCAGCGGGAGGGGGGGGGCACGCTCGTCCGCTACCGATAACGGCGATCTCGCGGCGATTCCGCCGCGGAGACCGCCATTATCGTTTACCCGACCGCCCACAGAAGAGATGGATATCTCGGTTGTGGCAGCAGCTGCTGCCGTTACCGAGATATCCATCCTCAAAGTGCCGACGTATACCTGCGGTGGGCGGTCGGAAAGTGGTTAAATATACCAGTTTAAGAGCTGCCACCACCTAAAAAAAATTCAGTGTGTGAAAATACAAGTAGAATCGGGAGTGAAGGGGCGCTGATAACACAAAATCAATACAAAATTATGTGTATATATATACATTGAAATGTGCAATCTATTATTACACAAATCATATATTATTAGTGAAGTGAACTAGTGTCCATACAATGAAATAAAAGAAAAGTCCCAATAGTGCTAAATAATAAGCACCCAATGGTATATCTCAGCTCAAAAATGACGTAGATATTGCAGTTCTGGAACCACCACCATATATTTGCACCCGATGTGATCAATAGAAATGGCTCCTTACCAATACTAGTAGACTCTTTTAATTAAAAAAGAAGTCATAAACCGCTTATGTCAATGGGATGACTCAGAATGATCCGGATAGGCACGTCAGATGATCCAACATTCATATAGATAGGAACAGAAAGGCAATCATAGTGAAGTATTGTTTATTAAAATATAATAAAAAGTAACATGCCAAATGGCTGCTTACTCAGATTGTGCCCTGATCCCGGCACTGAGGCTTTAAAGCGTATATTCGATATCCAATCGAACCCGCGGATTCGGATGTAGGACGGTGATCCGTCGCGCTGGTAGTCTCACTGGCCGGCGTACGTTCTACCGTCGAAGCAACGTGGATTCGGAGAAGGATCGAAAGTCCGTCGCACTGCTAGTTCCACTAGTCGGCGTGCGTTCCACCGTCGGAAACCAACGGACCCGGAAATCGGAAGTGGTAGGGAAAAAGCGTGACTGGTTAGCGCCTCGACGTACGTTTCGTTGTTTACGTCATCAGGAAGCGTAACCAGTCACGCTGTGGAGTTGTATTTACCCAATGGCCAATTGAGATTGATAGGGGAACTAGCCAATCGAATAAGAAGCCTCGGTCCCGCTATCACACACCATAGAATTGTATATACTAACAACACCTACTAGATGCTGCACTCGCAAATCCAATTAACAATATTGTCATATACATCTGGTATATTACATATATGTGCTATTCCTGCCCTATTGCATATAGCACTACATACATATTGCAATTTTAATAACAAAAATGGCAGTACAATTAGAATAGATTGAAATTACATTCCAACATGTTAATTGGTGTTACAATTAAAATTAAAAATTAAAATTAAAATTAAATTAAAAATTGAATTGAAATACCCCTATAAAGTACCAGCATTAATATTGTCTGCCTAAATGCATGTTACATGCTGCTGCTAGTCTTAGAACACCCACTACCACCAGTTAGGTATACTAGCTGTACTAATATCTGGTAATTAGTACTGTTTAAATTAGTTAAAAAACTTTCATAACAAAATTATTTTTATGTATTTTATTTCAAAAAAATTCTTTTACTTGTTGTTCAAGAAGCAATTCAGGTCTAATTCTACATTCAGGCCTTGAGGCTGCATGGCACGTAAGCGATGTATCCATAAGGTCTCATTTTGGGATACCGCCTTAGTAAGATCTGAACCTCGCCAATGACTAGTTACTCTATCTATCCCGTAGAACGTCATTTGTCGAGGGTCTTTGTTGTGACAAAGGTCAAAATGTTTTGAAACACTATGGTTGGGATAGCCATTTATGATATTTGCCACATGCTCGTTAATACGCACTTTTAGTTCTCTAGTAGTGCGCCCTACATACTGTAAGTGACAAGGGCACTCAATGACATATGTCACAAACCTAGAATGACAGGTGATAAGTGGTTTGATTTTAAATTCTTGCTGCGTAACATTAGATTTAAACTGAAGTTTTTTCTTGCCCTGTCTCTTTGTTGTTTTGCAAGATCTGCACCTGGTGCAATAATAGAAACCGGGAGTATCCAGGAAAGTGAGAGGTTTTTCAGGAGGGTCTGGCACATTCCGTGCTACCATATTTCTCAACCCAGGGGCTTTGGTGTAAATAAATTTTGGTTTGGCTGGTAGTACCGTAGCTAAATCATTATCTTTCAATAATATTGGCCAAAATTGTTTAATAACTTTTTCTACACTCTTATATTCTCTATGAAAACCTGTAAGGAATGCTATCTCTCCATGGAAGGGAACCTTAGTTTTTGGTGCTAACAAGATTGGCCTTTCCATTGCCATAACTCCTTTTTTGGTAGTCTCAAGGTCTTGGACATTGTACCCCTTTTCTACAAATTTGTCCACCAGCATATTTGCTTGTACGTCGAAATCAGTTATCTGTTCACAGTTGCGACGTATGCGCATTAATTGGCTTTTGGGGACACCCCCTAGCCATTTTGGGTGGTGGCAGCTGGAAAGTGCGACATAACCATTCCGGTCTGTCGGTTTGAAGTAGGTTTTAGTGCTGATTAGGTTGCCTCTTTTTGTTAGCGTAAGATCCAGATAGTTAATGGTAGATAAGTTGAATTCTGCTGTAAATTTTAACTCATATTGGTTGTTGTTCATTTCCATTATGAAATTCTCCAAAGAGGGTAAGTTCCCATCCCAAAACAGTATAATATCGTCAATGTAAGGTTTATAGTAAAGGAGAGCCTTATTTTCCTCTTTGTATATCGTTTCCCTTTCCCACCTATTTAGAACCAAATTGGCTACACTCGGCGCGTATCTAGCGCCCATGGCGACTCCTTTTGTTTGGTTGTAATACTTGTTCTGCGCCCAAAAGTAATTATTGCCCATAGCCTGTTTCAAACCATGTACTATAAACTGAATTTGGATCGTTTGAAGATCGGTACCTGTTTCTAAAGATTCGGTAACTGCTATGATGGCATCAGACTGCTTGATATTTGTATACAGGGATTCTACATCCACTGTTACTAACCACGTATCCGTGGTTACCCGTATTTTGGCTAGTGCATTTATCAACCGAGTACTATCCTTCAAATACGATTGACCTTTTTGTACTAGTGGTTGTAGGAATTGATCGAGGTATTCACCCAATCTGGAGTAAAGTGACCCGATCCCACTGACAATGGGTCGGCCTGGAGGTTTGGTGTTATTTTTATGAATTTTTGGTGCAATGTACAGTACCGGAGTACGTGGTACGTCGGGCACTAAATATAGTGCCTCTTTTGGGGTAAGAATAGTTTTTGAGACTCCTTCTTCAACCCAAGTTTTTAATTGTACTTTTAATCTACATAGTGGGTCGCCTAATAATGGCGTATAGGTGTTAGTATCATCCAGCAGCCGCTGGACTTCTTTGTAGTAGTTTTCTTTCGTAAGCACTACCACACCCCCCCCCCCCCTTTGTCTGCAGTATGCACCACTATGTTTTTATTCTTCTCTAATTTTGTAATACCTTCCCTCAACAGTCTATTGGGTTTGGAATTTTTGGTGTCTAAAGATCTAATTTCTTCCTGCACCATATTCCTAAATACTTGTATGTGATGATGTGTGCCCTTTTTGGGATTAAAGGTGGAGTTATTTTGTAAAGTGGTATGTTGGTACCCCGTAGTGTCAACCTGAGTGACAATCGGGGTTTGTTGTGCAAAATGTTTTTTAATATTCAACTTTCTAACAAATTTCTCCACATCGATAAATACCTCAAATTTATCCATGTGCTTATCTGGTGCAAATTTCATACCTTTTGAGAGTACTTCCAATTCTGCATTGGTAAAGTCAATTCCCGCTAGGTTGTAAATCCCCTCGTTTAGTCGTCTCGTGGTCTTTTTCTTTCGGGTTCCCCCTCTCTTACCTCTTTTTCTATGTTTTTTGAAGGCTGGTGGGGGACGGGGCTGGCAATTTTGTACGGCTCTTTCCAGCCTCTCCATTCCCCCCCTCCCCGCGGTTGGTTGTTTTGATAATATGAGGCTCGCCCTCTATGGTTACCTCTATATTGCCCCCGTGGTGGTCTGGGTGTATACTGACTGGGACCCTGATTATAATAATAGTAGTTGTCCTCTCCCACTCTATCATCTAATGGGGCATACCTATTGTACGTAGGTGCACCATATGTAGGGTAAGTGTTATAGGCTTGTGGGTACTGTGGAGTCTGGTTGTTAGGTGGTCTATTCCTATCTACCAGTGGGTACGGACCTTTAGTTTTGTTGGGGCCTTTGGGGTGTTTTTTAGGGGTACTGGTGTTTTTATTGGGTTTATCCATGACTTGGGTAGTCCCTGTACGCACTTCTTTTCCTATCTCCCCTGTTGTTGTTTTTGATTGCGCTGGATCTAAAACTGACTGCCACTTATATACCTTATGTTCATCATAATCTATGATGTCTCTCTGGTATTTTTTCAATTTCTTTTGTTTGATTTCACCATCATATTTAGACAGATGCACCTGTAAGGTTTGAGATCTATCTAAAAACTTTTGGGAGCCCATATGCGGTCTCATTTGTTCTCTGAGATCCGCTATATTGGCCTCCAACAGCACATTTTTGGACCTACGTCTTCGAATCATTAGTTGTAACAATTTCTGTTCGCAGGCGTTAAAAAATTGGAACCATTCATCCGTCTGTGTAAGGTCCTCAATTCCATCGCCCGGGTGTACATCCCATCTCAAACTACGCGGTGTGAGATTTTTTGAGATATACATCTCAAATGACGCGATGTCCCACCACAAGCGAATTTGTTTTTCTAAATCAAATTGTCATTTTTTAAAACCTCTATCCAAATCTAAGTTTGGAGTGGGTTGTTGTAGGAATATCTCTTCTACATTGATCTCACGACCTTGCATAAAATTAAAAACATCCATGTCTGCAATACACCAAACTAAAAATTATTAGCTAAATTATGTGAGGAAAATGTGTATAATTTGCGCCACAGAGAAACAATGTTAATTCTCCCAACTAGTGGGTAGAATTACGTGTAATTAAACCTAAATATATTAAATATACCAGTTTAAGAGCTGCCACCTAAAAAAATTTCAGTGTGTGAAAATACAAGTAGAATCTTGTAGGCTTGCTTGTAGTAGATTTGGTCATGCCAGAAATAGTTATATTTCAAGCAGAATTACGTAGTAGCCATTTTGTGGCATGACAGGCATCATGATGCCCTACTAAATGGCTACTACGTAAACACAGTAACTTGATATGCCAACAGAGTAAATACCTAATCAAATGCCTTGAATTCTGCTTGAAATATAACTATTTCTGGCATGACCAAATCTACTACAAGCAAGCCATAGGCATAGCAATGGGCACCAAATTTGCCCCTAGTGTTGCCAACGCCTTTATGGCTCAGTGGGAAGAACTAGCGGTCTATACCAATATGCCAGCAGAACTCACACTATATAAAAGATACATCGATGATGTAATCATAATATAGAATGGCAGTAAACATAGTCTGGAAAACTATTTGAATGAGTTGAACAACAATGATAAAAACATCAAATTAGTTTGGAAAATAGATGAAAAATCAGTAGACTTCCTAGATTTAAACATCTCATTGGAAGAGAATAGAATTACAACAAAAACTCACTTTAAAGCAGTAGACACTAACAGCTACCTGTCCATAGATAGCTGTCACTTCAAACCATGGTTATATAACATCCCTAAAGGCCAACTGATAAGATTAAAGAGAAATTGCACGGAGGAAGAAGACTTCCAAGAACAAGCTAATTTCATTGGCAATAGGTTTGAAGAAAAAGGATACGACAGATCATGGTTGAATGAGCAGATCCAACATGTTCAAAATCTGGATAGAAAACCAATGTTGGAGAACAAAAAGATTACAACTGAAAAACAAGACAATGCACCATGTCTTATATTAGACTACAACACCCAACACAGGGATGTGAAGAAACTAATTAGACGACATTGGCACATATTACTAAGCAACAAGGACTTGAAACACATACTTCCTTCTAGACCTAACATTGTATTTAAGAGAGCTCCCACACTCAGAGACATATTGGTGAAATCAGTCATTGTACCCCCTCCGAAACCTAACTTTTCCTTTTTCGATGGAAAAGGTTTCTTTCCCTGTAGAAACTGTTACGCATGTAGACATGCGGGACGATTCCAGGGAAAAAGGAACACAGTTCACAGGTACCAATACAGGACAAACCTATCAGATTAAAGATTTTATAGGCTGTCATACCATAGGAGTCATATATGTACTTCAGTGTGACTGTAAATTGCAGTACGTAGGCAGGACCAAGAGAGCCTTGAAAGTACGAATAGAAGAACACGTACGCAATATAGCAAAAGGACGCACCAAACATAGCGTATCGAGACATTTTGCACAAGTACATAACCAAGACCCCAGCACTCTCCAATTCTGGGGAATTGAAAAATATAAACCATCCTGGAGAGGCAGTCACATGATAAGGGTTATCAGTCAAAAGG
The DNA here is from genome assembly GCA_029574335.1 of Rana kukunoris. Taxonomy (NCBI): domain Eukaryota; kingdom Metazoa; phylum Chordata; class Amphibia; order Anura; family Ranidae; genus Rana; species Rana kukunoris. The sequence continues at coordinate 359,097,781 of CM056049.1, read as the reverse complement.
AATCACGTTGGATTCACACATTGAACACATTAACCCCTACAGGCCTCAACGTGGACTTTGACCTCAACTGTTTCTTGAATAATTTTTAAGATCGTTCATTTATTGCATTTAGTCCAACCATGCACACATCTGACAGAAGTCCATTATCATGCACGGATACTAGTTGATCTATATAGAACCTATACTCATTAGAGATAATCCGAGTTCCAGTTATCAGCAGTATTTGTTTATTTGGCCACTACCATAGTGATTTCTAATACTCTTTTTATACTTTTATATATATATATATATATATATATATATATATATATATATTTTTTTTTTTTTATATATTTTATATATATTTTTATCCATTCATCCAATTATGTATTGATTCCCTGTACAGCCAGATGTTTAATTGTACAAATAAGTATCAATTACAATATGTTATCTGCTGACCTCAGGCTGTATGTGAAGTCATTGGTGTAGCCAGCTATATGCTAATACATTCGATTCAGATATGCCTCCCCATGTATTTATGCATATAATATCCCATACAGTAGACCACTCCATCTAGCATATATACACAGATACTCACACTGCTATACGGGTTGGATAACAGAAATACATTTGTTTCCGTTCCATCTTCTCGTAGTGTCTTTTATATGCTCCGATAATGTTAAGACTATATACAACATCATTGCATTTTATTGTATTGATTTTAATGGGTAAGCTATACCTACACATTGGCCCAGTTCGATGTGGTTTTTTAATTACACACAGTGTCATCTATCTTGGTGGACACTGTACTGATACATGTCACTCCTAGATAGTGCTATGTATTTTAGATTGCCGTTCGCGGCTCTGTCTAGTGCCAGAATGTAGTTCTATGACATGGACTTCAAGAAAATGGGGCTTTGTTTACTTCCGGTTACTGAGTACTTAAGGTCTGGCCCCACAGCCAATCAGCATCCCTGAAGAAGTCACGAGACCGTGACGTAACAACGTAGCAAGTGCGACCACGTGACACTCAGGCCTTGTACACACAATGTAATTTATCCGGTCGGAAACATCCGACGGATATTTCCCAGCGGACAAGGCAAATTTGTCTGTTGGTCTGATGAGCGTTCACACCATCGGACAGAAATCCCAGCGGACCAGAACGCGGGCACGTAAACCACGTACGACGTCACTATAAAGGGGAATGCCAAAGCCTACGGCGCCGCCCTCTGTTCCACTTTTGCTAGTTCCGTGTTAGTGAAGGTTTGGTTAGAGCTGATTCGTGCTTTTCAGTCTCCGCGCTTAACAGGTCGTATTTTCGGGTTCAGTGTGTGCTTGTGGGCTCGTATTTGTCATTCAGTGTCGCCGTGCGCGGCGTTTCTGCTTTGCAGTGCCGTCCTGTACGGTCGTATCTGTTAGACGTGCAATCTTTTCAGGTATTGCTGGATTTGGGGGTGCTTTCTGTTTGAGTGTGTTCTTGACTGACCAGCCGGCCGGTTTGAAGCCATGATGGAGCAGCAGCACAACTTTTCACGAGTTCGTGCTGTTTATGGGTTTTGTTCTGGAGTCTGTGTGCATTCCAGTGATTTGGACAGGAACAGTAGGAGGAGGAGTTCCTGGGCCAAGAATTGGTTGCGGCAGCGTAACCGATTCTCTCATATGTCTCTGCTTAGGGAGATCCGGGAGAATAATCCTGATGACTTCAGGAACTTTCTCCGTATGACAGACCCCGTTTTCCACCATCTGCTGGATCTCCTGTCCCCCTATATCACGAGGCAGGACACTGTGATGCGCCAAGCCATTCCGGCTGAGCAGAGGCTTATTGCCACGTTGCTGTACCTGGCGACTGGGAGGAGCCTGCAGGACCTCAAGTTCTCAACAGGCATCTCTCCCCAGGCGCTTGGGGTAATCATACCGGAGACGTGTTCTGCCATCATACAAGTGATGCAGGAGGAGTTTATTAAGGTTTCCTCCTTTAACATCACAATCTGTGTCTTTAATAATGTATGCCAATTTTAGAAACTTTTTTTGTTGGTTTTTCTAATTGCCATGATTGTAATATGCTGTGTGCTGAATGTTCCCTTTTCTCCCCATGCATGTTGTTAAGCTTTCCAGGTTAATTTTGTTTGGCCTACCTGCATATTTTTACCTTCAACACTACTAACCTATCCAGCATCATCTCCTAGGGACAAACACACCTTTTTTTGGTTTTGGCTCTCTTTTTTTGTCCTGCTCCATTGTAGTTCAACTCCCCCCCCTAAAAAAGTTTATTGCCCCATCAACAGGATGTGTAGTCTGATAATAATTGGCTCTAGATTTGTTGCCCTAAATACTCACTACACACTAATATTTAGAAATGTTAATACTGTGATGTTGCAGAATGATGTTTTGTTTACTAGTGTTTGCAATGTTTTTTATGTGCCAAAGTGCTAATTTTGTTTTTGCTTTTGTCCCCACAGTTTCGCTCCACGCCACAGGAATGGCAGACTGTGGCTGCCCACTTTGCCCAGCGTTGTGTTTTTCCAAACTGCAGAGGGGCAATTGATGGGAAGCACGTCCGCATAGTGCCGCCACCTCTTTCGGGGTCGTACTATTATAACTACAAAGGTTTTCATAGTATCGTGTTGATGGCGGTGGTGTCGGCAGACTACGAATTTTTGTATGTGGACGTGGGGAAGAATGGCCGGCTGTCTGATGGGGGAGTGTTCGCGCGGATCGAATTTTACAGGCGTCTACAAACTGGTGGTCTTGAACTGCCACCGGATGAAGACAATGTGGAAGGACTTTGTTTGTTTTTTTAGCGGACGAGGCTTTCAGGCTTGGACCTCACCTCATGCGGCCTTTTCCCCAGAGGACCCTTACCCCGGAGAGGAGGGTCTTCAATTTCCGGCTGGCCAGGGCCCGGAGGGTAGTCGAGAATGCCTTTGGGATACTCGCCAGCCGGTTCCGCCTGTTCCAGACAGCGATATATCTGACGGAATATAAATTTTACTCGGTTATTTTGGCCTGCTGCATATTGCATAATTTTTTACGCAGGCATTCCCAGATGTACCTACCCAACATCGGTGCTGAGGCAGGACTACCCTCAGATACCCTTCCTGGGCTGGACACTGGTCGCGCTGGCTCGGTCACCGAATCTGCTCGTGAGGTACGCGACAAATATGTTGAGTACTTTATGGGTCGGGGGGCCATAGCTATGCCAGATTAATATTTCTTTCTAATTCGGCCCCCAAAAGAAAGAAATATTCCAAAGAACTAATAAATAATTTGACCATTGGACTTTATTCAGTTGTTTGTCATTATTGCTTTTTCTCTTTTGATCTGTCTTCCAGGTTCTGAAACTAGTGCACTTATTGTGCTCAATTTAGTTAGCAGGTTTTAGTAAATACACACAATTGCACATTCTAGTCACTCTTCTACAAACTGGAGCCTACAAAAAAGAAGCCACTGCTTTTTGCGTTTTTTTAAGGAAAAATTTGATTTTTTTTTAATTTGGTGTTTTTCCCAAAATCTTTGGCTTTTCTTAGAAAAATGTGTTTAGAAATGATTTATTTCTTCAAAAAAATGTTTTTGGTTTTGACAAACATATGTAACAATGGAACTCACAAAGTTCAACCTTTTATTTAGCATACCAAACCCAGGCGACGTGGTCTTATGTCACCCCGGAATCCGCCAAAATTTGAGGATGCACACATGCTGTGTGTGTGATGGGCCAAATGGTGAATTCTCGCCTGAGATCCCATGCCAAATGTTCACATGTGCTATCTGCCATCATGGGTGGTCAATGTATGTGGTTTGTGGGTGCAACCCCTTTCTCTCACCTACTTGATAAGCGAGGAAGGGGTTGCACCCACAAAGCACAGACAATCGATGTACTGTGATGGCAGATAGCACATGTGAACACACACTGGGGTTTATTTACTAAACAGTGCAAACTCAGGCTTATTTCTGCATATAAGCCAATCAGCTTCTAAATTTAGCTTATTCAATTAAGCTTTTGCATCTAAACATGGAAGCTGATTGGTTTATATGCCAAGTGAGGCTGCTTTTGCACGTTATAGCTTTACTAAATAAACCCAAGTGTGTGTGTGTGTGCATCCTCAAATTTTGGCGTATTTTAATGTAAAAATATACAACATCTTTGAGAGTGGGGTGGTTGGGGGGGGCAGGGGGGTGCAGATGGGGGGGATAGTCTTCTATATACGTCCCAAAATATCTAGCATGTTTTTGAAGTTTTGGTCCATCACCACCATTCTTTCCCTCATATTGGCCAGCTCCGTGCTGCACTCCATTATCTGCTGTATTAGGATTTGTGCACTTGCACGAGAAAAATTAGGAGCAACAGATGTGCTAATCCCATCTTCATCCCCTAAAAATGACAAAATCAAAAAAATACATTGTAAGTAAGTAAGGTGCAGGCCTATCTACATCTCTTTTTCCCTGCAAAGCTGGGGTGTCACTGACCTGTTGTACTGAGAAGTTCAACATCTTCTACAACTTCTCCTTCTTCTTCAACTTCTCCTTCCTCCACCAATCCCCCTTCCTCCACCAATCCGACATCATCCACCAATCCGCCTAATTCCACCAATCCGCCTAATTCCACCAATCCGCCTTCCTCCACCAATCTGCCTTCCTCCACCAATCAGCCTTCCTCCACCAATCCGCCTTCCTCTTCTCTCCCTTCCTCCTCTCCTTCTTCCTCCTCTCCTTCTTCATCATCCTCCACCTCCACAATTTTTTTTTGCCGTTTTGGAGACAGTGTGGGCCTCCCTGACTCCTCATAGCGCTGTCCTCTTCTTTCCCCTAAAAACCAACAAAAAAAAGGAAACTCATCAGCAACCAGATATTTTTGGAGGGCCTAATTTGCAAACATTGCTTAGAAGTGGCGTTACAATTGTAGTTTTGGGCTTATTCCAGCAAAAACCATATTCATTTTTTTGGTAGATGACTTCTCCCAAGCTGTGATATAATGAGCCTTTTTGGTGAAGTGACACACATGGCTGGCCTCCTGAATAAGTAGTTTTTGGAGTCCCTTCACCAAAAGTACAAATTACTATTTTATGGGGGGAGACACAGGTTCTCTAAATTACAGATGTGAAAACAGCTGCTTATTAGGTTATCTCATCACTGTGTGAATGAATGAATCCTGTTTGCCTTTTAAAATCAACTTAGTTTGCACAACCACATCATATTTTCCACATTGTTTCTATAAAGCATTGTTCTTGGACCCGCGGATTTAGGAGAAACTAGGTGATGGAACGATGTTGCCTACGATCGTGGCAAGTCATCGGATTTATTAGACAAACATTACTAATTTTACAATGCAGGGGTTCAAAAATACAAGCAGGCCAACGAGGCAGGTGGCGAAATAGACGGATGGATTTGCTCAAAGGGAAGGAGGCAACAATGCAGCTTATCAACCGATATCGGGATATGCCCCTTCTTTGGGACACCAAGCACCCGGAATATTTAGACACAGTGAAGAGAGCGGCAGCACTTGATGAGATTGCTACATACCTGCACACTTGGGTGCCAAGTTGCACAGGCGACATGGTTAAGGATACATTTAGTAACCACAGGAGAAGCTACAGAAATGTCTATAAAAAACGCAAATATCAATAATCAGGATCAGCAGCAGCTAAGAAAAAGGAACCCAAGCTCTGGTACTACAAAGAGCTCAGTTTTTTGAACGATGAACTGGATGGCAGGCCTTCTGATTCAACACTACCTTCCAGCCTTCCTCCCAGCGGAACTTCCCCGGATCCCAGGAGCCCTGCAAAATCTGAAGCGGGGCTGGCTGACATGGAGCCAGATCTGGCCATTTTCGATGAGGTATAGTATTTTCCAATATATTTTGGTGCTGCTATTTATTTTCAATTAGTGAGTTGATCTGGTAAACAAAAAACAAACCTTGGGAAGAAAAACCAAAGTTGTGGGCCTACAAATAGGTGTCAGGGATGCCAAATGCAGGGGTCAGAATGACAGTCTGTTTAATTAAAATTAATACTAACTAAAACAGTCTAGAGAAAGAAAATGTGTGTGATTGATTGTGCAAAATATTACAACATGTCCCTTTTTTATACACAGGAAGAAGAGACCAGCCAGGAGGTGGCAGCTCCTGAGGCCCATGTCAGCCAGGCGGAAGGGGGGAGTGGCAGCCAGAAGGAGGCCGGGCCAAGTGAGGTGCAGCAGGTCCCCAGGCCCAGGCTGAGCACCATCAGCCAAGTTCCTCCACTCCAGATGAGGCCACCAGCTGCAAGGAGGCGCAGGAGTGTGGTGCACGACGAGAGCCTGGAGGTTATAGGGGAGGCTGCTGAAATCATGAGGGCCCCCCTCAACCCCACGGAATGCTACAGTGCGTTTGTGGCCAATGAACTCAACCAAGGGGGAGAGGAGCAAAAAAGCCTGGCCAAGGACATCATTAATCAGGTCCTGGCCAGGATGAAAAGGGACGAGCTGAGCAGGGACACTGTGCTGTGTGACCCGGTCTGGCCTGCTCCCCGTCATCATCATCCTCCTCCTGCTGCCACATCACCCCCACCTGCAAGGGTCCGTGGACAGACCCGTGGAAGTTTCGCTGGAAGGAAGTCTGGAAAGAAGTCGAGAAGGTGATTCCCTGCCATCCAGTTGATTGTCCAAAAAAATTAGCTCATTGGAGTAGCACAGCTTGGGTTCCTTTGTTCATGTGCTGCTGATTCTGATTTTTGTTATTGACTCCTGAGGTTACTAAATGTATCCTTAGTCATGTTGTAATTCCCAAGTCTGCATGTATGTTGCAATCTCATCAAGTGCTGCCGTTCTGGTGATTTATAATTTATTTTTTGGCCGGAAATAAATGGCTTTTGTAGTCACTTTCAAACCTTGTCTATTGTGTTTTATACTGTGGTGAGTAAGCATCAGCGACGCTGGATGCACATTGTTGTGTACGGTCTCAAATAAAATGTGGCATTTGCAAAGGACACAAACATCTTGGGGGGGGGGGGGGTGGGGGACCTTTTGTGGTAGAACTTGGTAAACCCAAAAGAAGCTTAAAATATTCCAAAAATGAAAACACCCCCCCCCCCCTCAAAAAAAGGGAAAAAATAAAGGATGAAACAACAAAATGACATAATTTAGGAAAATAAAAGGGATTTAAAAAAAAAAAAAACATGATGAAACAACAAAAATAACATAATTTGGAAATATTCCTAAACCGTAAAATACAACTAAAAAAAAAAAAACACACCAAAAAAATAAATATGATACGCTTAACATTAAGTCAAAATAGACATAATAAAAATGTGGAGAACGGAAACAAATGTGGGGACATCTGGCTAGCAAACAGTGTCAAATAGAAAAAACACTAACGAAAATGCAAGCTTTCAGTATGTGACATCGGGACAAAATTGCATCAGCAAAAGAACGGGTTTCTTCTAGCAAGAGAATAAATAACAAAAAAATGCTAGAAACGGGACACTATATAGAGAGTTTAGGTGACGAATGTGCCAGGTCCCAAACAAACGCGAGTTTTACCTGAACGAGTGCTCCCGTCCCATCGTTTTGACTGAGCATGCGCGGGTTTTTGGTCCGATGCTTTTGTGTACTAACGAGCGGACATATCCGACGGACATGTGTCCGGCGGAAATATTTCAAAGCATGCTTTGGAATTTTTCCGCAGGAGAAATCCGGCAAAACGGTCCGTTTGCCCATACAGACGAGCGGATTTTTCGGATGAAATGGTCCGTCGGACCAGTTTCAGCGGATTTATTCCCTCGTGTGTACAAGGCCTTACAGTCAGACGTAAGACGACGTTTGTACTCGCCGTGCCCTGTCACCATATCAGTTACTGTTTGGCGTTTTTTATCGTGTTATGCATGTAAGAGGCTTATTTTTTCATTAAACCCCCCTATTTTTATACGGGCTTCACTATCTTGGTGTCACTTTTTTATCTCACGCTCTGACCTGCATTCTTGAGCTGCCAGATTCCAGGATCTACATCTCGGATGACCATCCAAAAAGCACAGCACCAAAGAGCCTAACAGACACAACAAGAGAAGGAACCAGCATTGCCCACCTGTTGCATTGTTACCTCCATCCTAAGGTAAGGGCAATATGAGACCGAATATCGGATGTGCTCACCCTTTATAGAAGACCCATTAGCCACTTCTGACCCATCTCTTCTTTCCACCATAGACTCTCATCACTGTCATCACTGTTCACCAACCCACACCCCGTGTGGGATCAGTTCACATTTAGTGTCAGTCTGCTCTGTCACACACCAGAACAGCATTTTGTCTTTATTTGATTTAATACTTTTTTTTTTTTATTTGTATATTGTGCACTTTTACACATACACTTTAGCGCTTATCACTTTATATTATTTATCCATTAGCGGTTGTGTTACCTTTAGATACTGCGGCGTTAGTTCACATATATTCACTCTTGCTATTTGCTACATTCCAACACTCGCAGTAGCGCAATAGAATTCTCACCTTACATTGCACAATGCTTAGATCGAATTAATAACACACATAGATATTTTGCTTATAGGTTCTATGAGCAAGGGAACAAATGTGGGCGGCTTCTGGCTAAACAACTTAAAAAACAACAAGAGTCTAGACATGTCCATAGCCTATTAATACGAAACAAAAAGACAGTGGAAACTCAGGCCATAGTGAGAGAATTTCATAGATTCTATGAAAATTTCCAATGAATAATCCCCTTTACAGTGGGGATCGAAAGTTTGGGCACCCCAGCTAAAAAAATTGTATTAATGTGCATAACGAAGCCAAGGAAAGGTGGAAAAATCTCCAAAAGGCATCAAATTACAGATTAGACATTCTTATAATATGTCAAAAAGAGTTCGATTTTACACTTTCAAGATTACAGAAAACAAAAAAATGGCATCTGCAAAATGTTGTGCACTCTGCAGAATTTATAGCATGCACTGCCCCCTTTGCAAAACTGAGACCTGCCAGTGTCATGGATTGTTCTCAATCACTGTCTGGGAAGACCAGGTGATGTCAATCTCAAAGGTTTTAAATACCCAGACTCATCTGACCTTGCCCTAACAATCAGCACCATGGGTTCTTCTAAGCAGTTGTCTAGAAAACTGAAACTGAAAATAGTTCATGCTCACAAAGCTGGAGAAAGCATTTTCAGATGTCAATATCCTCTGTTCGGAATGTAATTAAGAAATGGCAGTCATTGTTTTATGGGCCTGATGCATGCTCTTTATTCGAATCCCCAAGCTTACTTCAGGCTCCAAGGATATTACTCTAAGCCGCTATCCATACCGAAGGGCACTAGACAAGGATGTCCACTATCTCAGCTTGTCTTTGCAATAGCAGTTGAGACTCTAGCCATTTCCATTCGCCAAAACCCTAATATACAGGGAGTTACTTGTGGCCCTCAAATCCATAAATGCGGTCTCTTTGAAGATAATATTCTCCTCTTCCTCACGCCTTCTATAACCTCTCTGCCCAACCTGTGCCACACCTTAGAGGACTTTGCCAAGATTTCAGACCTTCGGGTTAACTATTCTAATTCCCAAGCGCTAAACATATCCCTTCCGTTCGACACCGCTGCCCTCTTACAAAAAAAAAAAAAAAACGTTAAATTTGAATGGAGTGACTTCTCCAATAGATATCTGGGAATTAACCTCACGACAAAATATGAGACTCTCTATGCAAGTAACTATGCCCCTATGTTCAGAAAGTTGGAATTAGATCTCATATCCTGGTCAAAGAACAACCTCTAATGACTTGGGAGAATTAACTCTGTGAAGATGACGCTGCTGCCCAGGCTGTTATACCTGTTCCGCTCTCTTCCTATACCAATTAAAAAAGATCATATCAAATCACTTCAAAGCAAAATACTCAAATTCACTTGGAGAAAGGCAGGTTACAGACTTCCTCAACAAACACTATACTTACACAGAAAAAAGGGAGGACTGGGTTTACCTCACCTACACAAATATTATCTGGCAGCCAGAATAGCTCAAATGTCGGTAATCTACTCCAAATACGAGAAACCGGATTGGGTACAAATAGAAAGACAGGCAGTACCTCGATTTACCCTAGACTATATGCTCTGGGGTCCCCCGAAAAACCGCCCCCCGATTATGGCCCCCACCCTTTCCCATACTTTTGCTCTCTGGGACTCTATGCGGACTCACCCTTCTCTGGTGTCAGAATTCAAACCATCGACCCACCTCTTTAACAATTCAGATTTCCCTCCAGGAAGGAATATCTTGGCATTTAAATGGTGGTTGGATAAGAGACTGTACCGAATCAGACATTTTTTCACAGCTGCGGGTCCTATCACCCTTACCCACTGTATCAAAAAGCTCGACCTGCCCACTTCTGAAATATTTAGGTTTGGACAAATTTCTAATTTCTTGCACACGATCTGGTCGGATAAGCCCCTTTACCCTTGGTTCACCGATTATGATCTATAGCGTGGTCAGGCCATGGACCAGAAAGGGGGGATCTCGATGGTCTATTCGTCACTTGTCTCCACAACTTCTAAGTCATCCTACATGCAATCCTGGGAATCGGATTTTCAATTTCGGTGGGACCTGGAGGCAGTGGCGTAACCAGAGTTATGGGCGCCCGGGGCAGAATTTTTTTTTCGCCCCCCCCCCCCCCTTGTATAATCATCCACTCTGGTTATAAGGATCTGTAATGTATCCCTCTCAGGGCTTTCAGCATGTAAGGGGTAAATTATTGCAGGATTAATCATTTAACCCCTTACTGTAAGGGATTAACAGACTGACCCCCCCCCCCCCACAATCACAGATCCCCCATCACAGACTGACCCCCCCACAATCACAGATCCCCCATCACAGACTGACGCCCTAAATAACAGACCTCTCATCACAGATGGATCCCCCCAATCACAGATAGACCCCCCACAATCACAGACCCCCTATTTAACAGACCTCAGACAGTAACCCCCACCATAGTGCAGACCTCAGACAGTAATCCCCAGTAGTGCAGACCTCAGACAGTAACCCCCACAATAGTGCAGACCTCAGACAGTATACCCCAGCATAGTGCAGACCTCAGACAGTATACCCCAGCATAGTGCAGACCTCAGACAGTATACCCCAGCATAGTGCAGACCTCAGACAGTATACCCCAGCATAGTGCAGACCTCAGACAGTATACCCCAGCATAGTGCAGACCTCAGACAGTATACCCCAGCATAGTGCAGACCTCAGACAGTATACCCCAGCATAGTGCAGACCTCAGACAGTATACCCCAGCATAGTGCAGACCTCAGACAGTATACCCCCAGCATAGTGCAGACCTCAGACAGTAACCCCCAGTAGTGCAGACCTCAGACAGTAACCCCCAGTAGTGCAGACCTCAGACCTCAGACAGCGGCGTGTGTGGTTTCCCTCAAGCGCGGGCTCCTCCTCCTCTGTGGGTGTGAACAGAGAGGAGGGCTGCCGCCGGGTGTACCAAGATGGCCGCGCTCCGGAGCTAGGCCGAAGCCGTGGACTTTCCTAGGCCGAGGCTCCGGAGCGCTCCGCGGAGCCGGTGGATGGATTCGCCCCCCCCCCCCATTTTTCGCCCGGTGCGACAGCCCCCCCTGCCCCCCCCCGCTACGCCAGTGCCTGGAGGTCTGGCAGAGGGAAGGCTTCAACTCCTTCAAAGGCATCTTGAACACTACTTTAATGGAAGCAAGTCTAAAAGTTATATCCAGATGGTATTATACTCCCTCTAGATTATCCTCCATTTTTCCTACAGCTGATCCTCTGTGTTTCAGAGGATGCCAGCTTATAGGCACAATGTCCCACATCTGGTGGGAGTGCCCCAGAATACGATCCTTCTGGAAAAAAATATTCAATATGATTGACAAGCTTGTGGAATGCCAGATTCCCAGAACCCTAATGATCGCCCTTTTTAACGCCTATGTCCCTAAAACATCTAAGGCCTCCCACCGGCTAATACACTTCATTATTCTAGGGGCTAAACTCACGGTGGCAAAAGCCTGGAAAACTCCGAAACTCTCCTTCCCAGCGGTAATCAGGAAGGTCTCTTGGATAATGGCGCAGGAGAAGCTCTCCAGCATACTACTGGATACGTTCAGAAAATTTTAATCTATCTGGGAATCCTCGGCTAATTATCTGGGTACCCCACTGAACTCCAACACTCTCTCAGCTTAATCTTTGACGTGCGCCCAGTCTGATGCTTCTATCTTTCTTTCTCCCCCCCTATCTCTTCCCTTTACTCTGGCTTTTATACCCTCCTTTCCTCTCTTACCCTCCCTTTTTACCCCCTCCTTTGTGTTAAGACTACAGGCAAGAGCGACAGGTTGCCTTATATTATCTCTCCATTACAGAGTATTGTTTTTGTTTTGTTTTTTTTTTCTCTTTCTTCTCTTTAAAGGATAATATTCACCATGACAATTTTTTCTCGCCCTCCTAGACAAGGTTGGTGCGGTTGGGTGCTGGGTACTCCTTTTCTGGTACAGTTAGTTCCTATATGGGGTATCGGGGGGCGGGAGATGCCATTGCACAGTGCACTAGGAACTCTTCACTTACATTAATCTCACCATGGTACTCTTTTTTCAGATGTTCCATTATTTATCCTGTTTGTGTACGCTCGTTGCTCTTTCATCTGTATGGCTGAAGTCATTTTATATCTTAGCTTTACACCTGCTGTTGCTTTTGGAATGTATTTTCTATTACCTCAAAATAAAATACTTTGAAATTAAGAAATGACAGTCATCAGGAACAGTGGAAGTTAAAGCAAGATCTGGAAGACTAAGAAAAATATCGGACAGCTTGCAGGATTGTGAGAAAAGCAATTCAAAACCCACGTTTGACTGCATGATCCCTCCAGAAAGATCTGTCAGACACTGGAATTGTTGTACACTATTCCACTATGAAGAGATACTTGTACAAATATGGTCTTCGTGGAAGAGTCATCAGAAGAAAACCTCTTCTACGTCCTCACCACAAAAATCAGCGTTTGAACTTTGCAAATGACAAGCCTGATGCATTTTGAAAACAAGTTCTGTGGACCGATGAGGTTAAAATAGAACTTTTTGGCTGGAATGAGCAAAGGTACATTTGGAGAAGAAAGGGCACAGAATTTTGAGAAAATACCTCTGTCCAACTGTTAAGCATGGGGGTGGATCAATCATGCTTTGGAGTTGTATTGCAGCCAGTGGCACAGGGAACATTTTACAAGTAGAAGGAAAAATGGATTCAATAAAATTTCAGCAAATTTTGGATGGTAACTTGATGCCATCTGTGAAAAAGCTGAAGTTAAAGAGAGGATGGCTTCTACAAATGGATAATGATCCTAAACAAACTTCAAAATCCACAGGGGATTACATCAAGAGGCGTAAACTGAAGGTTTTGCCATGGCCTTCACAATCTCCTGACCTCAACATAATTGAAAATCTATGGATAGACCTTAAAAGAGCAATGCTTGACAGACAGCCCAAAAATCTCAAAGAACTGGAAGACTTTTGTAAGCAAGAATGGGCAAAGATACCTCAAACATGAATTGAAAGACTCTTGGCTGGCTACAAAAAGCATTTACAAGCTGTGATACTTGCCAAAGGGGGCAGTAAAAGGTAATAACTCTGCAGGGTGCCCAAATTTGCAGACGCCATTTTTTTGTTTTCTTTAATTCTGAAAGTGTAAATGATGGAAACAAAATATAACTTTTTTTGATATATTATAAAAATGTCTAATCTGTAATTTGATGCCGTTTGGTGATTTTTCCATCTTTCCTTGGCTTTGTTATGCACATTAATATAATTTTTTACTTGGGGTCCCCAAACTTTCGATCCCCACTGTATATGTACCGGTATGTTAAGCTTTTGTGATCACTGTCAACAAGACATCAGCCAGGAGTTTGAAAATTGATCAGCCAGAAAGATATCACACGCTTTGGTTCTCTAATTCACCCAGACTAAATCAGCCAATAACTTTTCATACAGCTCGGGCAGAAGGAAGGGAAAGAAACCTCATAGTGTGAAACTGTAAAGCCTTTAATCAAAATAAATAACCCCTGCCCTTATATCATTGCACTTTCAAACATAATATCCAAACAAGCATTCAATATTGGTATTGCACTGTGTATTTGGTTCCGATAATCTCACCACCTCTCTTGGAGCTGTGATCATCCCGGGAGGGGATCAGAGCCGGTAACAGATGCAGCAAGCCATGTGGTATGCCTAGATGCTTTTCACTTTGTCAATAGGTGTCAATAGGCATAAAGCAAATTCTTTCTCAGCAGTTCCATGTCATTTTTAGTCTCCTTCTGATGCCCCGTACACACGATCACTTTTTGTGATGAAAAAAAATGACATTTTTTAAAATGTCATTTAAAATGATGGTGTGTGGCCAAAATGTCATTTTATGTCTTCTGAAAAATGACCAAAAAAAAATTCGAACATGCTTGAATTTTTTATGTCATTTTTCGAAATGTCATTTTTTGTGTCATAAAAAATGATGGTGTGTGGGCAAAACTACGTAAAAAATGACGTTTTAAACCCGCACATGCCCAGAAGCAAGTTAGGAGACGGGAGGTAAAACTACCATTCATAATGGAGTAAGCACATTCATCACGCTGTAACAGACAAAAAAGCAGGAATCGTCTTTTACTAACAAGTAACCAGCTAAAAGCAGCCTCAAGGCAAATAGAACTTCCCCTTTAGAGTGCCGTCACTTTGTTCATCATTTTCCAAAAATGATGGTGTGTACGCAACGTCATTTTTGAAAATGAAGTTTGAAAAATGTTGTTTTTTTTCATGACAAAAAATTACATTTTTTTTCATCACAAAAAGTGATCGTGTGTACAGGGCATAAGGAGTCCTATAGCCATGAGCTCCTCTGTCCATCACTGAAAAAAATTCTCAATAGTCTGACACCCTTCTTTGCTAACCATGGTACAGTACTTTGAATTCAGCCACATACTTGAACTGAAATCTCCCAGTACTGATGCACCTGGCTCTATCCTCAAGCAAAATACAATAAGTTATGCTCTTCTTACTGAGGGCAGCGTTATGTACGACACCCTGTGGGAACACATGAACTCACAAACCAAACTATGCAGATAGAAATATAGGGGGTAGAGTGTGGTTTCAATCAGTCTGCCAACATCCTAATAACATTGAAACAAAGAATATGTGCACATGTGCCATGCAACACAGCAACTGTGCCATCAATTGTCACCACTGTGCCATGCCATCAAATGCAGTCACTGTGCCATCAATTGTCACCACTGTGCCATGCCATCAAATGCCACCACTGTGCCATCAATTGTCACCACTGTGCCATGCCAAACGCCACCACTGTGCCATCAATTGTCACCACTGTGCCATGCCATCAAACGCCACCACTGTGCCATCAATTGTCACCACTGTGCCATGCCATCAAATGCAGCCACTGTGCCATCAATTGTCACCAATGTGCCATGCCATCAAACGCAGCTACTGTGCCCATCAATTGTCACCACTGTGCCATGCCATCAAATGCAGTCACTGTGCCATCAATTGTCACCACTGTGCCATGCCATCATATGCAGTCACTGCATATCAATTGTCACCACTGTGCTATGCCATCATATGGAGTCACTGTGCCATCAATTGTCACCACTGTGCCCCATGCCACTGTGCCCCATGATGCCACTGTGCCCCATTATGCCCCTTTCCCTGTAAAAAGCACTTACCTGATGCTTTCATGTCCTCCCTCGATGTCTTCTGCCGCCGTGGAGAAGCTTCAGCCAATCAGGTTCCTGATAACCAGAATCCGGGAACCTGATTGGCTGAAACGGCCGTCAGTCTTATGCAAGGAACGCAGATTGCCTGCGCTCAGAGTATAGACTTCCGAGAGCCGGAGGGCGGTACTGGAAAAGCCTATCAGAGCCGCTGGCTTTGATAGGCAGTTCCCCTCAGCCAACCAGCTGCCGCTATTCGGGTAACCGGCGACCCATGTCCGGTTATAGGAATAGACCAGGCAGCTGGCAACAATGATAACTCACAATCAATGCATTGCATTGAATGTGTGTTATTTGCGAGAGGGGGTGGCGCTGTAGCGCCCTCTATAGACGGCCGCCAGAACTTCGGCTAAAATGTCAAAATGACATTTTAGCCGAATAAAAGTTCTTAAGGGGCCAGTTTTTTTTTTTTTTTGTGACTGCGGGAGGGGGGGCGGCGCCCGTGCGTCCCTATGGGCGGGCCGCCACTGGTAGAAACATTGAAATAAATGGACTTATGTCCTAATTAAATGACATTGCAACAATAATCAATACATGGCATTGTCTTCGGTTTCTAATGATTAGGTTACCAAAACTTTCCACCCCAGTGAATGTGTGATTCTAATCCACTATTGACAATTTTCAAACAATAACTTAATATTATTTTCTATTGCTATAGAAATGTTTGTATCCATACCAAATTAGACCGTGGACTGCTGTGGGCAACATGTTTTATGATAAAGGTACTGTCTTGAGAACACACACGCATGTAAGATAATGGCACTGCAACCCAACCATGCAATCAGGGCTGGCAAGAGCTCTCTGTTTCCACTGTTTGCCTGACTTGTGGTCTCCACCCTGCAACACAAAAGTCATTTTATGTAGATAAAGTCGGAAACCAGGTGAGGATGAATACAACTCCTCTTTATTTTGTCCACATGTTCTAAAACAGAGCCAACACTAAGGCGGCGTACACACGACCGAGGTTCTCGCTGGAAACCAGCGAGAACCTCGCTGGAAGCTGCATTCCAGCAAGGACCTCGGCCGTGTGTACACAGAGTGCTCGCCCCGCCCGTCGGGAATCCCGTCGAGCGAAAAGAGAGCACGCTCTCTTTTTGCTCGACGGCCCACCTGGATGAATGGCTGGTTGCCATTCCCGACGGGCGGGTCACCGATTTCGACAGCCGGCAGAGAACCTCGACGGGCGGAACGATGTGTTCTGCCCGTCGAGGTTCTCTGCCGTGTGTACACGGCCTTACCCATTTGAGTGTATTAAGACCTTACTCATAGTTCATGAACTAAAATGAGAAGTTTTATTCACCCTCACCTGGTTGCTGACTGTATCTACATGGAACTGTCCTGAACACTTTTAGGTTTTCCAGTGTTGAATAACATACTCTTGCTATATAATGTCAGATCTGCATTACATATTTACTGTTTGTGGTTAAACTTTGTTCTTAAAGGAGTTGTAAAGGATTTTTATTTTTGTTTTGCTGAAATGACTGTTTACAGGGTATAGAGACTTAATAGTTAACTGATTCCTTTTAAAAATGATCAAAAATAGATAAAAATCAATCATATAATGTGCCTGTAGTTTCAGTTTCGTTTTTCAGCTAGTTTCATGCTTCTGTGAAGGACAGAGACACAGAGCCAATACAGGGCAGTGTTTGTTTTTAAAATGAAACTGATTGGTTCTGAGGGGTTTTAGACACACAGTAATCACACCTTCTTGATTAGAGACCACAGAGAGAAGCTTCCAGTACTTTTTTCATAAGGAAACAGACAACCAGGAAGTGTGCAGAACAGAGAAGGATTACAGCAAAAACGAACAATGAGGACATGAAACCAGGATTGCATCAGGGTAAAGGAAGCTAGCTAAATCTTTTTTTTCCTTTAGTGACCCTTTAAATAATATAGTATTTAGTTCCCAATGTGTATTTGTGGCCATGGGAATGCTTATTACTGTCACAGTCTGTAATTTTATCCTTTCAACATAGAACCTTATGCAGCGTACACATGACTGCTTTTAATGTCATGGAAAAAACTTGACGGGATTCTTGTCAAGCCTGCCTTGCATACACACGATCATGAACAAAAAATGCTCAAGCAAAACGTAGTGACGTACAACACGTACAATGGCACTATTAAGGGGAAGTTCCATTTTGAACTTGGGGCTGCTTTTGCATTAGTAAAAGTTTGGTGAGAGACAATTTGCGATTTTCAGTCTGTTACAGCGTGGCGAATGTGCTATATCCATTACAAACATTAGTTTTACCAGAACGAGTGCTCCCATCTCATAACTTGCTTCTGAGCATGCACGTTTTTTCCCATGGGTAAAGCCCACACACGGCCATTATTCACGACGTGAAAAACGACAACGTGAAAAATAACAAGAAAAATTAGAGCATGTTCTAAATTTTTAATGCCCTTTTTTCACGTTGAGAAAAATGCTCTGGAGCCTAAACACGATAGTTTTTAATGACCAATTCAAAAAATTGTATTTTTTTTCGTCATGAAACACATTACACATGTGTTGCAAATGTGCCTATATCCAATCATCTCTCATACAAATACTCCCAGATTTAAAGTATGTGTGCTATGTGGTGCTAACTTCCCTAAATAGATAATAGGCAATGTTTAGGCCTCATGCACACTGGCAATTTTTTGAAGTTTTTACAGCAGCTGTTTTTGGCAGTAGACTTTTCTACAGTCAATAAACTCTCCATCATGTTTTCCTATGTGTTCAGGTGTTTTTGAGCCGTAAAAAAACTAGTGTGTTCTGAGAGACTTTTTTCAGCTGTAAAAACGCTCTAACGCTGATAAACGTCGAAAAAACACTGATAAACACTCAAAAACATCACTCACCAGCGTTTTTTAGCGTTTTTGATCCATTGAAAAAAAAGAAAAACAAATATTTTCTTTAAAAAAAACGCTGATGCTGTAAAAACGCTAATAAACGCTATTGGGAAAAAAACATTGAAAAAAGCTGAAAAAAGTTAAAAAACTCACTGCAAAGCTACTGGAATTTTATAAAGTTATTTAAATGTCCAGTGTGCATGGGGCCTTATGCCGCGTACACACGGTTGTTTTTTGTGACGAAAAAAAACTTTGTTTTAAAAAACGTCATTTAAAATGATCGTGTGTGGGCAAAACGTTGTTTTATGTCTTCTGAAAAACTACCAAAAAAAAAATTCGAACATGCTTGAATTTTTTATGTTGTTTTTCTGACGCCAGACATGGCAGCATACCTACGATATAGCTCGCCCCTATATCCACCCACAGGACACGTGATAACTCTCTATAAAACTCTGACTGTGAGCTACCTCCCCCATTCTCCTTTTTGTCCTCAAAGTTCAACCTACAGACCGTTTCATTCAGGATAAGCCCTTACCTGCCGACTATGTCAAAGTTCCGGCTGGGTTCAGCCTCTCCCAGTTCGAGGTCCCACATCTTAGGCACGCTAAATGCACCAACAAGGTGGGGAACCCCTTCTGGTGGTCTTCTGGGGTTGAGGGGTTCTCTAATCAGAGACGACAGTCCTCCTTTGGCATTGCCGGCGATGGAGTCTGATTTTAGCAAGCTGGGACTGCATGATGACTTCTTTCCTATGAAAGCCCTTTCCAGGTCTGTCAGTTTCTTTCTTGTTCTCATGTCTTTAAAGGCCCTATACACACTGCAACTTTTGTTGTCTGATTTCCTTTAGAGTTGCCAGGACCATGTGGTGCCTGCCTGATTGCATACAGGTTGAGGCTTTAGGGTTTGGCCTCATGTTGTGTGGTTTTGATAAATCTCAGGGAAAAAAAAAAAAAAAAAATCTGCAGAAGATTGTATGGTGTGTAGCCAGCTTAAAGGTGTCATTTTGTGTGGATGGGTATTGGCCTTTCCTAATTGTATTAGAGTAGAGGTGAGAGAGGACTGAGTCTCAGGTGATAGAATTGCAGGGAGCAGATGGAGAGGTAATGAATGTCTTTTCTATTCAAGCATCTAGAGAGGAAGCATCTCCTTCTGAGGTAAGTCTTATCTATCCTAGTATTGGGGATATATGGGGGGGGGTAAGGAGCAATGTATTACTAGGGGGATGGGGGTTTTTGGTTTTTGCCAGATTTATTTTGTTTAAATTATTACTATTTGTAAAAAAAAAAAAAAAAGGCTGAGATATATGTATATATTTTTCTCTTTCGCTTTCTTTATTTCTGTGGTCATGCAGTCCCCCATGCACCTTTCAGTAACTCCCATCAGCATGAGCCTACTGCCACATAACAAAGACCACCCCCACTATCAGGCAAAGGGCCAAATTTTGGTAAGTAAGAAGACGCGGGAGAAAAGAGTGCATTGAGCCCTGACGAGCGTGCCTTCTTATCTGTTGCAACCCCAGCCGCTCACACCCACTTAAGGAGGTTCGGAGGCCCTCTCTGGATCATCAGGATTTTCAGGGCGGAAGATGTCTCCTCCAGTCCTGGCAGACCCCAGTACAAAGGGTACAAATGTACGCTTAAGAGAACGCACACAGCTTCTCCTTTGAGGGCTCAGCGCCCGAAAGGTGAATGTTGGTCATGTGGAGATGACCCTATGCCTGGAATGCTACTTTGCAGCGACTGCTTCAGGCAGCTTGCCAGAGACCAGGAGTTTGAGAGTCAGCAGGTGTCAACTTTTTTTTTTTTATAAATCTCTTTATTTAAATATTTTCATTTTTCCATACATAAATAAATCATACATATACATTACATTATATTTACCTCCAACATCCATACCATCCTTCTATCCCATACAACACACTTCTTTCACCCTTCCCCACTCTCCCAATGGTGTAATTATTCCCCCGGTTTCCCCCTTTATCCTGACGCTGTTATAGAGTTCTCTATCCAATTTGCCCATACTCTCCTGTACTTCTCCCCATATCCTCTATTGCAATATGTCTCTCTATATAATATTAAATTACTGTTTACTAAGTTTTTCCACTGTGCTATTGAGGGGGCTTCTGTTTTTTCCAGTTTAACACTATTGCTTTCCTGGCATAGAAAAGCAACAGGCCTATCTGTGTTTTCCTTTCTTTTGAAGTAGGATTATCCCCTATTAATCCTAAGAGACAGACCTCCACTTCTTGTTCCAACCTTACAGATGTTACTCTTTCTATCATTCTCAGAATCTCACTCCAAAATACTGCTACTTTGGGACAAAGCCAAAATATGTGTATGAAGTCTCCTGGAGCCACTACACACCTCCAACAATTCTGAGAATTAGTCTGTGACATCTTATGCAACTTATATGGTGTATAATGACTTCTATGTATAATTTTATATTGGATTAATTTGTCCCGGAGGGAAACCAGAATCTTCAATGGGAATTTCCATACTTCCTCCCAATTCCCCAAACCTGAAGCTTCTCTCATCCAATTCTCACTTAATTTATTCATATTGTCGGGTGTAGTATTTATCAAATGTCCATAAAAATTTGACATTGTCCTCTTCCCCCCTCTTATCATTTGTTCTATTTCTGGTTCCATCAATTGTGGAGTCCCCTCTGGGAACTGGGCCGCCAGGGCATGGCTTAGCTGCCTATATCTGAACTCATAGCTCTCAGAATATTCCATACTTGTCTCATCTCCACATATGATAAAAACTTTCCCTCCTGTATCAACTGTGAGAGTTTCTTTACCCCATATTTAGCCCAGGCTCCCGAATCCTGAACTAGGTCTAAATGTGGTAATTCCGGGTTCCTCCACAGGGGGGTATTTGGAGATAGGTTATTTTTTTTCCCCCTTTCTCTTCCTATAACCGCTTTCCATATTTTAACTGTTGTTCTCATTGCTGGCGTTAGATCTCTCCTGGTTTTAATACCCCTATACAGTAATCCTTGCAATGCTTCCACCGATTGGACAACTGTTGCTTCCATCCGTATTTAACCATCTTCCTGCTGTCAGTAACTGTGCCGCTGTATAGTATTTATGGAAGTCTGGGAAAGCTAATCCCCCCTGCCCTTCCGGTCTCATGAGTGTACTTAATTTAATTCTGGCTGGTTTATTAGCCCATATGAATGCGAAAAGCATTCCATGTAGCTGTGTAAAAAAACTTTTTGGGAGCCACTGTGGAGAATTTCTGAAGGCATATAAAAATCTAGGCAGCACCTTCATTTTCACCAGGTTTATACGTCCTAGCATCGATGAAGGTAGTGCTGCCCAGATTTGTATTCTCTTCCCAAGCTCCTGTACCTCCGGGTCTAAATTCAACTTTCAATCTGTCTAGATATTTTAATACCTAGGTATTTAAATTCCAGAACCCATTTTAATGGCGTATTTGGATCAGCAGTTTTTGGTGCTTCTTGGTCTATCGGGAATAATATTGATTTACTCCAATTCACTTTGAGCCCTGTATATACCGAATATGTATTTAGTAATTCTAGAGCCCCTTCCAATGATGGACCCGCATCTCTCAGAAAAAGCAGCATGTCATCTGCATACAGGGCTACGCTCTCCTCCAGCCCCCCCACCCGGAGTCCCTGAATGTTGGGTGTGGTCCTAAGAGCCTCTGCCACTGGCTCTATTGCAATTGCAAAGAGCGTTGAAGAAAAAGGGCAGCCCTGCCTTGTACCTCTATACAATTGAAATTTTTTATCAAACTCACGTTTTATTGAACAAACATCCACTGCCAGGGCATCAATTTTATTTAATAGCACATCGCTGCTCGCCTTGATGGCCTCCAGTATCTCCTTCCCAGAGGCACTACAGTCCATCTCCCCTCTCTCCTAGTTTGAGTCCGTTCTGATATCCTTTTTGCTGGGGAGTTCTGAGGGGATTGCGCGGGCTGTATAGATTTTCCTGCAGCCCCTGTTACTTTAACTGTTTTTGCAGCCAGGGGGAAGAACCTGGGGTTACTACTGGTACATGCGTTTTTACTCGCGATTTACTTGGTGCCATTTAACCTCATAGCAGTTAACTTATAGTAGTAGTACTCCCTACAATATCTAAAATGTCTTTTATACAGTGCTTTCTACACATATTCCACACTTCAAACACCTTCCTTAGAGATCCTTAGGGATCAAAAATTTCAAATTTTCCCCAGGTTACAAGAGAGGAAATAAAGAACAGTCTATATATATATGGGGAGGAAGACAACAGCCTTTTCCTACTTTAATTCCTTTTCCCTTTTCCCCTCTTCTCTTCCATGCAACTTCCTCTCAAAAGATAAAAGAAAAGGAAAACTGGGGAAGATTGTTTACAGCCTACCGTTTCCAATGGATTCTAGCAGTGCTGTCGGCGATTCCCAGCCAGGAGTTATGGAAGGCGGATTTAAAGTAATTCGTTGGTTCAGTCAGATAGAAACCTGCTTCCTTGTTGTATTGAGACCTCAACTTGCAGCTCTGCCTCTCCTGCTGGGAGTATCATAATATCATGACACTAAAGCCCTCTCTCCTTTACACGCAGTAGTCCGTCCCTGAAGAGCGGGGGGAGAGTAGGAGCCCTCCAGCCCGTCGTCTGCACCACAGGTCTTAGGCTGTCGTTTGCTGGGAAAGTGTCCCGGAGATCTACAGACAGTCTATCAGTAGGGGGAGAGGTCGCACCTACTAGAGATGCTGGGGGTGCCGAGGAGACCATCACAGCCGCAGGAGCACTGGGGGTGCAGGGGAGAACAATCACAGCCGCAGGAGCGCTGGGGGTGCCGAGGAGAACAATCACAGCCGCAGGAGCGCTGGGGGTGCTGAGGCTCCGTTAGATTGTCCAGAAGATTCACAAGGGAGGTGGGGAGAACAATCACAGCCGCAGAAACGCTAGGGGTGCCGAGACCTCGCTCCCAGACCCAGCCCCAAAGTCCTGCCTCTCTCCAGCAGTCCTCCGGAGCGTGTAGTCAGCTCACCTCCGCGGCTAATAGATGAGCCGATCTGTAAGTATGCCGGCTGCCACCGGGAAGGGGGTAGAAGTGGGGCTGAAAGACACCAGAACCCAGCTCCTGATCACCGCTCGCTCTGACCGATCCCACACCACATCCAACGCAGACGGTAAGGAGTTGCTAGCCGGGTGGAGGAGAGATTGTAGATTCACACATGGAGCATCGCAGTAGCAGCAGAGCCCACCCACACACGTCACACGCTCAGTCCATCCCCCAAATCCCACCTTTGCTACCACCTTTGGTCTAGCAAGTGTCAACCTTGCTCAGCAAATAGTCCCCAACCCCCTGGCTGAATTTTCCAGTCATCTCCGGCAGCCAGGGTGGTCAGACAGTATGGGCACTACACCAGGTCTAAACCAAGCCATTCAACCCTCTCTAATTCGAGGGGTACCAGGCACTTCAGGGGTGTTTCCAGCCCAGCAGATTAGGCAGGCTAGTTCCCCAAACCCAGTATTATAGCC
This sequence comes from Rana kukunoris, assembly GCA_029574335.1. NCBI lineage: Eukaryota > Metazoa > Chordata > Amphibia > Anura > Ranidae > Rana > Rana kukunoris. The sequence goes on along the minus strand of CM056049.1, from coordinate 359,073,754 downwards.
AACCTTTTAGGCAGAGGGAGATGATATTGCCTCCTCCTCATCAGAAGATCCAGAAAGTTGAGGCTTTGTTTTAAGCTAATATCCTCATTCATTATGGCAGTAAAGCTGCACTGAAATGGGTGGATCCGGAACCTCCTCCAAAGAAGGAGAGAGCCTGTTATTACACACCGTACAATCTGATTTTAAAATTGTGTGACAATCGCTGTACAATAGGCATTAGGTACCGTTATTCTTTCAGGGCACCCCAAATGCCATGCGATTCTGCTGTGATAGGTCACGTTGGAGAACGCACCTTTCAAAACATTGGGCAAAGCTGGCCGCCCTCAAATGGGAGCAGGGGCTTCTATTTGCGCACATAGGGCAACCAAGTGAATGGGCCGCACCCATGCGATTTGCAACATTGTGTACAAATCGCTCTTTGAAAATCGCATTGCATATACATTGGTCTACTCTAAGTGACAATATCAAATACCTCTGAAAGGTGACCTAAGCACAGATTGCTTTTCAGTGCAATGGCAGATCCTGCTGCAAGTGTAAACAAGCCTTTGGGTTCCATAGGAGGAATCTAAAGAAGCAGGTAAGCTACCTTTTCTCTTATGACAGAAATAGGAAGCCTGTTTTAGGAGGAATGAGAAAAGGGAGAGAGAAAATCCTCCTTAGCCAATAGGTTGCAGAAGTTGTATTCACGAATGGGGAAGGGTGCGACTCCTTTATCTACCCACCAACGGTGGATGCGGCAGTTGCCAGACTGACCAAGAATGTGACACTTCCGATGGAAGGCTCTTCCTCCTTTCACAAGATCCTTGTGAGACGCATTGCTTTAGCATCTGTAGCAAGTACTATGCGAGTGTGTGGGAGCAGAACTTGGAGTATGCGATTAAAACCAGCTGCCAAAGAGAAGAGTCATCAAGGCTCTTGATAAGATAACTTTCAGCGGACTCTACAGGTGAGGCAGCTATAGACATCATTCAATGGTCATCCAGAGCCATCCTTGGCTCAGTCACAGCCAAAGGTGCACTGGGGCAAAATCCTGGACGGCTGGCCCATCCTCAAAGCAGAATTGCTGTAAACTGGCTTTTGATGGGAAGGTGCTGTTTTGCCTAAAATACTGGAAACCATCTTCTCCAGGGTTATAGGAGGAAAATCAGATCTTCTACCCCAAGATCGAAGAGCCAGAGGGGGCAATCATTCAGAGAAGCGCCAAACAGGTACTGCGATTTTGGAGGCTTTCGCCCATCCAAGGGCGTCAGAAGGCGTTAGAGGGGTACATATTCAACCTTCGTAAGATCGCAGGAGGCCAAGACCCATGCGGCTCCCCAAGATGCTCAGAAGCCCATTTTAACGCCAGGCCTGCCCAGGAGGCAGTTGGAGCCAAGTGGCTCAAAGTGACCCAGTTCCGGTAAGACCACTACCGAAGAATGGTGGTTTCAGCCCTCGGTGGCACAAGGCCATGTAAGAAAAGAAATGGCTACGCATCCAAGAATTTTGATTTTTCCTTTTATTGTTTAAAGTGATGACACCAAAGACACCAACACGAGGTCACATAGACGCATTTCACACATTCATTTTGTGCTTAATCATTACCAATGGCAAGGCCGTTATTGGTTGTTCAATCGGCAGCCTCCAGAACTACGTCAAGAGGCTGAATCAATTTATACGGGTAGACTCAAGAGGGAGTCTCTCCATACCATAAATCCAGTTCAGTCAACAAGGTTACGTGAGGATTTCAGTGGACCTGCAGTATATCTATCAGCATGTCCCGATCCTTGGGTCATACCAACCGTTTCGAGTTGAGGGGCAAGCATTGCCAAAACTAGCTGGCGCCTATGCAGAATATGCTCTACCTAGGGGCCTGATTTAATACTCAGGCAGCCTTAGTTTCTTGACATCTCAAACTCCCCAAAGTCAGGGAGATGTTCCAACAGGCGTTGGCTGCACCAGTGATGTCAGCATCTCAGTGCATGAGTCCTCTCGGGACAATGGCTTCTTGTATTCCGATGATCCTCTGGGCTCACTGGAAACTCAGTTTTCCAACAAGGCTTCCTGATGCAGTGGAAGCGTTTGTCTAGCCGGAGGCACCAGAGTTCAGGTGATTAAAAAAAAAAATGCTAAATGGCCTAGTCTATTAGGGCTGCAGACATGGATCATTGTTGCTACAGATGCCAGCACAGCAGGGTGGGGCTCCACCTGCGAGCATCTCAGGATCCAGGGCAGGTGGGAATTTCCCACTTAGGGCCTAGTTTCTAATATTCTGGACATTGAACACTTTACTGCCACACATATAGGGTCTGCCAGTCCTACTCCATCTGGACCACATGGCAGCAGTCCTATATACAGCGACAAGGTGACATGCACAGCCATTCCCTCTTGAGAGAGGTGGAACCAATCATGACTTTGGCCCAGCAATATCTCCCAGATTTGAGGGCCATATATCTTCCAGCCTATCAGAATTTGGAAGCTGATTGTCTATCTGGGCAATTCAAGGATTCCAACGAATGATCCCTTCACCCCAAAGTGTTCCAAGGGATCATCCACGAGTGGTGGTTACCACAACTGGATCTGTTTCGCCTCATCGGCCTACTACAAGGGGAACCAGTTCCTCTCACGCTACACTCATCCATTAGTGGAGGGGACAGATGCCTTTACCAATCCTTGGGTTGGGCAACTGGCCTATATCTTCCCTCAAGGAGTTTTAGGAGTAAAGAAATTGATGAGATTTGACAGTCACCACAGGTTTTCCTTACTGGCCTCACAGACCATGGGTCTCTCTGGCAATGGGTATCAGCGTGTGCACACCAATCACTCTGCCAGTGACTCCTCATCTCTTCGTATCTGAGGGAGATGCACTACATCGCCAACCATCACGACTAACTTTAGCAGCCTGGAAATTATAAGGCAGAAGTTACAAGAGTTCCCCAGATGTTTTCCAGAGGGGATTAGAACTTTGCAGAGTTCTTTGAAGGGTTAATCAATGCCATCTACTCCAGAATATGGATTAGGTTCACAAGCTTGCAGCTGGGCATCAGTTTGACCCTCGTGACCCAAATGTATCTCAAATCCTGTCTTTTTTCTACAAACTGAATCGGATTTGGAGCTCAGTTTGCTTAAGGGGAAAATTTCCGTCATCTTGGCTTTTACCCAAAAGAAATGGGCAGCAAACCTGCTGATGGATCACTTCATGGGAGGTACTTGGACTACGCCCTCCCAAAAGAAATAGGTTCCCTTAATGGGACCTGGCAGTAGTCCTCAATTTTCTAGCAAACCCTCATTGTACTCTTGACAGAACACTGTTCTTTATGGGAGATCTCCTTGAAATCGGCTTCTCTATTAGCCATGATTTCGGGGGAAAGTGTGTCGACTCCAAAATTTGGGGCGGTTGAGACTTATCCCATGTTCTTCCCAGACTGGGTTGGGCTAAAATCATTTTGTTCCAAAGCGTGACATCCATGTTTTGTCTTTCCAGTGAATGGGTGCTTCCAGCCTTCCCAGCACAATCAGATGCCGATCTGCTCAAGTTGGACATTCCAAAGTCCTCAAAGCCTATCTCAGGCTACGTCTACATTCAGAATGTTTAAGATTTAAAGAGTAAGTGGCTACCGATCTACAGTTATTACATGAGGCATTGATGTGTGCCGGTCCTACGTGACCTGGTTGATTCCTGCCTGAGATCGTTGATTTTTATGAGATGTGATTGGCTATGTTTAACTGCTTGTTAATTGTACTTCTCCTTCTGTCGGACGATATACTCTGTTTCTGTGAATCTTTCATAAATAAACAATAAAAAAAAAAAAAAAGAGTAAGTGGCTTCGGCCCGAAACCATCTCGGCCTGAATCATGAAAATACTCACTGGGCATGTGGAGCCGGTAAGGATCCTCCAGAGATGGTTAGAGCTCATTGCTCAACCAGGGTGATGTCATCTTCTTGGATAGCACAGGCAGGGTTGTCTCTGTAGACAGTCTGCAAAGAGGCTAGCTGGTCATCACATTATATGTTCTTAATACACCACAGGGTGGATCTAGCAGCTCTTACTACAGTAGAGTTTGGGAGGAAGTTTATTCAAGCTTCTTTGTCTTTTTTAAGTTTACGGCATTAAACCCTCCCTCTAGAAAGCTCTTCATGTATCATAGGTATGCTGCCATGTCTGGCGTCAGGAAAATGGAAAATTGTATCAAATACTTACCGTAATTTTCCTTTCCTGATGCCAAGACATGGCAGCATACGAACCCTCCCTCTGATCTTTGTACTTTATACGGAGAATGGGGGAGGTAGCTCTCAGTCAGAGTTTTATAGAGAGTTATCACGTGTCCTGTGGGTGGATATAGGGGCGGGGCTATATCGTAGGTATGCTGCCATGTCTTGGCATCAGGAAAGAAAAATTACGGTAAGTATTTGATACAATTTGAAATTTTTCATAATGTCGTCTTTTGTTTTACAAAAAATGATCGTGTGTGGGCAAAACGACGTTTAAAACAACGTTTTTAAACCTGCGCATGCTCAGAAGCAAGTTATGAGACGGGAGCTTCAATGGAACAGAGTGCCGTCGAGCGTGGTGTACGTAACCACGCTTTGCAAGAGCATTTTCAGAAAATGATGGTGTGTAGGCAACGTCGTTTTACAAAAAATATTACAAAATATGTATTTATTACAAAAGTCAAAAATGTTGTTTAAAATGGGTTGCTGAAATGTGTATATGATACAGCACTCATCTAAACATACTGATCGATTAACTCCAGTTTCCACATAGAATCCAGAAACACAAGTTCTTGTCATATCACATGGAATAACCAGACGCATTTCAATAATAATTGTCTTCGGGAGTTTAGAGAAGCCATATATAGAGTATGTAACAAATACACATCACTTATAATTTGCAAATGATCATTAGTAAAGATGGTGAGGCCGATATGAGGAAGAAGAACAATGTTATAAAAGATAAAAAAGGTACTTCCAAAACTTGTTTTTGTTCTTTCAAAGTGTAATGCCGCGTACACACGATCATTTTTCGGGTTGTAAAAAACAACGTTTTTCAGGCTCTAGAAAAAAAACAATGTTTTTTTCAACTTCATCGTTAAAACGGCCTTGCCTACACACGATTGTAAAAAAAAATGCTCTAACAAAGCCCGGTGACGTACAACACGTACAACGTATAAAGAGGAAGTACCATTTGGATGACGCCACCCTTGAGGCTGCTTTAGCTGATTTTGTGTTAGTAAAAGACGATTCGCGCTTTTCTGTCTGTTCCAGTGTGATGAATGTTCTTACTCCATTACAAACGTAGTTTTACCAGAACGAGCGCTCCCATCTCATAACTTGCTTCTGAGCATGCGCAGGTTTTTCACGTCGTTAAAGCCCACACACGATCATTTTTTACAACCCGAAAAACGATATAGTTTAAAACGGCGTGAAAAAATAGAGCATGTTCGAAAAAAAAATGTGGCCGTTTTCCAGAACCCGAAAAATGCTCTGAAGCCCACACACGATCGTTTTAAATGACATTTTTAAAAAACTTTGTTTTTTACAACCCGAAAAATGATCATGTGTACGCGGCATAAGGCGTATCAATACATTGTTGGATGTTAATATGTAAAAAAAAAAGGAAACAAGTCTGGGGTTTAATTCCTCTTTGAATAAATAGGTAAACCTTGTGAGCTGCCACACTAAACCTAAGATGACCTAAATTAGCAAATGTATTAAATTAAACTACAATTAAACTATAATCAGCTGGCTGCACTTCCCACACTTCCCAAAATGTGACAAAAATATACAATATATATAACACACTGTGCAGTGCCAATATTCAACCCTTAAAATAAGTAATAATCAGATTTCCAGTAAGAAAATATTATATATAACAATATGTAAAACGTATCATCAATTAAAAAAAAAAAATATATATATATATATATATATATATATAAATGAAAATATATAAACAAAGAGCTTGTGCTCCGTGATTCACACTCAGTCCTTAATAAAGTATTAAACTGAACAACGAAAGTCCATAATAACACCAATCATGTGATAATTGTGTCTTCATGCAGTGTGCACAAATCCCCCACCAGGTGTACCCTCCCTTATTAAACAATAAGCCTGTAGATAATAGCATTAGCCTGCTGAGGTCCTCCTTTATTTTCTCTATCCTATATGTGTTATGGAACACTGATGTAAAACACCGGTCTCGTGATCCTCCCAATAATAGCCCAGCTCAAAAGCCACTATTTGCTCCTGGTGGAGTTTTGTGTACAATTAAACATTTTTTTTAAATGTTATTACGCTATTGCATGCCTCTGTCATTTTTCGCATGTGGTGTATATGAGGCGAGTCTTTGAACAATTAGAGTTCATATGATGTATTGATATCAGCACAAAAATGCTTCTATGTCTTCAACAGATACGTTCCAAGTATATACAGGCTAATAGTATCTTCACCCGAAGTGTTCTAGACGCCAAATGCTCTTACCAGACAATATTGACCTCTTAGGATTAAGCAGGTCAGATGAGCTGAGCAGGTTAAGTGTCTGTACACTGGTTGGGAAATCCTGAAGCTCTCATAGGTAGCCGGTTTAAGGACCCGAAAGACAAAGGGAATCGCAATGGTGCAATGCCGTTTATTTTGTAAAAATCACAAATTAAAAAACAATCCAAACATCTGAATTAGCCTCTTACTGTATTGGTGCCATGCCCAGCACTGGGACTGCATGCATATCACTGCGAAGGATCCGCTGCGCTGCGCGTGTTGTCCTCGGCAGGGGATTGGGCACTAGGAAGCTAGTTTAGAATGTGTGGGATAGCCAGAGAGTTGCCGCCAACAATTGTTTCGTGCTGAGAACGTCATCAGGGAGTCTTTGAACAAACCAACAGGGAAAGCTTCGCTTGTCTGCCTCCCCCCATCCACTATCACATTCGGCACCTTTTGGGGAGAGTGGGTACCTGTTCCCACTTCCGGCTGAGTTTGCAACAGCAAACTCAGCCAGATGTTCAGCTCCCCTCCTCATTCTTCCACAGCTAGCCCATTCACAGAGCACAGTGTGGTTCATGCATGCACAGTAGATGACGTCGGTAGCACCCTATAGCCCAGGGGTGCCCAACATTTTGAAGAGCGAGGGCCACTTACGCGACTTGGTAACCGGTTCGCGGTCCATAATGAGCGCAGAGGGCGGATGGCTGGTCCGTGTCTGCTCTGTATATGCCTACTATACTATACTTTTTGCAGATTGGATTGGAGGTAAGACATCTGCCATGCCTTAGAGTAGGGATGAGCCGAACACCCCCGGGTTCGGTTTGCACCAGAACGTTCGAACAGACCGCGGGTTCGCACAAACATTTCGAACCCCATTGAAGTCTATGGGACCCGAACGTTCGAATTCAAAAATGATCGTTTTAAAGACCAATATTCAATGTAATGTTGGAAAACGTCGTTCAGAACCCGGGTCTTGCCCCAGGGAACATGTATCAATAGAAAAACATTTTTTTAAAACGGCCGTTTTTTCCGGAGCAGCCATTTTAATGATGCTTAAAGTGAAAAAAAAATTCCTTTAAATATCACACCTGCTGGGTGTCTATAGTAGTGGCACGTGTTTAGAAATGTCCCTGCACAACATGAGGACTATAAAAAAAAAAAAATTAATACTACTTGCGCAAGTTCTGTGTGGCAACAATATGTTGAATATTTTAGCGGTGGTGGGGGGCCATTATTGTTTTGTGAAAGAAATTTTTTAGAAAAAAGGGCACCCCTCAAACATACTGTAATTGGAGCGCAACAAGGAGCCACGTGCAAAGTATTGCATCAAAAATTGTTATTAGGCGCCCCTGTTAAACAGGGGCTGAAAAATTGTGCCTTAGGCACTGGTGGCGGAACCCAGAAACACAACATTTCTTACTAGCTATCAGCAAGAAAAGTGAGGAGGAGAAGGATATTCCATCAGCAGCATAAGAGAACAGTCACTCAGCATCAGCATACGCAGTCTAAAAGGGATCCGACATTTCAACAAAAAGATATTATTCATTAATATCAGCATCAGGTGCTTGGTAGCTGGTGTTGATCCAAGCCTGATTCATTTTGATGAAGGTCAGTCGATCAACAGAGCCGGTGGAGAGGCGCACCCTGTGATCAGTCACAAAGCCTCCAGCAGCACTGAATGTCCGTTCTGAAAGAACACTGGATGCAGGGCAAGCCAGTAGCTCAATTGCGTACTGGGCAAGCTCTGGCCAGTGATCCATCCTCAAGACCCAGTAAGCCAGAGGATTTTCTGTGGGGAAGGTGTCCAAGTCGGATCTTGCCTCTAGGTATTCCCGGACCATGTAAACCAGATGCTGGCGATGGTTGCTGGAACCGGTCAGACCTTGGGGTTGCGGACAAACAAACTGCCTGAACGCATCGGTCAGACGACCACCTTCTCCACCGCCCCTTCTGTGACTCACCGAAGTCTCAGCAAGACGTTGTCCAAAGCCAGGTTTTGGTAATCCCCCCGGTTCTGGGAACGCATTGCACAGACCCTTCTGCAAGGCCTCCCGCAGAAGTTTCATCTTCTGCTCCCTCTGCGATGGCAACATAAGGTCCGCAACCTTACTCTTGTAACGTGGATCAAGGAGAGTCGCCAGCCAGTAATGATCCCTCTCCTTAATAGCACGTACATGAGGATTCTTTCGCAGGCTTTGCAGGATCAGGGAGGCCATGCAGCGTAGGTTTGCAGAGGCATTCGGGGCACAGTCCTCTGGGTCACTGAGGATGACAGGATCCACAGGCACCTCATACCAGCCACGTAAAAGTCCACATGCTCCTTGGGACTGTAAATGATCCCTTGAAGACTGCTGCTGCTGAGTGCTAGGCTCCACCTCCATGCTGCTGATACAATCCTCCTCCTCCTCCTCCTCCTCCTCCTCTTCCAGTGTGCTAGGTGGTCAAGCAGGACCACTGTCTGGGTAAAGGGGACCTTGAGAGGTAAGGAAGTCCTCCTCTTCCTCCCTCTGTTCTGCCTCAAGGGCCCTGTCCATTATTCCACGTAGCATGTGCTCCATCATGTGAATAAGAGGGACAGTCTCACTGATGCATGCACTGTCACTGCTCACCATCCCCGTGGCCTCCTCAAATGGTCACAGGACAGTGCATGCATCCCTGATCAAGGCCCACTGGCGTGGGGAAAAAAACCTAGCTCCCCTGACCCAGTTCTGCTGCCATATTGGCACAAGTACTCATTGATGGCCCATTGCTGTGTGTGCAGCCGCTGCAGCATGGCCAAGGTTGAGTTCCATCTGGTGGGCATGTCACAAATTAGGCGGTTCTTGGGCAGGTTGTATTCCCTTTGGAGGTCAGTCAGCCGAGCAGTGGCATTATATGACCTCCGAAAATGCACACAGACTTTCCTTGCCTGCTTCAGGACATCCTGCAAGCCCGGGTACCTCCCCAAGAACCACTGCACCACCAAATTGAGGACATGCGCAAAACAGGGCACGTGGGTGAATTTTCCCTGACGCAGGGCAAAGAGGAGGTTGGTGCCATTATCGCTGACCACCATTCCAGGCTTCAGCTGGCGTGGCATCAACCACCTCTCAGCCTGACCCTGCAGAGCTGACAAAACCTCTTCCCCAGTGTGGCTCCTGTCTCCCAAGCACACCAGCTCTAGCACCGCATTGCATCTCTTGGCCTGCATTCCTGCGTATCCCCTCGTACGCCTACGGAGCATGGCTGGTTCGGAGAAAACATCACCACAGGAAGAGGCCACAGAGGAAGAAGAAGAGGAGGGGGTGGAGGAGAGAGATGTGTCACAAGCAGTAGTAGTGTTTTGGAGGCGTGGTGGCGGAACAACCTCCAAAACTACTGGACCTTGCCCTGCGTCCTTCCCAGCTGCCAGCAGAGTCACCCAATGCGCCGTAAAAGACAGGTAACGTCCCTGTCCATGCCTGCTGAACCATGAGTCAGCGGTAATATGCACCTTACCACTGACCGCCCTGTCCATGAGAAAAAGTGGCGTTTTGGTACTTGCCACTGAGGTACTGCACATTGCACAAACTCACGGAAGGGGGCAGAATCTACCAACTAAAAAGGTAGCATTCAACTGCTGGGCATGTGGATGGCTGGGATTGTACTTCCTTCGGCGCTGCAGTAGCTGGGGCAGGGAAATTTGCCTGGTACTATCAGTAGATTGACCACTACTACTAGCTTGTGACACACCTATTTCTACACCTTCACTGCAGGCTTCAGAGAGGACTGGGGGTCTACTGGGGTTGGAGGTCCCAGAAGGGCAAGGGGGTACGCTTTTGTCTTTGGTGTGGGTCTTTCTGGTGTGCTTGCCAACCAGCTGCATGGCAGGTCGACATATGTGGTACCCAGGCGGTTGATGTTTTGGCCATGCGAGATACGCTTGCGACAGACACAGACACAGCAGCGCACATGTACAAGCGCCGTAGATGTGCGCTGTAATGCAGTGGGTGTGACCTTAAGCTGACCCCTGGAGGGTATCCTGCCTCTTTGGAGATGTGCTTGTGCCTCGTCCTCCTCCTCCTCCTCCTCCTCCTCCTCCTCCTCTCTCCTATCAGGCACCCAGGTAGAGTCAGTGACCTCATCATCCCCTACGTCCTCATCACTTTCAACAACCTGGCAGTATGCTCCAGCTGGGGGAACATCATCACTGCCAGATTGCTGTCCCTCTCGGACACCCCCTCTCCCTGGGCTCACATCAATGCCTTCCTCTACCTGTGTTCCGTCATCGGAGTCTTCAAAACGATGCGCATCTTCCTGCAGAATGTACCCAACACTGTGTTGAAACAGTTCAGGGGACTCCTCAGGAGGACATGGTGGTACTAGGGAAGTATTGTGTGAAGCCATTGTGCAGAGGGAAGAAGACGCCTTGGCAGCTGCTTTGCCAGATAAACTTTGATCAGTTTGTGTGAGAGAGGAGGAGGATGGCTTGGTCATCCACTCTACTAATTTCTCTGCATGTTGAGGCTCAACACGGCCAGCTCCCAAAAAGAAGGACGAGCAGCCACGGCCACGGCCATGTGCTGAAGAGAATGCACCACATCCACCACCAGCGTTACCTCTACATGCAGAGCCTGCTTGCCCTCGTGACTCTCTGCCTCTCTTTGTTGTCCTTCCAGACATATTTATGCATTCAGGTGCTCTGTAACAGCACAAGCGCAGTGACACCAACTGCGTTCAGGTGGTATGTAACAGCACAAGCGGAGTCACACCAACTGCATTCAGGTGGTATGTAACAGCACACGTACGGTGACACTAACTGCGCTCAGGTGGTATGTAACAGCACACATGTGGTGACACCAAATGCGCTCAGGTGGTATGTAACAGCACACGTACAGTGACATTAACTGCGCTCAGGTGGTATATAACAGCACACGTGCAGTGACACCAAATGCGCTCAGGTGGTATGTAACAGCACACGTACGGTGACACCAAATGTGCTCAGGTGGTATGTAACAGCACACATACAGCTACACTAACTGCGCTCAGGTGGTATATAACAGCACACGTGCGGTGACACCAAAAGTGCTCAGGTGGTTTGTAACAGCACACGTACGGTGACACTAACTGCGCTCAGGTGGTGTGTAAAAGCACACGTACAGTGACACTAACTGCGCTCAGGTGGTATATAACAGCACAGGTGCGGTGACACCAAATGCGCTCAGGTGGTATGTAACCGCACACGTACGGTGACACTAACTGCACTCAGGTGGTATGTAAAAGCACACGTGCGGTGACACCAAATGCGCTCAGGTGGTATGTAACAGCACACGTACAGTGACACTAACTGCGCTCAGGTGGTATATAACAGCACACGTGCGGTGACACCAAATGCGCTCAGGTGGTATGTAACAGCACACGTGCAGTGACACCAAAAGTGCTCAGGTGGTATGTAACAGCACACGTACGGTGACACTAACTGCGCTCAGGTGGTATGTAACAGCACACGTACAGTGACACTAACTGCGCTCAGGTGGTATATAACAGCACACGTACGGTGACACTAACTGCGCTCAGGTGGTATATAACAGCACACGTGTGGTGACACCAAATGCGCTCAGGTGGTATGTAACAGCACACGTACAGTGACACTAACTGCGCTCATGTGGTATGTAACAGCACACGTGCGGTGACACCAAATGCGCTCAGGTGGTATGTAACAGCACACGTACAGTGACACTAACTGCACTCAGGTGGTATGTAACAGCACACGTGCGGTGACACCAAATGCGCTCAGGTGGTATGTAACAGCACACGTACGGTGACACTAACTGCGCATAGGTGGTATGTAACAGCACACGTACAGTGACACTAACTGCGCTCAGGTGGTATATAACAGCACAGGTGCGGTGACACCAAATGCGCTCAGGTGGTATGTAACAGCACATGTACGGTGACACTAACTGCGCTCAGGTGGTATGTAAAAGCACACGTGCGGTGACACCAAATGCTCTTAGGTGGTATGTAACAGCACACGTACAGTGACACTAACTGCGCTCAGGTGGTATATAACAGCACACGTGCGTTGACACCAAATGCGCTCAGGTGGTATGTAACAGCACACGTACGGTGACACTATCTGCGCTCAGGTGGTATATAACAGCACACGTGCGGTGACACCAAATGCGCTCAGGTGGTATGTAACAGCACACGTACGGTGACACTAACTGCGCTCAGGTGGTATATAACAGCACACGTGCGGTGACACCAAATGCGCTCAAGTGGTATGTAACAGCACATGTATGGTGACACTAACTGCGCTCAGGTGGTATGTAACAGCACATGTGCGGTGACACCAAATGCGCTCAGGTGGTATGTAACAGCACACGTACAGTGACACTAACTGCGCTCAGGTGGTATGTAACAGCACACGTGCGGTGACACCAAATGCGCTCAGGTGGTATGTAACAGCACACGTACGGTGACACTAACTACGCATAGGTGGTATGTAACAGCACACGTACAGTGACACTAACTGCGCTCAGGTGGTATATAACAGCACAGGTGCGGTGACACAAAATCCACTCAGGTGGTATGTAACAGCACACGTACGGTGACACTAACTGCGCTCAGGTGGTATGTAAAAGCAAACGTGCGGTGACACCAAATGCGCTCAGGTGGTATGTAACAGCACACCTACAGTGAGACTAACTGCGCTCAGGTGGTATGTAACAGCACACGTGCGGTGACACCAAATGCGCTCAGGTGGTATGTAACAGCACACTTGCGGTGACACCAAATGCGCTCAGGTGGTATGTAACAGCACACGTGCGGTGACACCAAATGCGCTCAGGTGGTATGTAACAGCACACGTGCGGTGACACCGAATGCGCTAAGGTGGTATGTAACAGCACACGTGCGGTGACACCGAATGCGCTCAGGTGGTATGTAACAGCACACGTGCGGTGACACCAAATGCGCTCAGGTGGTATGTAACAGCACACGTGCGGTGACACCGAATGCGCTAAGGTGGTATGTAACAGCACACGTGCGGTGACACCGAATGCGCTCAGTTGGTATGTAACAGCACACGTACAGTGACACTAACTGCGCTCAGGTGGTATATAACAGCACAGGTGCGGTGACACCAAATGCGCTCAGGTGGTATGTAACAGCACACGTACGGTGACACTAACTGCGCTCAGGTGGTATGTAAAAGCAAACGTGCAGTGACACCAAATGCGCTCAGGTGGTATGTAACAGCACACGTACAGTGAGACTAACTGCGCTTAGGTGGTATGTAACAGCACACGTGCGGTGACACCAAATGCGCTCAGGTGGTATGTAACAGCACACGTGCGGTGACACCGAATGCGCTAAGGTGGTATGTAACAACACACGTGCGGTGACACCGAATGCGCTCAGGTGGTATGTAACAGCACACGTGCGGTGACACCAAATGCGCTTAAGTGGTATTAAACAGCACAGTCAGAGCGACTGCGTTTCTGTGCAATTCAATAGCCCACTTGCATTAATAGCAACTGCCTTTCTGTGCAAATAAATAGCACACTTGCAGTAACAGGTAATGCGTCTATGTGCAATTAACTAGCACACGTTGACTAACACGTTAGAGCATCAAGCACAATCTCCTGCCTCACAGATACTAATAGCAGATCTAGCTAAGCTATACCGTTTATAAATATATTGACAACTCCTAGGGATGTCAATATATTCTCTACAAACTGTAAATTTAACTATACTAACTAGTAGCCTCCCTGATCTGTCTGTCTGTCTGTCTGTCTGTCTGTCTATCTATCTATCTATGTGAAAAGACACTGTGTGGTAGATTCACATAGATCAGCGGATCTTTTGATCCGCGTGATCTATCTTTTTTACGATCCGCCTGCACCAGTTTTTGAGGCAAGTTCTGTATTCAGAAAGCACTTGCCTCGTAAGTTGCCCTGGCGGATTGTAAATCCCCCGGCGGAATGCAAATTCCGCGGCTAGGGGGAGTTTACCATTTAAATCACGCGCGTCCCCGCGCCGATCGTACTGCGCATGCGCCGCCGGCTAAATTTCCCAGTGTGCATTGCTTCACATGACGTCGCAAGGACGTCATTGTTTTCGACGTTAACGCAATTAACGTATGGCCCTATTCCCGAACGACTTACGTAAACGACGTAAAAAATTCAAAACTCGACGTGGGAACGACGGCCATACTTAACATAGGATACGCCGCACTTACCCCGCATATAGCAGGGGTAACGATCCGCCGGAAAAGGCCGAATGCAAACAACGTAAAAAAAGCGACGGCCGGGCGTTCGTTTCTGAATCGGCGGTTCTCCTCATTTGCATATTTGTCGCGCATAATAACAGAAGCGTCACCTAGCGGACGGCGGAAGATTGCAGCCTAAGATCCGACAGTGTAACTCACTTACACCAGTCGGCTCTAAGGGAGATCTATGCGGAACCTGATTCGAGGAATCAGCCGCATAGATCCGAGCGTCGGATCTCACAGATACAACGGTGTATCAATAGATACACCGTCGTATCTCTATGTGAATCTACCCCTGTGTCTCTATCTATCTATCTCTCTCTCTCTCTCTTTGTCTGTCTGACTGCAAAGCAAGCCGGAACACACTACACAAGGCCGCCCGGGAGGCGGCCTTTTATAGTGTGGGGCGTGTGCTAAAGCCCTGAGCCCTAATTGGCCAAAGCACCCAGGCTTTGGCAAATTAGGTCTCTTCGTTTTTTGGGCGCTGTGATTGGCCAAGCATGTGGGGTCATAGTGCATGCTTGGCCAATCATTAGCGCGCAATGCTGCAGTGAATTATGGGTCATTCGAATTTGGCGCGAACGACCTGATTTGTTCGTTTTCGACGAACGATCGAACGGCCGATGTTCGATGTGAACATGTGTTTGCATCGAACGCGAAGCTCATACCTACCTTAGAGGTGAATTGGGTTGGACTGACCGTGTAAAAAGGGCCCAAGGCTGCTTTCACACAGATGCACTGCAATTTACCTGCACAGCTGGTACATCGCAGTGTACCCTTGGCTTTCCTGCACTTTGCAATAGACTTCCATTATATTCTGCAGGTTTGGTGCACTTTTAGGCCTCGTACACACAATCAAATCTGTCTGCTGGAAACGGTCTGCTAGACCGTCCCAGCAAACAGATTCGACCGTGTGTACGGGCGAGCCGACGGATTTGGCCAGCCGACAGATTTCAAAGCATGCTTTGAAATCTGTCGGCTGGGAACCCGTCCACCCGACAGACAGCAGACATGTCTTCTCGCACACGCGCCGAATGGTTTCGACGCATGCGCGGAAGTGTTTTACTTCCTGGTGCGGTGACGTGGCGGCGTCAACGTCACCGCCACGTCACCGCCACGTCAGCGCGCTGTCTGCTGGTGGGGATTTTGGTTTGCTCGTGTGTACACGCGAGCAAACCAAAATCCAAACAGACAGATCTGTTCAAATCGGTCGGTCCGACCGATTTGAACAGATAGATTGCCTCGTGTGTACGAGGCCTTAGAAAGCTCACCAAACTCTCAGGTAATAACAGAAGTCTATGGCTCAGTGCATGTAACCCGCAAGTGCACTGCTCTGCACATGTGGATCAGTTTGAGAGCAGCCCAGTAACCACTGCAGAACAGATATGCCCACCTATACACTGTGATTTTAGTAATAAAACTGACCTTTAATAACAGTATTCTATTCTAATCCATCCCAGAGCAGGAGGTCGCGGGCCACATCAGAGGGTTCAGCGGCCACATTTGGCCCCCCGGCCACTGGTTGGGCACCCCTGCTATAGCCAATTGAAAAATCGGCTCGGGTGAGAACATCGCTGGTTTTCTGTACAGGTAAGTGTCCTAATATTAAATGTCAGCGGCTACAGTATTTGTAAATGCTGACTTTTATTTTTTTCTGAAGGAGCCTAGAGCTCCAGGTGGCCTTCTCGTTAAATGGAGTTCTCTTGTTTTTCAGCTTGTTTTTCATGAAGATATTTTCTACCTATTTTGATCATATGTGTTTTTCATGGATGCATAAATGAAGGACACTTTAGGTCTGTTTAGGGTGGATGAGCAGAGCAAATGTGCCTGAAATAAGATGACATATACGTATAAATCCTTTTGTTCCTAAATGCAGTTTAGTCACATTTTAGCATTGATCCAATGCATCATATTATCACAATAAATCATACACAGACTATTGAAACTACCATAATGGACTTCCTTTAGTTAAATGTTCAACTTTAAAAACGCTATTTTATCTGTTATATAACCTTTTCTCTCCCAGCTCTCTGCTGTGCCCATCTTTGATACCTGTTATATAACTTCTTCTCCCTTAGCTCTTCTGAATTTTTATTTTATTTCCATTTCTGCCATTTTCTATGTTTCTGAAACCTCATACAGGACACACTTCTTTGTGAAATGTCTTAATTTATTAAAGATGTATCTTATTTTATTTATTTTTAAACATATCTTTTACAATTGTCTCATGTCTAACAACCTGTAAGGATGCCATGTTTTTTCTTACGCCTAATAAAAATTGGATTTTATTAAAAGTAAGTTGGCAAATTAAATTAATAATACTAGACATACTGCACAAATTACATAGGGGTTATTTACAAAAGGCAAATGCACTTTGTACTACAAGTGCAAAGTGCACTGCAGTCGCTATAAATCTGAGGGGCAGATCTGAAATGAGGGGAAGCTCTGCTGATTTTATCATCCAATCATGTGCAAGCTACAATTCAGTTATTTTCTTTTTCTTACATTTCTCAGATCTACAGTGACTGCACTTCCAAGTCCACTTTCAGTGCAATTTCAGGTGCATTTTGCACTTGTAGTTTGCACTTGTAGTGCAAAGTGGATTTGCCTTTAGTAAATAACCTCCAAGGTGTCTATTTAAATAATTTAAGTATAGTAGAATGCTGTCTAAGAGGGACTAACTTGACAGGTATTCATGAAAATTATAAACAAAAAGGTATTACACAGAATAAAAAAAACAAAAACAATATAATGTACAGACTTGATTCAGACAATATAAACCCTTTGATAGACCATATTTTTAAGAGAGAGTTACCTGGGATATTTTGAGCAATACATCAAAACTAAAGTGTATTATTTCACAGAAGCAAGGCATACATATTTTAGTGACTCCAAGCACAGTCTTTAATCACTTCAGTCGCAGAAGATTGTACCCCCTTCCTGACCAGAGCACTTTTTACAATTTGGCACTGCGTCACTTTTTTCCCCACAAATAGAGCTTTCTTTTAGTGGTATTTGATCAAACGAAATTTCTTGATCAGTTTAGGCCAATATATATTTTCTACATATTTCTGCTAAAAAAATGCAATAAGCGTATATTGTTTGGTCTGCGCAAAAGTTATAGTGTCTACAAACTATGGGAAAGATTTATGGAATTTCTATGGCATTTTTTTTTTTTTAGTAATGGCGATGATCTGCAATTTTTTAGCGGTACTGTGACATTGTGATGGAGAGATCAGAGGTTTTTTTTTACACTTTTTTTGGGACAATTGGTATTTATACAGCGATCAGTGCTATACAAATGAACTGGTTACTGTATAAATGTCACTGGCAGGGAAGGGGTTATCACTAGGGGGCGATCAAGGGGTTAATTGTGTGTTACCTCAGTGTGTTCTAACTGTATGGGGATAGGATTGACTAGGAGAAGAGACATATAATTGTTCCTACTTAGTAGGAACAAATGATATGGCTTCTTTTCCCTGACAGCACAGGGATTTGTGTTTATACAAAGATTCAGGATCAGTGATTTTTCTGTTCAAGGATTTTATTGAGTACAAGAACACAGAGTACAGTGACAAGCTGTTTTTGAGTTATCACACGTAAGAGTACATTAAGACAAAATCCAAAAGGGTCAAACAAGTATACATAAACAAGAACACGGCATTTAAAAGGCTAACATTAAATGTCTTAAGAATAAAAACAAAAAAAATAATAACGGAGACAACGTGACGAGGGAAGTGGGCCGTGCGACTACCCATGAAGGCTCTACACGATGTGCATCAGGGTAGAAGGGAGTCTCAGGCCGATAACAATGTACATCTTAGAAAAGCACTCTGTATAAACATCAAAAGATAAACCGTAGGCCAATTTTAGGTGAGAACAAGTGGGATTGTCTGAACGGGTTCATCTAAAGTAATTCAAGAAAAGTGGAGAACAGAGAGAAGGAAGGAGGAATGCAAGAAGAGAAGAGTGAGAGGAGGAGGGGAGAACAGGAAGGGGAGAGGGAAGGTGGAGGGAGTGTCGGCAGGGTCATATAGCCCCCAGGGGGCGTAATACGTTAGTGAGTGGTTTTTGCATCAATTTAAAATGTCAATAGGGTCATATCAAATCCAGACGGGAGAAAGTGATCCACCCATGGGGTCCATACACTGCTGTGTTGGGGCATACGATCTAAGATCATAGCTTCTATTTTAGCATGGGTCATAGCTTGGGTCATTCTGTTCTTAACTTCCGCAACATATAAGTTTGGGGATTTCCAGGCCCTGGCAATGGTCTGTTTAGTAGCGGTAGTCAATTGTAGCAAGAGTTTACATTGGGCTCTCGTGTAGTCCTTCTGCAGGTGACTCAAGAGAGCCAGGGAAGGGTCAGGTAAAAGCTTCTCATTGAGGAGGGTGGAGGCCATCTGGAATATAACCGTCCAGAACTGTTGCACAATCGGACAGGACCACCAGATATGCTCATGCGTACCCCTCATTCCGCAGCCACGGAAACACACTGGTGAATAGGTCGGTAAGAATTTGGAGATTCTAGTGGGGACCAGGTACCACCGCATGAGAACCTTATAATTGGTTTCCAAGGCTACAACATTTTGGGAAGAAGCTTTCGTTCTGGCCCAGATACTGTTCCAGTCAGACTCATCTAACGTGACCTGGAGGTCTTTTGACCACTGCGCAGCGTAGAGGGGAAGATCAGTTGAGGAGGCAGTGAGGTGAGCATAGATTCGTGAGATAGTGCCAGGGGCATGTGGGTCTGAATCGCAAATGGTCTCTGTATCGGAGAACAATATTAAACTCCACGATCTCCGCTGGTAACCAGGGTAAATCCACAGTCAGCATTGAAAAGTAAGGCAATGTCCCAAATCTCCTCAGGAACCGGACAACACACAGGCTTATTCACAGGCTTCCATATTTATAGAATTCCCCATGCAAGGGGTTTCCAAACAGCCAAATAGATTTAACAGGGGTAATACAGGGAGGACCAGATGGGGAACTTAACATTTTGGATAATTCTCCCATCAGGCATTGCTGCATGAGGGAAAAGTTGGTTGATAGCTGGGGTCTGGGGTTATGTGTTGTGGGAGTTCGGTTTAAAACTGCCGAACACCGATTGGGCAACATAAAACGAAGTACTTGAATGCTAGTGGCTTACGGCTGCCAGCATACCAATTACTATGCCCACATAAGACCCAGCAGAATACATAGCCTATAATACAGACAACCTTTTAACATGTAACGTCCAGCGTTCTAGAAGTGGCTAGGTTTGCCACAATGCTCCCCCAGAACCAAGCCGGCATACACAGTCTGATCCCAGTGGATCGGCTTGGGGTGGGGGTTGTCATTTCATTTCAGATCACTTTTCAAGTTCAGTTTGTCTAGATAACCCGTCGGCGTTACCGTTTTGCTTCCCTGGTCGGTAGTGGATTGTAAAGTCAAACGGCTGCAGCGCCAAACTCCAGCGCAGCAGCCGGGCATTGTCTCCCGCCACACGGTTTAGCCACACCAACGGGTTGTGATCTGTGAGTAGCGAAAAAGGTTGTCCATACAAATACGGCTGCAACTTTTTGAGGGCCCACACCACGGCCAGGCATTCCTTCTCAATGGCGGCATAACTTACTTCTCGTGGCAATAACTTTCGACTCAGGTAAGCTACGGGGCGTTCTCCGCCATCGGCTCCCACTTGGCTCAGCACTGCTCCCAATCCAAACATTGAAACGTCTGTGTGGACAAGAAATCTTTTAGTTGGATCAGGAGCAGCAAGTACAGGGGCATTAGTTAGAGCAGTCTTTAGTTGTTGGAATGCCTGATCACACTCTGGGGCCCAGACAACCTGTCGGGGCAGGTTCTTGCGTGTCAAGTCAGTTAAGGGTTTGGCCAGGGCACTATAATTGGGTACGAATTTTCTATAGTACCCCGCGGTACCTAGAAACGCTAGCACTTGGGTTTTCGTCCTGGGGGTGGGCCATTTAGCTACGGCTTCAACTTTAGCTGGTTCGGGTCTCTGTCGCCCGCTCCCCACCCGGTGGCCCAAGTACTGCACTTCGGCCATCCCTATATGACACTTGCTGGGTTTCAGTGTTAACCCTGCCTCTCCAATACGATCTAGAATGGCCCCTATGTGTTGTAGGTGCTCTGCCCAGGTCTGGCTAAATATGGCGATGTCGTCTAAATAGGCACATGCGTATTCCTGGAATCCGTCCAATAACCGATCGACCATCTGCTGAAAAGTTGCCAGAGCGTTCTTCATCCCGAATGGCATGACCCGAAATTGATACAGGCCAAACGGGGTGACAAATGCTGACTTGGGGATGGCCTCCTCAGCCAGTGGAATCTGCCAGTATCCCTTACATAAGTCTATGGTAGTGAGATACTGGCCCCGTGCCATCTTATCCAGCAGCTCGTCTATCCGGGGCATCGGATAGGCATCAGACACCGTTTTGTCATTTAGCCTCCGGTAGTCGACACAGAAACGTGTCGTGCCGTCCTTTTTTGGTACCAGCACTACTGGCGATGCCCAGGGGCTATCGGAAGGTTTAATAACCCCCAGCTGCAACATCTCGTCAATCTCAGTCTTCATATGCGTCCTGACTGCTTCAGGGACACGATATGGGGTTTGCCGCATGGGTAGCTGTCCCGGGGTCATGACTCGGTGAGTGGCCAGCGGAGTGTACCCAGGTAAATTGGAGAAGGTAGCTTTCTTAGCTACAATCAGCTCTTGTACCTGGGCACGCTCCTGAGGGCTTAGCCGCTCCCCCAGCTGAACACCCTTGGAGGGCTCCATCTGTCCCTCCTGTTCTAAGAGGTCAGGTAGTGGCAGATTCTCCTGATCCTCCGAGGTGGAAGCGCATATGGCGGCCACATCCTCTATCCTCTCATGGTATGGTTTGAGCATATTCACATGGAGCAATGCTTCTCCCCTACCCCTGAGCAGGGGCCAATCACATAGGTGGTGTCACATCTCTGTTCCACCACCTGGTATGGGCCTTGCCAGATGGCCTGCAGCTTGTCTGTGTGGACCGGTTTTAAAATCAAAACCTTTTGTCCCACCTGAAAGCTGCGGTCTCTGGCTCCCCTATCGTACCAGCGGCGCTGACGTTGTTGGGCCGCCCGGAGGTTGGCACAGCCTGGGTTAGCGCCTCCAGACGGTCCCTGAACTCCAGTACGTAGGATACAATAGGGGTTCCGTCTGGGCTACTCTCTCCCTCCCAATGCTCTCTAATTAGGTCTAGTGGCCCTCGCACTCCCAAACAGTAATTCAAAAGGGGAAAACCCTGTTGACTCTTGGGGTACCTCTCTATAAGCGTAGAGCAGATGGGGTAGAAAGCGCTCCCAGTCTTTATGAGCCTCTCCAAATGTACGGAGCATCTGCTTCAGCGTACCATTAAACCTTTCGCATAGACCATTGGACTGGGGGTGGTACGCCGAATTTACTATTGGCTTAATGCCACATATCTTCCATAGTTGTTGGGTTACCTCGGCGGTGAACTGGGTGCCTCTATCGGATATGATTTCTTGGGGAAACCCCATCCTGGAAAATATTTTCATTAAGGCCTCTGCCACAGTTTCGGCATGAATGTTGGTGAGGGCTATAGCCTCGGGGTACCGGGTGGCATAGTCCACTACAGTTAAAATATATCTTTTCCCGGAAGGACTGGGTTTTGGTAAGGGCCCCACTATATCTACGGCCACCCTACTGAAGGGTTCTTCAATAATGGGAAGAGGACATAACTTGGCTTTGTGGCGGTCACCTCGCTTGCCTACTCGCTGGCAAATGTCACAGGAGGTGCAGTATTGCCTCACATCCTTGGAGATCCCTGGCCAGAAGAAAGCGTGGGTCAACCTGTATCGGGTACATGTCATCCCCAGATGCCCAGACAGGGGAATGTCGTGGGCAATCCGAAGCAGTTCTTGCCTATACTTCTGGGGAACCACTAACTGTTTAGTCGTTACTGTGGCCGACCCTCCCACTCCTCTTTCAGCAATGCGGTAAAGTAGCCCTTTCTCCCAGGTGTACCGCTCCCCCTCTAGCCCAGCCTGGTCAGCGTGTACCCTGTCCCTGTATACCTGTAGCGTGGGGTCTGACCTCACCTCGGCCTCAAACTTAGTCGGGGTATCCCAGGACATAAGTGTCGTGTTTGGGTCATGGTCTCTAACCGGAGCCTCAGAGTGTGTCGGTGGAACCGTGGTGCGAGCCTGTTGCCGTGTGGTCACTGGATGGGCTTCCTGGTATGGGGCCTGGGGTACAAAAGCAGAGGTCATCTGGCCCAAGTCATTTCCCAGCATAACATCTGCTGGTAATTTTTGCATGAGGCCCACTTCTACCGTCCCCCCTCCCACACCCCAATCCAAATGTACTTTGGCAATGGGTAGTCGGTACACTGCTCCCCCTGCCACTCGTACTGCCACGGATCCGCCAGTGTGTGCCGAGTCAGGGACCAAATGGGGTGCTATCAAGGTTAAAGTAGCTCCTGAATCCCGAAGCCCCTGGACTTCTTTCCCCTCCAAGGTCACTGGCTGTCGATGATGCTGCCGGTTATCCGTGGCTCGGACTGTCATCACCTCATGCAAGATTCCCAGGGGTTCTTCCGCTGGAATGCTCAACATCTCTTGAGTGGCTGGCTCCCGTTGATAATGATGGGCAGCAGGCCTTGGTGCCGGGTTCGGTCGGCCTTGGTTCCAGGCGGGTCTGCCCCGGTTTTGGGTGCACTCGCGTGCAATATGTCCCCACTGTTTGCAGGTGTGGCATTGGATGTTGGCACGTCCGTTATATCTGGAGGCTGGTGGTAAAGTCCCTTGGGATTGATGAAAAGGGGAGGCTGTGAGAGCGGGGGGGTGGTAGAGTACTGGATGGTCCCGTGGGTCGAGGATAACTCTTGGTTAGGGGCCCATGATGTCTCCTCGCATCAAAATGCTGATCCGCTAATCGAGCCGCTTCGGTTAGGGTGAGAGGTTTCCTGTCTCGCACCCATTCTTGTGCCTCTGGGGACAAACCGTTGAAGAATTGCTCCAACAGCAATAACTGTCTCAGTTCCTCCATAGTAGTGGCTTGGCTGGCTTGTATCCACCCTTGGGAAGCTTGGTCCAGCTTGTGTGCCCATTCAGCATGTGAATCCTTCTCTGGTTTGCGCAGGTTTCTAAACTTGCGCCGGTATGCCTCTGGAGTAATGTCGTATCTCTCTAATATCGCTCGCTTCACTTTATCATAATCCTTGCTGTTCTCACTGGGTACAGCGCGATATGCTTCTGCTGCCCGACCTGACAGCTTGCCTGCTAGCAATGGGACCCATACTGTCCGTTCCAAGTCATGTAAATCACACAGTCTCTCAAAATCCTGTAAATACCCATCAATCTCATCCTTCTCCTCGCAAAACATTTTAAAGGCATGATAGGGAATTTTGGGTTTTACCTGGTTGTAGAGTGACCCATTCGTGGATTCTGCTGGAGACTGTGTATACTGCGGACTGTGTGCCATCACGTACTCCTGCACATTCGCCATTACCATGTGCAGCATGGCATCTGATATAGGCTGTGGCAAAAATTCCAGCCTGGTCCTCATTTCTCTCTGGTAGAGGGTTTCTTCCATGGCTGCTGGTGGTGTAGCAGTTAGTACAGCTTTGGATTTGTTGCTGGCTACCTTACCCCTGGCTTCTAGCAGTTCCTTTAATGTCTGCCGCTTTAGCCTAGAATAATCCGTCTCCATTTACATCGGTAGTTCACATTGCACGAATTGCGCTTATCGGCTGTAAGGTTGGATCCCGTCGCTTGCCACCAATTGTAGCGGAGAACAATATTAAACTCCACGATCTCCGCTGGTAACCAGGGTAAATCAACAGTCAGCATTGGAAAGTAAGGCAATGTCCCAAATCTCCTCCAGTAACCGGACAACACACAGCTCTCAGAGTTAACTGACTTTTTATTCACAGGCTTCCATATTTATAGAATTCCCCATGCAAGGGGTTTCCAAACAGCCAAATAGATTTAACAGGGGTAATACAGGTCGGACCAGATGGGGAACTTAACATTTTGGATAATTCTCCCATCAGGCATTGCTGCATGAGGGAAAAGTCAGTTGATAGCTGGGGTCTGGGGTTATGTGTTGTGGGAGTTCGGTTTAAAACTGCCGAACACCGATTGGGCAACATAAAACAAAGTACTTGAATGCTAGTGGCTTACGGCTGCCAGCATACCAATTACTATGCCCACATAAGACCCAGCAGAATACATAGCCTATAATACAGACAACCTTATAACATGTAACGTCCAGCGTTCTAGAAGTGGCTAGGTTTGCCACAGTCTCATAAAAGGTTTTGTCGCGTAGAGAGGAGCAGTTGCCTGTTATGGTTCGGATAAAATGAGATATCTGCAGGTAACGAAAACATTCCCTAGGGGGGAGTTGGGCCCGGGACTGTAGGTCCGGGAAGAGTTTAAGGGAGGTAGCCGTGGTTTGGTCACTCACCCGGTGGAGTCCAGCCTGGAGCCAGAGCCGGAAAGAGTCAGGTTCTGTGAAAGCGGGATAGAAGAGCGGGTGTTCCAGGAAGGAAAGGAGCGGAGCATGACTGGACATCAGCTGGAAACGACCACTAAGACTATCCCAGAGCTTGAGCGAGTGGCGGGTAACCGGGTTAGATACAGGGCCTCGGGCTAAAGGGGGTAACCATAGAAGGTTGGACATTCGCAGTGGAAAAGCATCTATAGCTTCCAGGCTAACCCATATCAGGGTTTCAGATGTGACATGAAATAGCGTAATTTGGGATAGTTGAGCAGCCTGGTAATAGCGGGCGAAATTAGGAATTCCCAGTACTCCACTAAGCTTATTACAGAGGAGAATGGATCTGGAAACTCTAGGTTTTATGGGGCCCCATATATATTTAAAAACCCGGGACTGAACAATTCGATGAAAATAGGAAGGGACTGGGATAGGGAGTACTCTATAGAGGTATAAAAGTTTTGGAAGCAGGGACATTTTAACTGCTGCCACACGGCCCAACCAGGAGACACAGAGCGGCTTCCAGGCATCCAACAAAGAAGATAAATGCGAGAGCATAGGAAAGTAATTAGTTCTGTAAAGAGAGATTGGATCAGTTGTCAGCTGTATACCTAAATATGGTAGGGAGGTGGTGGACCAGGTGAAGGGAAAATGTTCTTGCAAGTGAGCAACAATTTTTTTTACACTTTTTTGGGACAATTGGCATTTATACAGCGATCAGTGCTATACAAATGCACTGATTACTGTATAAATGTCACTGGCAGGGAAGGGGTTATCACTAGGGGGCGATCAAGGGGTTAATTGTGTGTTACCTCAGTGTGTTCTAACTGTATGGGGATAGGATTGACTAGGAGATGAGACATATAATTGTTCCTACTTAGTAGGAACAAATGATATGGCTTCTCTTCCCTGACAGCACAGGGATTTGTGTTTATACAAAGATTCAGGATCAGTGATTTTTCTGTTCAAGGATTTTATTGAGTAAAAGAACACAGAGTACAGTGACAAGCTGTTTTTGAGTTATCACACGTAAGAGTACATTAAGACAAAATCCAAAAGGGTCAAACAAGTATACATAAACAAGAACACTGCATTTAAAAGGTTATCATTAAATGTCTTAAGAAAAGAAACAAAAAAAATAATAACGGAGACAACGTGACGAGGAAAGTGGGCTGTGCGACTACCCATGAAGGCTCTACACGATGTGCATCAGGGTAGAAGGGAGTCTCAGGCCGATAACAATGTACATCTTAGAAAAGCACTCTGTATAAACATCAAAAGATAAACCGTAGGCCAATTTTAGGCGAGAGCAAGTGGGATTGTCTGAACGGGTTCATCTAAAGTAATTCAAGAGAAGTGGAGAACAGAGAGAAGGAAGGAGGAATGCAAGAAGAGAAGAGTGAGAGGAGGAGGGGAGAACAGGAAGGGGAGAGGGAAGGTGGAGGGAGTGTCGGCAGGGTCATATAGCCCCCAGGGGGCGTAATACGTTAGTAAGTGGTTTTTGCATCAATTTAAAATGTCAATAGGGTCATATCAAATCCAGACGGGAGAAAGTGATCCACCCATGGGGTCCATACACTGCTGTGTTGGGGCATACGATCTAAGATCATAGCTTCTATTTTAGCATGGGTCATAGCTTGGGTCATTCTGTTCTTAACTTCCGCAGCATACAAGTTTGGGTATTTCCAGGCTCTGGCAATGGTCTGTTTAGCAGCGGTAGTCAATTGTAGCAAGAGTTTACATTGGGCTCTCGTGTAGTCCTTCTGCAGGTGATTCAAGAGAGCCAGGGAAGGGTCAGGTAAAAGCTCCTCATTGAGGAGGGTGGAGGCCATCTGGAATATAACCGTCCAGAACTGTTGCACAATCGGACAGGACCACCAGATATGCTCATGCGTACCCCTCATTCCGCAGCCACGGAAACACACTGGTGAATAGGTCGGTAAGAATTTGGAGATTCTAGTGGGGACCAGGTACCACCGCATGAGAACCTTATAATTGGTTTCCAAGGCTACAACATTTTGGGAAGAAGCTTTCGTTCTGGCCCAGATACTGTTCCAGTCAGACTCATCTAACGTGACCTGGAGGTCTTTTGACCACTGCGCAGCGTAGAGGGGAAGATCAGTTGAGGAGGCAGTGAGGTGAGCATAGATTCGTGAGATAGTGCCAGGGGCATGTGGGTCTGAATCGCAAATGGTCTCATAAAAGGTTTTGTCGCGTAGAGAGGAGCAGTTGCCTATTATGGTTCGGATAAAATGAGATATCTGCAGGTAACGAAAACATTCCCTAGGGGGGAGTTGGGCCTGGGACTGTAGGTCCGGGAAGAGTTTAAGGGAGGTAGCCGTGGTTAGGTCACTCACCCGGTGGAGTCCAGCCTGGAGCCAGAGCCGGAAAGAGTCAGGTTCTGTGAAAGCGGGATAGAAGAGCGGGTGAGAGAGGTATAAAAGTTTTGGAAGCAGGGACATTTTAACTGCTGCCACACGGCCCAACCAGGAGACACAGAGCGGCTTCCAGGCATCCAACAAAGAAGATAGATGCAAGAGCATAGGAAAGTAATTAGTTCTGTAAAGGGAGATTGGATCAGTTGTCAGCTGTATACCTAAATATGGTAGGGAGGAGGTGGACCAGGTGAAGGGAAAATGTTCTTGCAAGTGAGCAACCTCTGCTAGAGGAAGGGATACATTGAGGGCTTTAGATTTAGACGTGTTCACTTCTAGGCCAGAGATATGAGCAAATTTTTCTAAAGTTTGAATAAGGCTTGGGAGGGTGGTACAGGGAGAAGTAACGAACAGGAGTGCATCATCTGCAAATAAACAGTTTGTGTGGGACAGAGGCTACTTCCAAGCCTCTAATATCAGAGCTAGTCCTTATTAGGGCTGCTAAGGTTTCAATTGCCAGTGCGAAGATTAAAGGGGATAGGGGGCAGCCTTGTCTGGTGCCTCTTTCTATTGGAAAATTATCGGAGCGGAACCCTGAATATTTAATATAAGCCTGGGGTTGATTATAAAGGGAGTTCACCCACTGCATGAAGTGCGGACCAAAACCCCAGCGAGTGAGGATGTAGTTAAGATAGGGCCAGGAAACCGTATCAAAGGCTTTCCTAATATCCAGAGATAACAGGTGCATGGGAATCTTACTGGTTCTAGCTAAATGCTGACGACGAGGTATAAAGCATACCTGGTCCTTATGGATTAGTCTACCAATGATAGGATTTAGGCGTAAGGCCATTAGATTGAGCAATGAAATTGGTCTGAAATTGGACCAGAGGGAATTGTCGACTCCAGGCTTAGGAATCATGGCTATTATAGCTGTCAATGTGTCGCGGCCGAAGGAGTGGTGTTGGAGCAGGGCATTAAAGGATTTAGTGAGGAGAGGGGCAAGAGTACCTGCAAATTTCTTATAGTAAGTACCCGAGAGCCCATCAGGGCCTGGTCTTTTGTTAGGTTTGAGGGACTTGATAGCCACCAGAACTTCTTCAGCCATGATGGGTCTCTCAAGGGACTCACGATTGGAATCCGATAGGGCGGGTAGGGGAACATCACGAAAAAGATCATCTGCAGTGGAAGGAGTAAAGGAAGACTGAGCTTTGTAAAGCATCTGTCTATGCGCAAACTAATAGGAACATGGTTCCGCTCTGGGCGGCGAAGGCGGAGGGCTAGTGTCATGATCCCTATCGTGTCAAGCATACAGCGAGGCGTGGTCGCGCCTCAGGGTGGAATTGAACCCGGGACCTCTCCATTCCTATCCCAACACCTTGCCTCTGAGCCACTGCTCAATTGGGGAATTCTGGTTGCTTTCCAGCTATGGTGGTGCTGAATGTACTGTTCACCATTAGCTGAATCCCGTTACATTCTACACCTGATTTTCTTGCTTCAGCTGACGCAGCTTACCCATTTAGCCAGTGTATAAAGCCCTGCCTCACTATGAGGGAGGTGTCAGTTCATTTTGTTATTGATCTCCCTGTCTGAGCTAAAGCTACCTGCATATATCTTCAGCTCCTTGACTGACCCCGGCTTTTGACCTTCTGCTTTTGAACCTCGGATTGCTGCTATCTCCTGTCCTTTGATCCCGGCCTGTACCTTTGGACTTCCTCTACCGTCTCCAGCCCTTGACCCACGGCTTGTGACCCGTACTTATCTTTGGTTCCTGTTTGTTGGGCACCTGCTGTCACCTTGATAGCTGCTGATCCTTGCTATACACAAATCGCTTGCATCTGCTTGGGACTTCCAGATATCCCCTACATCATCTGTAACTACAATACTCAGCAGAACCGCAAGTACCATATACTACGTACTTTATCTATAGTGTTGCTCGCGAATATTCGAATCGCGAATATTCGCTACGAATATTGCATATTCGAGTATTCGCGATATAACTCGAATATAGCGGCGAATATTCGCTATTTCGAATATTGTTATTTTTTTCAAATTTATTTTTAAAACAGATCACATCCTAGTGATCAATGATCGCCTTCAAGGTCTAAAAGCATGCTGGTATGATTACAGAGAGACCCTGGGCCGAGTAGCTGATGCAATTCTTTTATTTTCCGAAAAATCGCATTGCGTTTTTTCGGCCGAAAAAACGCATTGCGCTTTTTCGGCAACATAAAATAATTGCATCAGCTACTCGGCCCTTCTTTTGCATCAGAGCCAATCAGAAATCTCGAATATCGCGCAATATTGCTATTGCCGAATATTCGAGATTTTCTGATTGGCTCTGATGCGCCAATCAGAAAATCTCGAATATTCGGCAATAGCAATATTGCGCGATATTCGAGATTTCTGATTGGCGCATCAGAGCCAATCAGAAAATCTCGAATATTCGGCAATAGCAATATTGCGCGATATTCGAGATTTCTGATTGGCTCTGATGCGCCAATCAGAAATCTCGAATATCGTGCAATATTGCTATTGCCGAATATTCGAGATTTTCTGATTGGCGCATCAGAGCCAATCAGAAAATCTCGAATATTCGGCAATAGCAATATTGCGCGATATTCGAGATTTCTGATTGGCGCATCAGAGCCAATCAGAAATCTCGAATATCGCGCAATATTGCTATTGCCGAATATTCGAGATTTTCTGATTGGCTCTGATGCGCCAATCAGAAATCTCGAATATCGCGCAATATTGCTATTGCCGAATATTCGAGATTTTCTGATTGGCGCATCAGAGCCAATCAGAAAATCTCGAATATTCGGCAATAGCAATATTGCGCGATATTCGAGATTTCTGATTGGCTCTGATGCAAAAGAAGGGCCGAGTAGCTGATGCAATTATTTTATGTTGCCGAAAAAGCGCAATGCGTTTTTTCGGCCGGTAAAACGCAATGCGATTTTAATCGCAATCAAAATATCGCAATTAGCGAAAAATCGCACTTATGATACTTCGCAAAAATACCGCGAATATTCGAAATTAGCGAATATTTCTCGAATATTCGGAAAAATATTCGTGATATATCGCGAAATCGAATATGGTGTATTCCGCTCAACACTATTTATCTATAGTCTGTGTTTGTAGATTGGCAGTAATTCCTTTGTCTGTATCTGAGATACTTACCTGTTTCCCCCTCAGTTAGTTGCTTATGAGGGAATAAGCATATACAGTCTTTCAGTTGGTTGTCCAATAGAGGTTGTGATGAATTAACCCCAAACTCTCTGTTTACTCTGAGAGAGAACTGGTGGTTGTACCTGAGACACCTCTATAGTTTAAAACCAATTGTTTTACTGTAACTGCATAGCAGGGATGTTACAGCTAGAAAGGTATCCGGTTTATTAGCCTTCATATAAATAGTGTGGTTGGATCTACGGATTGCCTTATCAGCCAGTTCAGCTAGTGCCAGATCTAGCTCCGTCTTCACTTTTTCCATCTGCACTCTATGCAACCCAGTGGGGGAGGATTGAAACTGAAGGAAGCAGTGATGGAAATCATGTTCCAGACCAGCTAGTCTGGCCTTTCTGTCTCGATTAAGAAGGGTAGATACCGAGATGCACGTACCTCTAATAACAGGTTTATGTGCCTCCCACAGAAGGACAGGAAAGATTTCAGGGGCAGAGTTGAGCGCTAGATAATCAGCCAGAGCGATTTGGATATCCTGGCAATTTATGCACCAGGTTCGATCCCTGGACATAGGAATTAAGGAAGAAACGGTGGTAAGTACTGCGCAGTGGTCAGACCAAGAGATAGGGGTTATTATGGAATTAAGTAGTATAGGAGAGGAGGCAACCGGGACAAAGATATGATCAATCCGAGAAAAGGATTTATGTGGATATGAGTAAAATGTGTAGTTCTTCTTCGTCGGGTTGCACTCCCGCCAGGTGTCAAGCAAGGAAGCTTGTTGTAAAAGTTTCCGGAAATGTAATGGGGGGGGGTACTGGTCTGGAGCATAAGGTGACCTGTCCATGTGCGGTTGACACTAGGTTGGAGTCACCACACAAAAATATTGTGCCTTTACAATGGGAGCGTATGACCTGAAGCAGGTGTGAAAAGAAGGGGTTCGGGTTAGTATTCGGGGCGTAATAGGAGACAAGAGTAGTTTCTACGTCCTGCAATAAGCCGACCAAAATTGTGTAGCGACCTTCAGGGTCCTTAATCTCTGAGGTTAAAGTGAAGGGGAGGGTACGATGTAAGGCAATGAGGACCCCATTTCGTGGAGGCCGAAGCAGTATATACCTGGGGTGGTGCGGGCTGAAAAGTGTGTCTCCTGAAGGGCGACTATACCCGCCTTCAAGGATGCGAATGTACGGAAAGCCTTGACTCTTTTGTGGGGCGAGTTGAGGCCCTTGACATTCAGTGAGAGTATGTTCATTGGGGCCATCTGGGAGTGGGTAAGGAGGAGTTAATTGGTATCTGGAGAGCCCTGCAACCCAGCCGACACGAGGGAGGGAGGGGGAGAGAGGAAGTAAATGAGAGCAGAGAGAAAGAAGGGAAGAAAAGATTAACCATGTAAGGCAAACTAAAGGACATAGAGAGGAAGAAGAGTCAGACTCTGTCGCCCGACCAAACAGTACACCAATACGCGAGCCAGCCAGCTAGCCCGCGGATAGGTGGACCACAATAAGGGGGAGCAGTGACAGTTCCCCGCCACAAACGGGACATATATAACATATGACTTCGATACATAGGTAATAAACAATTTACTACTAGAAAAGCCTGTGTTTGTCAGTAAAACATAACAAACAGCGGAAGACAACAGCAGTAAAATTACACTTATCAGGGCTGATAGTACCAGCCACAACCTCCAAAAAACACCGGGGTACCTGATAGGAGGAATGGTAGTCTAGCTAGCATAACAATGCAAAGGCATGGGGGGGAATTGGGGCGAGGGAGGGGAGGGGGGGAAGGGTGGCTAGGACTAGGGGGATAGATGGGAAGATGCTGTGGGGCACCCGAAGTGTGAGGAAAGAAAGGAGGGGAAGGATGAGGCGGGGGGAGGGAGGGAAGAGGGAAGGGGGGGGGGGTTTAGGGGGGGGGGAGTAAAAAAGGGGGGTTGCCTCTGAGATGGGGGATATCAAAAGAAGTGCACTTATAGGGGTGTAAAAACACCTCCCCATTATATCACAGGTTATGACTAGCAAACATCAGTATAATATGCCATGTACACGGGCCATTGTCCACCAGGATCTAGTGGACCCAGGTGGAGGGCCAAGCCAAGAGCAAATAGGATGCTGTCAGTAAAGTGATTGAGGGCATGGGGAATAGCTAAATATATACCATCCTCAGCATAAGCATTACAGTGAAAAGGGGACCCGGCAAGATAAAAAAATAAAGAGTAAAAAACACAGGAAAAAAAAAAACGTGCTTCCAGAATGGAGAAATAAAAAAATAAAAAAATAAAGTACAATCAAAACAACAGTAGGAACTGTAAGAGAATACAGTACCGAACCTGGGCAACCCCCAGGAGCGATAGATGCGTGTAGCAACCACCTCAGGGTGGGGGAAAACGACAGGGGTAAACAGTCTCCAAGTGCCTGATCGAGAGACCGTCAACAGGTGGATCGGATGGCAATAAGGGATCCAGACGGCCAGGTCGATTCAGGAGAAGAGGATCTTCACAGCACTAGGGAAAAAGGGAGACAAGAGACCTGCAAAGAGAAGGTTAGACAGTCAAACTCAGCGGGGTGAGTATAATTGGCGGTCGGACAGGCCATCCCTGGAAGTGCGAGCAGGGGTTCCTTTGCGGATGGAAGGCGGACCCGGCTGGGGCCCCTTTGGAGTAGCCGCGTACGGGTGAGTGGCGTTGCGGGCTGGGGTACGGGGTAAGGCAGTCTCTGACACTTGTGCAGGAGAGGCAAGGTGGAGGGACTCCAAAAGGCGCTGGAGGGATTCCGGCGATGTACAGGAATGCTGCTGGTTTTGGTAAGAAAATTTCAGGGCAAATGGAAAACGCCAAGTATACTTCAGCTGGTGTTGTATAAGGACTTGCATTGCGGTTTCATAGCACTGCGTTTTGCAATTGTAGTGGGGGCAAGATCAGAAAAAAGCTGGTTTGCATGGCCCTGAAACAGGAGAGCGTCCTTATTGCGAGCAGCAGCAAGTAGTTGTTCCTTCGTGCAGAAATAATGTAATTTAACGATGATGTCCCTAGGGGGGCCATCTTGCTGTCGACAGGTCAGGGCCATGTGGATTTGATCGAATTCTAGTCGCTTGATCGGAATGGAAGATGCCGAGAGTTCCTGAAATAGGGCTGTGGAAAACGACTGTAGGTCATCAATAGATTCAGGTATGCCCCTAATGCGTAGATTAGACCTACGGGAACGGTTCTCCGCGTCCTCCAAACGTGCAAGCAGGGCGGCGTTCTCCTCACGGAGAGCCACCTGTTCCTGGGCCTGTTCCTGCAGGGTAAGCTCCATGTCATCCACCCTGGTCTCCAGGTCTGCTGTACGCTGACCGAGCTCTCTGATCTCACACAACAGTCTATTCATTATCTGATCAGAAGTAGTCTTAAGGGCCTTATGGAGCATGGATTCCATGTGCTTGAGAAAGTCAGTCTGCGACATACCTGATGGTGGGAGGGAAGGGGAGCCAGCGTGGTAGTCTGTATCATTGTCCTCCTCGCTTTCTGCCATTGTGGATCTGTCCGGGGAGGCGGCCTGTTGTTTAGCTAGGGCCTTCGCCGCCATCTTGGAAGAGGCGCGGGCCAGAGCTTCCTTGATCGGTTTAGGCTTCGTTTTGCTGCGGTGGCCCGTTAAAACCATCCCGAGTGAAGCCGAGTCCGTTCCAGAGGGGATTGCTCTAAAAAGCGGGGTTGCAGGGTGGCTGGGAAGGTTAGTTAAGTCCCGATGTAGTGGCAGGGAGTGCGGAGCTCTAAGGGAACACGTCCTCCATCAAGAGCCTCGCGCATGCGCCCCAGGATCAGTGATTTTAATGATGCTTAAATAAAAAAAAAGGAAAAATTACTTTAAATATTGTACCTGCTGGGTGTCTATAGTATGCCTGTGAAAATGTCTTTGAGAACCCGGGTCTTGCCTGAGGGAACATGTATCAATGGAAAAAAGTTTTAAAAATTTCGTTTTTTCAGGAGTCCTGAAAAAAAATACTTTTACTAAAACTTTTTTTCCATTGATACATGTTCACTGGGGCAAGACCCGGCTTCTCAAAGATGTTTTACGACAATAACTTGCATATTAGGCTTTAAAATGAGCAATTTTGAATTTGAACGTTCGAGTCCCATAGACATCAATGGGGTTCTAAATGTTCGCGCAAACGTTCGGTCCGTTCGAAGGTTCTGGTGCGAACCGAACGGAGGGGGGAGGGGGGTGTTCAGCTCATCCCTACCCAGGATCAGTGCTGTCTCGTCTCGTACAGCGTTCTGTGTTCTGTGGGTATCTGTTTCCTGTTACCTGCATCTGCTCTTGAAGTATTGACCCGTCTTGTTCCTGATTGAAACGGATGACCATCGCTTACAACCTTCCATCCACCCACGACAAGCTTATCTGACACACTCTGACAATATTGCCTACACGATCCATATCCTTTCCCAGAATAAACGAGACAGCGCTCCGTTCTTGCTTCCAAAGATATGACAATTTATTAGTATTTTCTCAGCTTCTTATATCCAGTACAGCATAATACAGTTAATCACAGGACAATGCAATCTCCACCCCCCTATTCACTCACTGAGGATAATTCTTTAATTGGTAGCTAGACATGACGGCACCGTATTATCAATAGGGTTCAATTAACCTTGAATAGTAACAAAGACATCTTGTTGAATAAGTTCTCTATACAGCTTTGTCACACAATGGCAGTGAGAGTGGGTGTCGTTACATTGAATAGCCAACACCTTAGGATATTTCAATAGCCTATTATACAAAAGGTATGACTCACTGGCTGACCTGGTCATGTCATCATGACTCCTTGTGATATCTCAGTCCTGCAATATGAAGTATTAATAATGTCCCATCTCATGTAATATGAATTATGATTCACTATTAGCCACCCTATACCCAAAAGGGCACAGGGTGGATTTCGACCCAAGAGTTTTTGGTGCTGCTGGCACAAGAGTATCTCTCATCCTTCCAACGTCTCTGGGTGTCACGGGCCATTCTGTTACATCTCTCCCCTTTCGGTGGGAGACGGACACAGGAGGGAACCCCAAACGGGTTGACTCCGAAGTCCGTCAGTAGTTCCCGTCCTCCAATGCTGGTATCCATACTGTACCCCAAATAAATGGCTCCAAACTGAGCATTACTCACCCCGCCAACCTCTGCCTCTCTCAGAGAACACGCCTGCCGCTGGGGAGAAGGCAGGGTAGCTGGGCTCAGTCCATCATGCTGTTGGGGGTCTGGGCCAACTGCCCCCCCTTCCTGGGGTATACCAGTGGAGACTGAAGTCCCATCCACTGGTGCTTGGTGAAAACCCCCCGGTGCTTGCAAAGCAAAGCCGACATCCTCCTGTCCCAGTCCTGTACCATTTTCTGGGGTTGTGCCAGTGGAGACTGAAGTCCCATCCACTACCCCAGGAACCCCCTCTTCTGTTTGTGAGGAGCAGAGGCCTATGACACTCTGCTCTGTTGCTAGCTCTTCCGCTGGGTTGCTGTGAGTGGAGACCACAGTCCCATCCACTACCACAGGGTCCCCCTCTTCTGCTAGTTGGGAGCAGAGGCTTGGGGTACACTGCTCTGTTGCCAGTGATTCAGCTGGGGGTAAAAGCTTTACCACCTCAGCTTGTTGCTGGAGAGGGGGGCCAACCGCCCCGGCTCCCTGGAACTCCACACCATCCGCTTCGGCTTTAAGGATGAAAATCTCCATATTTTCCACTGCCGATTCATCAGCCAGAGAGTTCACAGTTGTCATCTGAACTTTCCTCATAGTCCCTGGCAATGGGAGCCCCACCCTGCTGCTGAGCCGAGTCTAGCAGCTGTCTGTAGGCGACCTCCAGCTCCCATTCCCGAATGGCCAGAAATTCCAAATCTTCCTGTGACCAGTGGCCTCCCGAGATATTTAATTTTTCCTCTCTGTGCTCCATTATGTCCTCCAAGCGCCACTCCCGATCAACCCCAAAGTCGGGATCACTGGACATCCTCCAATACAACAACCCCAGGCCATCATAGTCATAGCCTTCTGTGGGGCTGTCATCCGCTGACCACGGGCACTCTTGGGCTACATACCACCGGAGGGCTCTGTAGCTCTCATCCAGCTGCATCTCTGCCCGGATCAGCCTGCTTAACTCAGCTGTCCACTCCTGCTTCGGTTGTTTCCCCAACAACAGCATTCGTACATCATACTGCGGCCAGTACCTTGCATAGATGGAGGGCAGGACCTTTCCTTGGTGTTGCTGCTCCTGAGCTAACGCTTCCTTCCAGAGTTGGCACCGAATAACATCCGACCATCCCAACAGGACCTCCTCTGATACTGGTCCTCTATGCTGTATCCGCATCTCTTGTAACCTCCTTTGGAATTCCTCTTCCATGGAGACTGGTATCTGCACCTCTCCTCTCCCTTTAGCTGCTGCCGCACTTCTTCGCTGTCGCAAGGTGGCATCCACAGCCGCTATAACCCGGTCTATGATCTCCGGTGGAGGATTAGGACCATATTGTGCCAGTCCATGTTTAACAGCCCGATCAAAAAATTCTTCCTCGGGTGTCCTGTCTGTTATGCTGGGCCTCTTAGCTCTATTCATTTCGACAAGTTCTGCGATAATGTCCCTTTTCTTACAGTTGCTGGCCGGTCTGCCCCGGCTCTCCAGTAAGTCCATGTGGGAAGAGAGCTTCATCCGTTCATACAGCGTCTCCATTGTCATGTGTCCTTGTAGCCGTCCTTCTGAAGATGGAATCATCCCACTGCTGTGCCACCAAATGTAACGGATGACCACCGCTTACAACCTTCCATCCACCCACGACAAGCTTATCTGACACACTCCGACAATATTGCCTACACGATCCATATCCTTTCCCAGAATAAACGAGACAGCGCTCCGTTCTTGCTTCCAAAGATATGACAATTTATTAGTATTTTCTCAGCTTCTTATATCCAGTACAGCATAATACAGTTAATCACAGGACAATGTAATCTCCACCCCCCTATTCACTCACTGAGGATAATTCTTTAATTGGTAGCTAGACATGACGGCACCGTATTATCAATAGGGTTCAATTAACCTTGAATAGTAACACAGACATCTTGTTGAATAAGTTCTCTATACAGCTTTGTCACACAATGGCAGTGAGAGTGGGTGTCGTTACATTGAATAGCCAACACCTTAGGATATTTCAATAGCCTATTATACAAAAGGTATGACTCACTGGCTGACCTGGTCATGTCTAGTGTTGCTCACGAATATTCGCATTGCGAATATTCGCTACGAATATTGCATATTCGAGTATTCGCGAATATCTCGAATATCGCGGCGAATATTCGCTATTTCGAATATTCGATATTTTTCAAATTTCGCAAAAAAATTCGCAATAAAATTCGCATAGCGAAAATTCGCAATGAATATTCGATATTAACCGCAACCGCATATGTGAAATTTCGCTATATAAAATATACCGAATATTCGTAAATATTGAATATTCGTGATATTTTATAAAAAAATCGCGAAATTCACATTAGCGAAAATTCGCATTAGCGAAAATTCGCATTGGCGAAAATTCGCAATATAAAATATCACGAATATTCGATATTAACGAATATTCGCGAATATTCTTCGAAATATTCGCGAAATATCGCGA
The DNA here is from genome assembly GCA_029574335.1 of Rana kukunoris. NCBI lineage: Eukaryota > Metazoa > Chordata > Amphibia > Anura > Ranidae > Rana > Rana kukunoris. The sequence goes on along the minus strand of CM056049.1, from coordinate 359,035,409 downwards.
AATCGAATATGGCGTATTCCGCTCATCACTAGTCATGTCATCATGACTCCTTGTGATATCTCAGTCCTGCAATATGAAGTATTATTAATGTCCCATCTCATGTAATATGAATTATGATTCACTATTAGCCACCCTATACCCAAAAGGGCACAGGGTGGATTTTGACCCAAGAGTTTTTGGTGCTGCTGGCACAAGAGTATCTCTCATCCTTCCAACGTCTCTGGGTGTCACAGGCCATTCTGTTACACTGATTATTCCTGTTTTCCACTGACATCAACCCCGGCTTGTCCTTTGACCATTCTCCTGCCTCTGCATCTGTACTTGATCTGATCATTTTGTGTAAGACCCAGCTTGTCTGACTCTGCTTACGTTCCAGCCCTTCCAGAGCTACCAAGTTGCTAGCACCTATCCAGCTACCATTGGGACCTGACCTTCGGCTAACTACCAGATCCTGCCCATGGAGACCCGCTGCCATCTGGTGGACTACTGGATCAGATCCCCCTTGCCTTTTTTGACATTACCTTGCTCATTGGGTTTGAAATTGGCCAGAATTTAGCAAAAGGATTCACCCCCATAGATGCTTGCGGATGTTTTTTCCTTAACTATCACATGCATGGACAATTACTTATTTACCTCATGTATTTATTTATTTATTTATTTATTTAATTATTTTATTTTGTGAATTTACTTTAACTCTGCCTTAAGCAGTATTTACTGAGAATTTTTATATTTTTTTTTACGGTAAATACTGCATAAAGCATAAGTGAATTGACATCTTCAGGATTGGATGCAGTATTTGGAAAAACACCTAAATACTGCATGCAATCTGCTTTTGTGGATAGAACCCTGTAACGGTCACCACCGCTTACGACCTTCCATCCATCCACGACAAGCTTATCCGACACACTGCGACCATACTGCATACACGATCCATATCCTTTCCCAGAATAAGACAAGACAGAGCTCCGTTCTTGCTTCCAAAGATATGACAATTTATTGGTATTTTCTCAGCTTCTTATACAGTCTCAAGCATAATGCAGTTTATCACAGGACAATGCAATCTCCACCCTCCTATTCACTCACTGAGGATAATTCTTTAATTGGTAGCTAGACATGACGGCACCGTATCATCAATAGGGTTCAATTAACCTTGAATAGTAACACAGACATCTAGTTGAATAAGTTCTCTAGACAGCTTTATCACACAATGGCAGAGTCTTGTGAGAGTGGGTGCAATCCACACCTTCAACGGAATGTCTTTACAGTGAATAGCCAACACCTTAAGATATTTCAATAGCATATTATACAAAGGTATGACTCACTCTGGTCTTGTAGACCTGAATTAACACCTTTCAAAAGCATGTGTGCCCAGATTGCATAGCTAACAGCTTTTGATATTTGAAGACATCCTGCAAACATGAATTATTATTAATGTCCCTTATTAATGTCTTCTGTAATATATGAATTATGATTCTTTGTCACCCTATGGCCCTAGTGGACATAAGGTGACCCTAGACATAGGAATATCTCAGTCTGTCACGGGCCATTCCGTTACAAACCCACTATATTTTATTCACTCTAGGATCTATCATTCAACTTATATAAACATTCAAAGGACTTTTGTTACTTTGAGAGAGTACACCATAATCATTACATCCATGCTGTTTATACTCAATATTTGTATTATGAGTGAATGTGTGTGTGTGTGTATATGTGTGTGTATATATATATATATACATTATTATATATTGTAATAAAGTTTGTGAGTTAAGAAATTGATTGCATAAGAGTTAGAGTATATAACGTATACAGTATCTTTTTTCTTTCTTTTTCATATTTTACTTCTGTTGCAGCTCTACAAAGTACATATTTTTATAGTGGTTTCTGGAAGTAGTTTTCTGTTGGGAGCTCCAAAAGTGTTATATTGTTTTTTTTTATTTATTCCCTAATACCTCGTACACACGATCGGAATTTCAGATGAAAAAAGTCTGACGGAATTTTCTTAAAAAGAGAACATATTTCTATCCGAAATTCTGTTCACTGTATGGGACTCCGACGGAGAAAAAACATGCATGCTCAGAATCAAGTTGACGCATGGTCGGAAGCATTGAACTTAATTTTTCTCAGCTCGTCATACGTGTTGTAAGTCACCGCATTTTTGACGATCAGGATTTGGGGTGACTGTGTCTATGCAAGACAGCTTGAGCGGAATTCCATCTGAAAAACCCATCAGGGTTTATTCCGACGGAAAAACTGATCGTGTGTACAGGGCATAAGGATGTGTGTTTTGAGGTATATCTACAACCTTGGTTGCTAGACTGATCATTAAGTAAATGGATTGTTAACTCAGGTTAGTTAAAAGGATGAATTGGTCTTTACTTCAGTCATGCAAAATCAAAAGTCCTGTTTTTTTTTTTTTTTATTACCTTAACACCAGTGGCGGCTGGTGCTCAAAATTTTTGGGGGGGTGCAAACGGAAAAAAAAAATTGCAGCCTCACTGTGCCTATCAAACGCAGCCACTGTGCCATGCCATCAAACACAGCCGCTGTGCCATCAATTGTCACCACTGTGCCATGCCATCAAACGCAGCCACTGTTCCAATTGTCACCACTGTGCCCATTGTTGCCACTGTGCATGTCACTGTGCTGTGCCCTTTAATTGTTGCCACTGTGCCCATTGTTGTCACTGTGCAGTGCCCTTTGTCGCCTCTGTGCCCATTGCTGTCACTGTGCTGTGCCCTTTGTCACCTCTGTGCCCATTGTTGTCACTGTGCTGTGCCCTTTTATTGATGCCACTGTGCCCTTTGCCGCACTCTGTGCCCATTGTTGCCCCTTTCCCTGTAAAATGCACTTACCTGAAGTTTCCATGTCCTCCCTCGATGTCTTCTTTCGCCTTGGTGACGCTTCAACCAATCAGGTTCCTGATAACCAGAATCCGGGAACCTGATTGCCTGAAATGGCCGTCAGTCTTATCCAAGGAACGCAGGATGGCTGCGTTCTGAGGATAGACATCCGAAAGCCGAAGGGCTGTACTTGAAAAGCCTATCAGAGCCGTTGGCTCTGATAGGCAGTTCCCCTCAGCCAACCAGCTGGCGCTATTCAGGTAACCGGCGACCTATGTCCGGTTATATGAATAGACCAATGTATGTTATTTGCGAGAGGGGCTCTATAGACGGCCGCCAGAACTGCAGTTAAAATGTAAAAATTACATTTTAGCCGAATAAAAGTTCTTAAAGGGCCCGTTTTTTTTTTCTTTGTGACTACAGGAGGGGGGGAGGCGCCCGGGCGTCTCTATGGACGGGCCGCCACTGCTTAACACGTGATTCAATCTACACAGATTTACTAAGTGAACATTGTTATTGCTAAGCTAAATATTTCACTAATAAATCAACATTATTAATTTAAAGTAGTCTACCTTACACTGATAAAACATAATATTGGAGCTGCATATGAGCTGAAGCTACGCTGGTCAGGAAAACATTTTGAGGGAACATTGTCATGGATTAAGAAAGCTAAGCAAAATGTAATTGTTAATACCTAATGAAATATTTAGAGTTATGTTATAATAAATATATATATAGATACAGTATATATATATATATATATATATATATATATATATATATATATATATATATATATATAGAAATTATAAAGATAAATATGTAATGTCTATGTTGTAATTAAATTAATACCATATTCAGGGTTTAGAATAATGGTTTAATTATCCTTGTACTGACAAAGAAGTTATGAAAGGGATTTTCTGTGCTTTACTAATTAATTACAGGTAAGCATAATGATTTTTTTTAATCGATTATTCATCCATCAATGTTCAGCTTGTGTCAACATACCTTGATGTTCACTTTGGTTGTGTCAATAGCTGTCTGCAATTTTCCAGTTGCCATGAGATATTTTTCAATGTATTAATCGCATTAAAACAAGCTTTTTCAAGGACCTTCATGTTAAGAAGACCAAAAAAGGACAATTCAGCACTTTCAGTTAACCATCTGCATTTTAGATTTGTAGGCAAAATTCCACTTTCATTAAGGTGGTTGTAAACTCTCCCCCATAGGTTTTACTCATATCAATCAGCAATACAAACAATTCATATAATATACTTCTCTTTTATTAATGCTAGCAGTATAGGGATTACAAATAGTCAATGTTGATTGAGAGAGTGAAGTTGCGCTTTAATATACTGTATGACCTAACCTAACCTCACACTTCTCTCCTATTAATTATGTAAGATTTTTAAAAAACTTGCACATTCAGTCATTTAGTCAAGTATACTAAATATGCAATTGTATATGTATTCATATCTCCCTCTCATCTGTAACAACTGAAGAACACCTTTCCATTTAAAATCTGCTCCAAGTCTGTACGATGCCTAAGAATCCACCTCCTACCAAACTGCTCTCACTTATTCTCCCTAAATGTTCTCCCACTTTTGTTCCAAAATACAAACTGACCTTGACACTTACTTATCGAGACACCTCTCTTGACTGAGATTAACATTCTCAAAATGGACATCATCCCCCATTTTTTATATCTACTCCAGACACTTCAACCTTCTATATGTTTGTGTGTACTTTCAGAAGCTACACCACATAAGTTTATCTGGCACTCCTCCTGTCCCTGCCTCTGCTATAAATCTTTTACCCTATCAAAATCACAGGGTGGGATGGGGGGTCCTAGATGGCTCTCTCTACCATAAAGCGGTGGTGCTAACCTCTTGACTGATTCTACTACCGTTTTTGGTTGGGAAACCAGATGTCTTCAATAGACCTTTTAGAAGTACCCTGCATACTTCCCATGGCGCACAGGGTCTTTCCTCTCTCCCAAAACCTACAAAATGCCATTTATCTCTTTGCGACCGCACTCTTGCTATCCTACAGTTATTGCAATATATGGGTCTTATGGCCTCCTTTTTTGGCAATCCTGCCTTTCCTTCAGCTCTGTATGGCTTTTTTTTCCACCTTTGGAGCATTGCAGACAACAGCAGACAGCCTCAGTTGATACCCATAATTATTATTCACAAAAGGTGATCATGGTAACACACATGGTCTCTGTGGCTGTTCCATCTTGGGCCTCCCAGGTATCTTTCCCCAACTTATTGCATTTGAATTGCTACTCCTACAAACTTCTCCTCTAACCAACACTATTTCCCACTAATACTAAATTTCACCTGACTAGCACTTCCAAACCCTACATAATATATGCAAACTTGGTAACAGTGCTGGGACAAGGTCATTTGGTGCCCAGGGTGAAGATGGCAAACTGCCAATTATCATCACTGTCCATCGTCACCAATGTGACTATCTGTGCCTATCAGGAGATTTCTGTAGGTATTCTTGCACACTCAGAACCCTTCCCTTTTGCTAAAAGGTACTTCTCCCTATAAAGGGCTTTTGCAAAAATTTTACATTTTCTCTCCTGCTACCCCTGTATTTTACTTGGGAGGGGAGGAGTCTTTTTCTTACACTACTTTGAAACAAAGTACCCTAGAAGCCTGGAAGCCAGTCCCTGGCTTTCCTGGGGATTTTCCTATGACCTTTTATGAGAATGTCCACCTCATTCCCCCTGTCCTGCCCCGAATATGTGTCAAGCTCTTCCCATGTGTCTTATGAATGGGGTCGGTGCTGTCATGCATGACTACCTGCCATGTTATATCTTGTTTGACTCCTCTGTCACTTAATCTATGCTGAGCACTGCTACTGGTCACTGATGCATTAGTAATTGACAAGTAGCAGAAAATTAACCCCTTTATGCTCCATTAGTGACACCAGTGTCAGAGTTAATTAATGTCAATGATCTCCTCTCAGGTGCACCATGCAGGGTTCAGTCAGTCGGCTCCAGCTTGGTGGCTCTGGTTTTCCTATAGTCTCCTCTCCACAGTCCACACACGTATGACTTCTCCCATGACCCCCATCCTGATCGGTGATCCCTATCTTGACTCCTCTCTAGACTCCCTCAGAGACTGCAGACATGATATAAGAGATGGTTAGAGGCTGCAGGCATGATACAGGAGGTGGTTAGAGACTGAGGACATGATACAGGAGATGGTTAGAGACTGAGGGCATTATACAGGAGATGGATTAGAGACTAAGGACATGATACAAGATATGGTCAGAGACTGCAGACATGATACAGGAGATGGTTAGAAACTGCAGACATGATACAGGAGATGGTTAGAGACTGAGGACATCATATCAAAGATGGTAAGAGAATACAGACATGCTACAAGAGACGGTCAGAGACTGCAGACATGATACAAGAGCTCAATGCAGCCTCACCAATGCCAATCAAATGCAGCCTTACTGTGCCCATCAAATGCAGCCTCACTGTGCCCATCAAATGCAGTACCACTGTGCCAATGAATGCAGCCTCACTGTCCCTGTGAATGCAGTCTCACTGTGCCCACCATTACAGCCTTACTTTGCCCATGAATGCAGCCTTACTGTGCTCACCATTGCAGCCTCACGGTGCCCACCATTTCAGCCTCACTGTGCCCGTGAATGCAGCCTCACTGTTCCCCTATTGCACCCTCACTGTGCCCGTGAATGCAGTCTCACTGTGCCTATGAATGCAGCCTCACTGTGCCCGTGAATGCAGCCTCACTGTTCCCATGAATGCAGCCTCACTGTGCCCATGCATGCAGCTTTACTGTGCCCATGCATGCAGCTTTACTGTGCCCATGAATGCAGCCTCACTGTGCCCATGAATGCAGCCTCACTGTGTCAGCCATTACAGTCTCACGTGCCCGTGAATGCAGCCTCACTGTGCCCACCATTACAGCCTAACTGTGCCCACCATTACAGCCTCACTGTGTCCATGAATACAACCTCACTGGGCCCACCATTACAGCCTTACTGTCCCGTGAATGCAGCCTCACTGTGCCCACCATTACAGTCTCACACTGTGGCTACCATTACAGCCTCACTGCGCCCATGAATGCAGTCTCTCTCTGCCCACCATTACAGTCCCACTGTGCCCATCGAATGCAGCTTTGACTAGCCCAACCATTAGTCTCACTGTGCCGACAAATTCACACTCACTGTTGTCTGGTTATTAACACACACAGCTGCCATCTCCCACTGTGTATCACAGAGCTGGTTGTGCCTGTGTTCGGACTTCGGCAGGAGCGCTAAAGCAAAGTACCGCCCCTCTAGACTGGCTTGTGTGATAGGCGGAAAACTACTATTACGTGAGCCAGTCTAGTAGGGCGGGAATTTGTTACAGCACGCCCACCAAACACAGACACAGACAGCTCCGTGATATACACAGGAGGGGGAGCGCTGAAGCCGCAGGAGGGGGAGCCAGCTAGTGTGTACTGTGAGCAGCTGAGATCCTCCTCTTCTCGGGTCCCTCTTCAGTGCATACGGCACCTCCCTCCTGTTGAATGCCCCCACAGCAAGCAGCTTGCGATGGGGGCACATAAGCCGAGCCAAAGCTCCCTGTGTCGTTTCAGACACAGAGCCGTGGCCCCACCCATCCCCTTTCTCTCCTCATTTGCTGACTGACTTTGATCTCAGCCAATGAGCAGGGGAGCTGATGCACACAGAAGGCTTTTTAGTTTAATGATAAAAAAGCTCCTGCCTTTACAACCACTTTAAACTCATTACAAGATGGTACAGAATCCCTGCCTCCCTTCAATTTGACATCTTAATTCTGGACACATATTGGAAATGCCACAATTCTGTTGGGACCATGCTTCACATATTGTAGGACTGTCCTCCAAGCAAATCATTACTTTTACTAATGGAGTGGACAGTGGAGTTGGGCTGTGTACACACGATCGGTCAAAACCGATGAAAACGGACTGAAGGTCCGTTTTCATCGGTCCAAACCGATCGTGTGTGGGCCCCATCGGTCAGTTATCCTTCGTTCAAAAAAAAAAGAGAACAATCGTTAGTATGCAAAAGCATTGGTTAAAAAGCTGCGCATGCTCAGAATCAAGTCGACGCATGTTCGGAAGCATTGAACTTCGTTTTTTTCAGCACGTTGTTGTGTTTTACGTCACCTCGTTCTGACACAATCGTTTTTATTAACTATTTAATTAATCGTTTTTATTAACCTTCGGACCGTTCTCATCGGATGGACTGATCGTGTGTATGCGGCCTAAAACTATCAGGCCGTGTACACACGGCAGAGAACCTCGACGGGCAGAACACATCGTTCCGCCCGTCGAGGTTCTCTGCCGGCCGTCGAAATCGGTGACCCGCCCGTCGGGAATGGCAACCAGCCATTCATCCAGGCGGGCCGTCGAGCAAAAAGAGAGCGTGCTCTCTTTTCGCTCGACGGGATTCCCGACGGGCGGGGCGAGCGCTCTGTGTACACACGGCCGAGGTCCTCGCTGGAATGCAGCTTCCAGCGAGGTTCTCGCTGGTTTCCAGCGAGAACCTCGGTCGTGTGTACGCCGCTTCAGTGATCTAGAATGTTTGTTGTCCCAGAAAAGGGACAGAATATGTTCAGAATATTGTCTACTGTATTTAACAGCTGGGCTTCAGATGATGCCCGTACGGGATCATCTTATCCATCATGAAATACCCCATGCTCCTTTCCCTCTACCCTGTTATTTCCCCCACCTTCTTTTAACTAGTAGTCTAGTCCCTTTCTATCTCCTTCCTATATCTCCTTCTTATTTAGGCACTCCTTTGATTGACAGCAGTGGGATTCAATGGCTCCTGCTGCTATGAAGGAGGAGATAGAGAGTGGAGAGATCCACTGCTTTTGTGCACATCCCTGGATCAAGATCGAGCTCAGGTAAGTATAGGGAGGGCAGGAGGGGGACACATGCAGCACAGAGGGCTTTATGGCTTTAGAACCACTGTGAGGGATGTGGTATCAACTGCCCAGAGACATACAGTGGGTGACCGCGATATTGTGTCAATCTCGCTCCCTTTCTCGGCGAGATTGACTACCTACGAGCCCCATCCCGGGAGCCAGCGCAAAGTCGTCATAGAAGCGACGGGGATCCGACTTGGATTCCCGCCAATTCTAGCCGCGGCGTTTGGTACGAATCATAAGGGGGAACTCCACGCCAAATTTTAATAAAAAAAACAGCATGGGTTCCCCCCCAGGGGCATACCAGGCCCTTAGGTCTGGATACCTGGAGCATGATGGGACTGTGATGTCGTAAAACACAACGACGTGCTGAAAAATTAAGTCTAATGCTTCCAAGCATGCGTCGAGTTGATTCTGAGCATGCGTGGATTTTTAACCGATGGTCGTGCCTACTAACGATCGTTTTTTTTTTCTATCGGTTAGGAATCCATTGGTTAAATTTAAAACAAGTTGGCTTTTTTTTAACCAATGGTTAAATAACCGATAGCCCACACACGATCGGTTTGGACAGATGAAAACAGTCCATCAGTTCTCATCGGTATAGCTAGGCTTGGATTTAACTCTAGAGAATGACCCATAGATCACCAAGATTCCCCTCTCTGCTTCGTGACTTAGCAACATCATTATTCGTATGATGAGATGTTAGGTGGGAGTGGTTTGGACAGCCATTAGGAGTGTAGAAAATGTGAGATCTGGGGGAGTTTGAAATGCAGTAGCTAAGGGTGTGCGGCCCCTGAAATTAAAGAAGTTACCAATTCTGTACAATCTCTTGTCTAACCACCATCGGAAGGCTTTAATATTCATGCCTGGGGGAAGCAAGGATTTTAAAAGAGGAGGGCAAGTGGTCGGATCTGAGAGCTTAGATCTGAATGGCTCTTAGGGCCTTCCCACAAGGCAAAACATCATTGGAGCTAGGATAGCAGGGCATTTATTAGGGTGATACCACATTAGGTAGCCCAGGGTGAAGTTTAGCTAGACCAGGCATCTCCAAAATTCAGCCCGTAGGCCAATTGCGAAACGGCCCATTCAAAATCGGTAAATTTCTCTACATTAAGCCAACTGTTCGAATTCGACAGACTACAAACAGGAGAGTGATGACCTCTATAAAAGATTCAGAGAGAGAGGTTATACTCACAAACAGATTAGAAGTGCTAAACAAAAAGCAGCTTGCCATGACCGAACTGACCTCTTACAAAATAAATTGATTAAAAACTAAATGCAGGAGCCAGGCCCTGTGAGAATAATAACCCAGCTTGGGGCACAGTGGGATTCAGTAAGGGAAATCCTCCATAAGCATTGGGGTATATTGACAAGCACACCAGGACTGGCCTCTATAGTTGGACCAACTCCCAAGATGGTAGCCAGAAGGGCCAAGAACTTGGTGATACTTTAATACGATAAGAGTTCACAAAAACAATGGATACTAGACATGTGCAGACTGGAATATTTATTTTAGTGTTTTCGTTTGGAAAATACATTTATTTAGTTACTCCCGAAAATCGTTTTGATTTATGTCTTTTTCATCGGGAAAGTTTTCGTCCGAAAACAACGATTTTCGATGCTTTGTCGAATTTTCGTCGTTCAAATTCTACCTATTCACTGTATTCAGAATGATGATTTTCGATGCTTTGTCGAATTGAATGACGAAAATTCGACAAAGCATCAAATCGTCGGATCTAAACGAAAATAAAGCATTTTTTATGTCGGATCTTTCTGTTTTTGTTTCTTGCGTTTTCGTTCGTTAAAACGATAACGAAAATACTAGATTTTCAGGCGAAAATGCATTCTAACGAAAACGAATGCACATGTCTAATGGAAACAACCTGATTATTACAGTACCCAAGAAGCAAGGGAATGTTCCTTTGTGGATACTGCCAGGTCTGCCCACATGTAGACAGAACTGCAACTTTCTAGGACTTTCAGAATGTACAGACGTTTCAGATCAGAGACCCCAATAAATGTGGCACAACTAGAGTTGTATACATGTGAACGTGTCCCTATGACAAAATTTTTATGGGCAAAAACAACCACCAGGTAAGAATACAGACTGATGAACATATGAGGGAAATTACCAAAAAGAATACTGATAAACCGCTAGCAAGACATTTTACTCAATACCATATAGGCAGCCTAGAGGGTATGCTTCTTATGGGTGTATACTAAATAAACCTCCCACCAATAAGAGATGCCTTTGATTAAATACTGTTACAGAAAGAAATAGTGGTGGATATCTAAATTGGGAATTCTTGTGCCAAGAGGCCTCAACAATGAACTGAACCTACAGGCTTTTCTTGAGACTTAACAATAATAAATATGAATAAGAAATCGGATATCTCAGATCCTTATCTGAGTCCCGTTTGGCCCCAATAATGGTGGGATATATCTAATTTGGAGCATAATTGGATCTAATTCATCCCCCTAATTTCGCTTTTATTTTCAATTATTTTTTATTAAGTTTCAGCATAAACAATAAATCCAAGAATATAACGGATAGCTTACATAGTAGGTCCTGTACACACGATCAGACATGTCCGAGGAAACCTGTCCGACGGACCGTTTTCATCGGACAAGGCTGAAGTGGTCTGTTGGTCTGATGTGTGTACACACCATCGGACCAAAATCCCCTTGGACCAGAACACGGTGAGGTAGAACACAATGACGTGATAAAAAAATGAAGTTCAATGCTTCCAAGCATGCGTCGACTTGATTCTGAGCATGCGCAGGATTTTGGTCCGATGATTTTGTGTACTAACCATCGAACCTGTCCGACGGACAGGTTTCCAGTGGACAGGTTTCTAAGCATGTTTGGAAACTTTTGTCTGCTGGAAAACGGTTCGATAGGCCGTACACACTATCGAACATGTCCGCTGAAACTGGTCTGCGGACCAGTTTCAGCGGACATGTTCGATCGTGTGTACGCGGCCTCACAGCAATTAAGTTTTGGTATAACACAGCAGTAAATTGCAAATGATTACAAACCAGCATTGTTTTCACTTTATTAGGAACCACACATCCTACTTCACAATCTGGTTGCTTCTTATTCTCAGAAACATGAGCAAAAATAAAATGTTCATACTACTGTTTCTAGTAAACTTGCCATTAAACCAATAACTATAGAAAAAAAAAATGAAATAAAATAGAGAGGTCTAAAGATTTAAATTATAACATATAAAAGAAAAAGGGAAACAAAACTTAAGAGAGAAACTGTACCATAGGGGAAAGTGTGCTGCTACCCAATTGGGAAGAGATTACTGAAATTCAGGAAATTTAGAAATCCAAGGTAACCATTGTTCGTTAAAAAAGATAAACTCCCAACAATCTGTCATGAGCATTGCCACTATCCCGGGTATATGGAAAGGAAAAAATTACCTCCAGAAAAATGGGATTAAAAAATTAAATTAAAATTAAATTAAAAAATTTGAAAAAATTGAATAATTTAATATAGAAAATTACAAAAATATATATATAACAAAAACTAGCAAATTAATGCATAATACACAAACCACATGAGTGGTATATTAAAACATACAATGAATGACAGTACATGGATACACTGAATGAATGATATAGTGAACCACAAGAACCTGATAGGCTCAAGGGTACATGCAGATAACTGTTTTGACGTGTTTTCGACTTGTGGGTTACACTGGGTGTCTTCATCAGGAAAAGACAGTATCTTTGCAATTGAAAGTAAACAGACAAATACATGTACTTAATACAGACAGTCAAACATGATAGCTAATCATATATTAATCATCTGATAAACAACATTTGTACAAAATACAAAAACCAAAAAAGAAATAAAAATAAAAATTAGCTTGCATGCGTCTGTCATCCAAACATGAGAAAAGAGATCCATTCCCCTCCAATGAAACCTGCATCAGTCTCTCTCCACACAAAGGTGGACGTCCACAGCAAGGGAAAGCACAAAATGAGCAAACGGAAGTTTATTCAGAAAACAAATTGCCATGAAATAAAGATATTTTCCAAAAAGTGGAGTTGTCCCAGAAAAGGACAATGCAAAATTGCGGACTGTATAAAGAAAGACCTAAAAATAAAAAGAAAAGAAAAAAAGGGAGAAAAACAAAATAAATAGCCAAGCCTTCCTTCCAAATTGGAAGTAAAAGATTGTATGAAGCATGTATACTTAGCAACAGAACCCCGTGAAAAAGGACTTACCATAACCTAAAGGTCAAGCAGTAATGGCCAGAAGTAGCAGGATGGTCTTACAACAGACCCATCCGTTGCAAAAACAGTTTCATGAATTAAAAAATAACAAAGCAGTAAAGTTAGCCCAATTTTTAGGGATAATGTGAAAGATGATGTTACACCGAGTAAATAGATACCTAACTTGTCACACTTTAATATTGCGCACACTTATGGAATGGCGCCAAACTTCGGGACTTAAAAATCTCCATATTTTTTCAGCTTGAATTTTTTTTCAGGTTACCAGTTTCGAGTTACAGAGGAGGTCTAGTGCTAAAATGATTGCTCTCGCTCTAACGCACGCTTCAATACCTCACATGTGTGGTTTGAACGGCGTTTACATATGTGGGCGGGATTTACATGCATGTTCGCTTCTGAGTGCGAGCTACTAGGGACAGGGGCATTTTAATTTTTTTTTTTTTTAATTGTTCTTTTTTTAATGTAATATTTTTATTTTTGCACTTTTTTGTCCCTTTTTTTAAAATCACTTTTATTCCTATTACAAGGAATAGGTACATCCCTTGTAATAGGACTAGTGTGTGACTGGTCCTCTTTATGGAGAGAGTTGGGGTCAATAAGACCCTACAACTGTCCTCCAGGCTGGAAAGCATGAGATCGGAAAAGAAAACACTGATCACATGCTTTCAGCCGCGATCATGTTCGTTCAGCACAGTGGTGTAGTGTATAGCACTTTCACCTAGCAGAAAAAAGGGTAGCTTGTAGATATGTGCATTCCCGTTCGTACGAATGTTATTTTCGTACGAAAATGTTCATTTTCGTACCCGCGGGATAATGTGTACATACGAAAACGGTAAAGCACCAAAATAAGAAAACAACGGGATAACGGATGAGCCGCATAACGAACGACCGATCCGATGGGAAAAAAACACAAAACGAAAACGGCAAAATAACGAAAATGAAATCTGTATCAAAAGATTTGCATTGTGTATTTTGTTTGAATCCGTTTTGTGTTCGTTTTCAGTTGTATGTTCATTGTTCAATGACATCTATAACAAAAGAATTTCATTATGTATATTGAATGAATTCCTTTTTCTGTTCGTATTGTGTATTCAAAATACTGAAGGCAAATCTTTTGTTATAGGTGTCATATCAACATACGAAAATAACAGAAAAAGGATTCAAATGCAAATCTTTTGTTTATCGTTTTTTTTGAATGGCCAGAGAGTTAGGCTGGCCATACATGATACAATTTTCTGTGCAATTTTCTGTACAATTTTCTTTAGATTTACCTTCAACTATGTAGTGCAAGGGCCTGCCTGATTGCATACAATTGTAAGTGTTGTTTAGTTTGACCTCATATTATATGGTTTTTGGTAAATCTAAAAGAAAATTGTACAAGAAAATTTAACATGTATGGCCAGCCTCAGTGACTGAAAGCAGCTTCTCTTTTGTGCTGAGTAGTAGGTACACTAGTACAGTAAAGCCAAATAAACTTTTCTGTGGATTTTCATCTGAAGGGAGTTCAGTTGGCCAGACTTTTGAACCCAAAAATAGTTTTCTGATGCATGCTCAGTTCACCAGAAATGCAGCGGCAGAAACACAAGCAAAGCTGATAGCATGACATCTGTGTTTTTTTTTTTTTTTACCGATCGCATGCTTTCCAGCCTAAAGGACAGATGTGAGGTCTTATTGAATACTAGTAATGGCGGCGATCAGCGATTTTTATCGGTATTGCAACATTATGGCGGACACATCGGACACATTTTTGGGACCATTGGCATTTTTATAGCGACCAATGCTATAAAAATGCATTGCTTACTATAAAAATATCACTGGCAGGGAAGGGGTTAACACTAGGGGCGAGGGAGGGGTTAATTATGTTCCCTGGGTGTGTTTTAACTGAAGGGGGGTGGGACTGACTAGGGGAAATTACAGATCGCTATTCATACATTGTATGAACAGACAATCAGGCATTTGTCCCCCTGACAGAACCGGGAGCTGTGTGTTTACACACACAACACCCGGTTCTCGCTCTGTGACAAGCAATCGCGGGTGCACGGCAATGATCACGCCTGCCGGGCACCTGCGTCGGGACCAAGGGCGAGCGGTGGACGCTGACCATGAAGGGGAAC
Source organism: Rana kukunoris (assembly GCA_029574335.1). Classification (NCBI taxonomy): domain Eukaryota; kingdom Metazoa; phylum Chordata; class Amphibia; order Anura; family Ranidae; genus Rana; species Rana kukunoris. Next base: position 359,020,266 of record CM056049.1, on the reverse strand, counting down.
TTCACACCAAATAAAAAAAAAAAACGGCGTGGGTTCCCCTCTGGGGGCACATTAGGCCCTTAGGCTTGGTCTGAAACCCACTCCCACCCCGGGCAGAAAACGGCGAAGCTCGGATGCCCCCCCGAATGTAAAAGAGCTTAAAAGGGGTGGCCCATCCCCCGGCAGAAAACAGCGAAGCCCGGGGGGTGGCCCATCCCCCGGCAGAAAACGGCGAAGCCCTGGGCCCCGGCGGAAGTGAGAAGACCGCCCCCCCCATACTCATTCACATAGGGTGGGGGGCTGGCATCTGGGGGCCACCTTATTAAAGGGGTTTCCAAATTCTGATAAGCCCCCGCCCGCATACCCCGACAACCAACGGCAAGGGTTGTCAGGAAGAAACCCTTGTCCCAATCGACATGGGGACAAGAGTGCTTTGGGGTGGGGGGCAGTGCCCCCCTGCCCCAAAGCACACACTCCCCCATGTTGAGGGCATGCAGTCTGGTACGGCTCAGGAGGGGGCACTCGCTCGTCCCCACCCCCATTCCTGTCCGACCAAACTGCGTGCTTGGATAAGGGTTTGGTCTGGATCTTGGGGATCCCCACGCTGTTTTTTCAGTGTGGGTTTTCTCCCTTAAATTCCAGACCAAGCCTAAGGGCCTAATGTGCCCCCAGAGGGGAACCCACACCGTTTTTTTGTTTCAAAATTTGGCACAGAGTTTCCCTTCATGGTCAGTGTAAGCTGAAAACAGTTTGGGCATTCACCTGCGCCGCCTCAAGCCGTGCAAATACAGCTGAGACGGCGTGAATCTCCGAAATTGCCTAGCACGCATGCGCAGTATGCAAATTAACCTCCTAAGGGTTTAGGCGTACTTGCAGGCGTGCGGCGATCGTTTCGCAAAAATCACTTTCACTTTCAATTCGGCCCGTAACACTTAAACAAACACATGTCACTACACTTCCCCACATCACCCCACATCCCCCCCTAATAAACTCCCGCCCATACCCCTTCTATTTACATTTCTAAATGCCGAGCGCCATATATAGAGGCGCACCATGCACCATGTACCCTCTCCTGGGCGCTCTAGGCATTATAGTAAATAAAGAAATACACTGCACTACCGGCATATTTCTTTAGTAAATGTCAAAATGGCTTTTACTCCTGTCTTTGCTCCATGAATCATGGAGCAAAGGCTTGGTAAATCAGCCCCAATGTGTGTTATTATACTCCTAAATTGGGTTTGTATTGTTTTTATAGTGAGTAAATACAGCGGTCCAGAAGCTGCAAATGCTTTTGCAGACCCAAAATATGTATCCTATACTGCTTTTAGCCCCACATTGTCTCCAACATAAGTTAGATTCAGAAGGAAATATCAAGACATTCTAACTGGTTTGAGGTAGAATATGAAAGAAAAGGGATAGGGGGTTTCAAATTCCCCCCGGCCCCTTTTCTAATGGGACAGTGGCAGCTAAAAGTGGGTTTCAAGGCTCCCCTTTAAAAGTAGGTCAAGGTTCCCCAGAAAGTAGGTCAGGGGACCCTTGAAACTAGCTAAGGAAGTTTCTGGAAGCCTAGGGAGGAACCCTATATAAAGGGGTTTCTACCTGAGGAAAACTGCCAGTCACCTCAGGAGGTCATCAGCGGCGGAGCTCCCCTCCCACCCTCCCTGGACTGTCGCGGCTTAAAATGTATGTGGTTCGGGTCACCTTTTCTAATGAGAAGGGGGACAATTTATGATTAAAGTTATGCTTGTTATACAACTTGAGCTATAATGGCTGAGTTGTTAAGTTTTATATTGGTATTTATGATAAAAAGTTATTAAGGTGAATTGTGATAATAAAAAGAATATTTATGGATTTGTTGATAAAAGTTATTTTGAATGGTAAACCAATAAATAAGCCGCGGCCAATAAAATAAATAAAATAATTTTATTAATCCAAATATATTGGGGTGTTGTTTTTTATTCAATTGACTATTTGGGAAAAAATATTATATAGCTGCTTACTGTCCCATATATGTAATTCCTTGTACACACAAATTTCCGATGAAAAAATCTGACAGAATTTTTTTTATCTGATATTGCGACCGTGTTTGGGCCCCATCTGACGGAGTTTAGAAATAGAACATGTTTTATTTTTTTCTGAAAATTCCAATGCAAATTCCGATTGTCTGTGTAGAACTCCATTGGAGAAAAAAACATGCATGCTCAGAATCAAGTCGAAAACTGATTGCTGAATGCTCGGAAGCATTGAACTTCATTTTTCACAGCTCTTCATAGTGTTTTACGTCACCACATTTTGGAAGGTCAGAATTTGTGTATGCAAGACAGCTCGAACAGAATTCCGACGGAAAATTCCATCTGATTTTATCCCATTGGAAATTCCGATTGTGTGTACAGGGTGTAAGAGTTTCAGCATGTTATTCCAGTGATTCGTACAATGTGAGTATTTATAGCACGTTTTAATTGCATCTTTCCATTCAGTGTGGGAGTGGGAGGTACCTAAATCTTTTTCCCAGTTAGTCATATGGGATGTTTTGGATAATTTATATTTGTTCTGCAAAATTAAAAAAAAACAAGATAAACCTTAAGATTTATTGTTTTTAGTTTGAAGGTGTTTCCATATTTCCTTAGGTAAATCTCAAGTTGTTGCTGGATGTGTGAGTTGGAAATGTCGTAATTGAGTGAGAGTATAGTCATGTGCAGTTGTTTTTTTGGAGATTACCTCTTTGATTGTCATTATACTCTCCTGTAACCAGGAAGCGATTTTTATATCTGGGATTAAATGTTCATAGATTTGGAGATGAGTTATTCTTTGCCATGATTTAGTATTAGGATCAATACTAAGCTGAATTTCCCACACTGAAAGGGTCGCTACAATTGATGGTAGGATGGGGCAGATCAGTGGTTAGTTAGTTAGTTAGTTAGTTAGTTAGTTAGTTAGTTAGTTAGTTAGTTAGTTAGTTTGGCTAGGAGCAAAGAAGGTAAGTCTTTATTTTTTAGAATAGATTTTTCTATTTTTACCCAAGTTTGGTAGATTCTTGTTCGAACCATGCCTTCATATGGTCTAGTACGGCTGCTCTATAATAGTTGCAGATTATTGGGAAACCTGTTCTTCCTTAAAATCTATGGGCCAGATTCTCAAAGGAATTACGCCAGTGGGCCAGATTCTCAAAGGAATTACGCCAGTGTATGTACACATACACCGGCGTAATTCAAATTTCCCTCTGGCGTATCATTGTTTTCTATTCTGAAAACATGATACGCTGGTTTTAAGCTTGGATCCGACTTGTGTAAGTCATTTACACCGTCGGATCCTAAATGCAATACTACGACAGCCGCTAGGTGGCATTTACGTCGATTTCACCGCCGAATATGCAAATGAGCCGATACGCCGATTCTCGAACATTTTTGCGATGCGGCGACGTAGTTTACATAGGTTGCGTATGCGTAAGGTTACCCCTGCTATATGAGGGGTAACCTTACTTCAGTCTGCCGTATGCCATGTTAACCACTTAAGGACCGCCTACTGCACATTTATGTCGGCAGAATGGCACGGCTGGGCACATCAACGTATATATACGTTGATTTTAGTACCCAGCCGTGGGTCGCGGGCGCGCGCCCGTGACCCGGTCCGAAGCTCCGGGACCGCGGGATTCGCGGACCCGATCGCCGCTGGAGTGCGGTGATCCGTCCCTGGAGCGGAAGAACGGGGAGAGCCGTGTGTACACACGGCTTCCCCGTGCTTCTCTGTGGCCGCAGCATCGATCGCGTCATCCCTGTAATAGGGGGACGCGATCGATGACGTCACACCTACAGCCACACCCCCCTACAGTTGCAAACACACACATTAGGTCACACATCCCCTACAGCGCCACCTGTGGTTAACTCCCAAACTGCAACTGTAATTTCCACAGTAAACAATGCAATTTAAATGCATTTTTTGCTGTGAAAATGACAATTGTCCCAAAAATGTGTCAAAATTGTCCGAAGTGTCCGCCATATTGTCGCAGTCATGAAAAAAATCGCTGATCGCCGCTATTAGTAGTAAAAAAAAAATAATTAATAAAAATGCAATAAAACTATCCCTTATTTTGTAAACGCTATAAATTTTGCGAAAACCAACCGATAAACGCTTATTGCGATTTTTTTTTTACCAAAAATACGTAGAAGAATATATATCGGCCTAAACTGAGGAAAAAAATGTTTTTTTTTATATATTTTTGGGGGATATTTATTATAGCAAAAAGTAAAAAATATTGCATTTTTTTTAAAATTGTCGCTCTATTTTTGTTTATAGCGCAAAAAAATAAAAACCGCAGAGGTGATCAAATACCACCAAAAGAAAGCTCTATTTGTGGGGAAAAAAGGACGCCAATTTTGTTTGGGAGCCACGTCGCACGACCGCGCAATTGTCGGTTAAGCAGTGCCGAATCGCAAAAAGGGGCAAGGTCCTTTACCTGCATTTTGGTCCGGGTCTTAAGTGGTTAAGTATGGCCGTCGGGTTAGCGTCGGCTTTTTCCGGCGTTTACATCGTTTACGTAACGTGTCGTGAATAGGGACGTGCGTTAATTACGTTCACGTCGCAACCTATGTATTTGCGTCATATTACGGAGCATGCGCAGTGGCTTACGTTTAAGGCCTGCGCATGCGCAGTTCGTTCGGCACGGGGGGTGCTTAATTTAAATACAGCACGCCCCCTCCTTCACTATTTGAATTACGCGGCCTTACGACTCCGCATTTACGCTACGTCGCCGAAAATTGCGGAGCAAGTGCTTTGAGAATACAGCACAGTAATTGGCGTAGGCGTAGCGTAAATGCGGTACGATACGCTACGCCGCCAGATACGCAAATTTTTAAGAATCTGGCCCTATGTCTTTGTATAGTGGGGTATTTAATTTTGGGCATTTTACTCTGCCATATATATTTTCTAAAAAGCTTATCCGTAAGGGTGAAAAAGGATTCTGGTAAACAAATAGTTTGAAGTAATAGATCATTTTAGGTAGAAGAAGCATTTTTAGGGCTGCTATCCTGCCTAGCCATGTTAATTCAAAGGACGCAATATGCGATAAATCCCTTTTAATAGTGTCCAAACGAGTAGCGAAGTTTGCATCATATGTGAATGAAGTAGTAGAGGCTACATAAATACCTACGTATGGAATTGTTTTGGTCATCCATTGAAATGGGAAACGTTCCTTAAGCTGGGATATTTGTTTTTTAGGGATATTGACAGGTAATATACACAATTTAGTTATATTCAATTTATAATATGAAATTGTACCAAAGGTATGTAATACCTCCTGTAATCTAGCCAGGGAAGAAGCCGTACTTGTCACTGTCAAGACCACGTCATCGGCAAAAAGGCCAATCTTATGGACATCATGCAACATTAATCCCAAAACCTTGCTATCACTCCTAACTGCCTCCGCTAGGGGTTCCATCATTAAGGTGAATATGATGGGAGACAGAGGACATCCCTGGCAGGTACCATTAGTAATATAGAATTTTTCAGAGATGGCATTGGATGAGAAAACCCTGGCTGAGGCCTCGTACACACGATCGGACATATCCGATGAAATCGGTCCGCGGACCATTTCCATCGGATATGTCCGATCGGGAGTTTGATCCGATGGCGTGTACACACCATCGGATCAAATTCCCCGCCGCCGGACGGCGCGGTGACGCGGCGGTGACGTTGACGCCGCCGCGTCATCGCCACGTCACCGCACCAGGAAGTAAAACACTTCCGCGCATGCGCCGAATCCATTCGGCGGCGGCGCGGCGGCGGTGGGGCACGACATGTCTGCTGGTAAGTGTACTAACCAGCAGACATGTCGGGCGGACAGATTCCACCGGATGGATTTCAAAGCATGCTTTGAAATCTGTCGGGTGGAGAAATCTGTCCGCTAGCCCATACACACGAGCGGAGATGTCTGCTGAAACGGTCCATCGGACCGTTTTCAGCGGACATATCCCCTCGTGTGTACGAGGCCTGATGGTTTGGTATATAATGCGGATATATCGCTGAGAAAAGAGTGTCGTGGAAGCCACATTTTTGTAGGGTCTCTCTTATGCCACGTACACATGATTTTTCAGTTGTTTTTCAAAAACGTCATTTAAAATAATCGTGTGTGAGCTACACATAATTTTTCAGGTTCTGAAAAACGACATGCTGCATTTTTTAACGTCATTTTAAACTATTTTTCGGGTTGTAAAAAATGATCGTGTGTGGGCTAAAACGATGTTTTAAACCCGCGCATGCTCAGATGCAAGTTATGAGACGGGAGCGCTCGTTCGGGTAAAATTACCATTTGTAATGGAATAAGCACATTCATCACGCTGTAACAGAAAGAAAAAAGCAAATCGTCTTTTACTAACAAGGAATCAGCTAAAAGCAGCCCAAAGGCGAATAGAACGTCCCCTTTAGAGTGCCATCGTACGCGTTGAACGTCACCACACTTTTTTCATATTTTTTTTTAAACGATGGTGTGTGGACAACGTAGTTTTTAATGATGAAGTTGAAAAAAACTTTGTTTTTTGGACATGCTGAAAAACAACGTTTTTTTTTCATGCTGAAAAATGATCGTGTGTACACGGCATGAGATATGCCCAATGGACCTTAAAAGCTTTTTCTGCATCCAATGCCAAAAAATGCTGCAGGAGTCCTCCTAGATTCTACTATGTGCAGTAGGTTAAACAGTCCCCTGGTACCATCTGGAGCTTGTCTCCCCTTGACAAAACCAACTTGATCTGCTTTAACTAGACATGGGGTAATAGTAGCTAGCCTATTCGCTAGGATCTTGGCATACATTTTTAAATCTGTGTTCAAAAGAGAGATGGGGCTAAAATGTTGTGGAGTGTCCGGCCTTTTACCTGGCTTTGGCAGTGTAACAATAGTTGCTTGTAACATTTCTTCAGGAAAGGAAGACGAAGAGGCAACACTGTTGAACAAAAGATTTGTGCATTCGTTTTCGTCTGAATGCATTTTCGTCCAAATTTTTCGTTATCGTTTTAACAAAGGATAACAAAAGCACAGAAAACGAAAACCGAAAGATCCGACATAAACAAATGCTTTATTTTCGTTTTCGTTGCGGTCGAATGTGCCTAACCTTAACTCTATTATTTCAATATTATTCTACATAGAGAGAAAAGATTTGACATAGAGAGACATGAAGAGACAATTTTTTTTTTTTAAAAGATTCTGTTGAATCTTTTATTTTCTTAAAACATTCGACAGACACCATAAGCCTTCAATTACAGATTCGACATAGAGAGACATGAAAATTCGACATAGAGAGACACGAAAATTCAACATAGAGAGACATGAGTTGAAATGTCAAATCTTTTTTTTTTTTTTTTTTTTTTTTTTTTTAGAACATTCGACAGACACCATAAGCCTTTAATGACAGATATGACATAGAGAGACATGAAGATTCGACATAGAGAGACAGATTCGACCTCAATTTGGATTTTTGAACGAAAGCATTTTTTTAATGAAAAACAAAATAAATAAAAACGAATTTCGGGAGTAACTAAATAAAAAATTTTTTTTTCGGACGAAAACGGAATTTCGAAACAAAATATTTCAGTGTGCTGTGCACATGTCTATTTTTTTTTTTTTTTTTTTTTTCTTTTTTTTTCTTTTTTTTCTTTTGTTTTTTTTTCTTTTTGTTTTTTTTATTTCTTTCTTTTTTTTTTTTTTTTTCCACTTCAGTCTTAACCGTAGCTTGAGACCTGCTCATGGTTACTTTCAATGATTATGTCTCGACTTTGGTTTTGCATCATAAGTGGGAATATGTATATATTTTTTTTTTTCTCCCCCTTCCTTTCTTTCCACCCTCTCCTCCCCCCTCCCCCTCCTTCCCCCCCCCCAGCCTCCCACCCGTCCTCCCCCTGGGCCTCTATCGTCTCTTCTCTTTAATATTTAATAATTCCCTCTCTTCTTTATTACTTAAACTTCCATCATTTCGGCGTATTCCAACTTAACTTTATATTTTTTCCAGACATCCCATTTTTCTTCAAATTCACCCCAGGTTTCTTCCTCTCTATGTCTTAAGTATTCGTTGTAATAAATTTCGTCCACCTTTTTCCCCCATTCTCTTAATGTAGGACTCTTTTCTTGTTTCCAGTTACTCGAGATCTGGCTTTTTGCGGCGTTGAGAAAGTCTGGGATTAGGGTCTTTAGATATTTCTTAGTTGGCATTCGAGCCCCATGTAAAACGCAAACCCAAAAGTCCTCCGGTATATTTGTGTTTATTATTTCTTTAATTTTTTGTCTTATTTTTAACCAAAATTTTTTTATTTTTGGGCAAGACCACCAGATGTGTATCATTGTGCCTACCTCTCTACAACCTCTCCAACATAAGCGCAAATTATTTCCTAGAGCTGAATGTAATTTGTCTGGTGTAAGGTACCATCTTACCAGACATTTATAGTTCTGTTCCATTACTTTGTTATTTATAGAGGTGACATGAACCCTATTTATTATCTGTCTGGTTTCAAATTCATTTATTAATGTGCCTGTTTCTTCTTCCCATTTTTTGATGAATGGGGGTACGCTCTGTTTTTTTAAGGCATTCAAAGTTTCGTATATCATCGAAATTGTTCCCTTATCAAATTTCTTTGTACAAAGTCTCTCAAATGGCCGCAAGTTTGTTTCGGATCTTATAGGCCGTGAGAGACCTTCAAAGAAGTGTCTTAATTGAGCGTATCTCCATTCATCTATCACCACTGTGTCTCTCTTTTCTTCCATCTCCTGCAATGTTAATAATCTATTTTGTTCCATGAAATCTTTTAGTTGAGTGTCCTCTTTCTTGATCCAATTACCAAACATTAAAGTTTCTCCTGGAGGGAAAAATTTTGTGTTTTTTAGGGGTATAAATGGTGAGTTAAAACTCCATCTTTCTTTCCTGTGAATCTGGTCCCATAGTGCTAAAGCGTGTTTTGTGATATCTTGGGCTTCGTGGCTTAGTCCTCTATGTTGTGGTGGGATCCAGATCATTTTCCCTAGTGCAGATTTACTTAATTTATTTTCCATAACTACCCATCTTTTTTCTACATTATTTTTTGCCCAATCTATAATTCGTGATAGAATAATTGAATAATAATAATTTTTGAAATCCGGTGCTCCCAGCCCCCCTTGTGTCTTATCTTTTGTTAAAAGTGTTAACTTAATTCGTGGTTTTTTCCCCCTCCATATAAATTTAAGAAACATTGCTTGCAGTTTTTTGAAGAATGCTTGCGGGATTCGTATTGGGAGCATCTGAATTTTGTAAATAATTTTTGGTAATATTATCATTTTAAAAATATTTATCCTCCCTGTCCATGTTAATTGTCCTGGTGCTATTCTATTAAGATCTTCTTTAATATTATTCAATAATGGTATGAAATTGGATTTGTACAGGGTCTCTTTAGAATTTCCTAGTCTAATCCCCAGGTAGTTTAACTCTTTTTTCCAACAAAATGGGAAATCTTTCTGCAAGGCCTTCTCCTCTTTTTTAGAAAAATTGATGTTCAATATTTCAGATTTGGTTGGGTTCATCTTAAAGTTAGACAGCATACCGTATTCTTTTATTGTTTTAATTATGCTCGGCAAGCTTGTCCTAGGGTTTGATATATAGAATAGGATGTCGTCGGCGTATGCTGCTACTTTATGTATCTCTCCTCCCACCATTATCCCCTTGATATCCGAGTTTCGCCTTATTATATTCAGAAGGGGTTCTAATACAAGCGTAAACAGCAACGGCGACAGTGGGCAACCCTGTCGAGTCCCATTCCTTAGTTCAAAAGGATCTGATATCTTCCCATTGATTTTAATCCTTGCCGTCGGTTTATTATACAGGGCTCCTATCCACTGCCTCATTCTAAGGCCAATTCCTAGTTTTTCTAAAGTGTTCTGTGTAAATCCCCAGTCCACTCGATCAAAGGCCTTTTCTGCGTCTACAGACATTAACAGACCTGGAATTCCACTTCTTTTGGTTTCTTCTATAATCATAAGCGAACGGATTCCGTTGTCTCTCCCTTCCCTTCCTGTAATAAACCCCACCTGATCTATATGTATTACATCTGGCATGATATTTTTCAACCTGTTGGCGAGAATTTTTGAAAAGATTTTTAGGTCTATGTTGAGGAGCGAGATCGGTCTATAGCTGGAGCATAGGCTATTATCTTTACCTTCTTTAGGTATTACAGTTATTAAAGATTCTAAGCTCTCCTTCCTCATTTCCCATTTATCTCCTATTCCATTGTAATAGCTGCATAATTTTGGAGTCAATACGTCAGACAATATTTTAAAATATAAGGTTGTAAATCCATCCGGACCGGGGCTTTTATCACTGGGCATTTCCCTGATTATTTTTATAATTTCGTCTTCTGTTATGGGCATTTCTAAGATCTTAAGTTTATGTTCTGGTATGCTGTTTAACTCTGACTTCTCCAAATATATTTTAATTTGTTCATCTCTTAACTTTATTTCCTCTTTAGTGTTATCTTTATTGATTGAGTAGAGTTCTTTATAAAATTCTTGAAAGTTATCTATAATCTCTGAGGTTTTAAATCTTATTTCTCCCGTTTTCGTTTTTATTTTTTCTATAAAATTCATGGCTTTTTTCTTTTTTAGGAGACTCGCTAAATATTTCCCCGTCTTATTCCCCCATTGATATCGTTCTTTCTTGATTATATTAAATTCTTCCCGAGTTTGCTGTTCTATAAGTTCTCTGAACTCTTCCCTTTTCCTATAAAGTTTCTGGAGTATATCTCTTTGGCCTATTCCTTTATGGAGCTGTTCAAGTTCTGATATTTCTTTGGTTAGATTGTTTCTTATATCTATATATTTTTTTTTTTTTCTAGACCCTTCTTTTATAAAAATTCCTCGAACAAAAACCTTATGGGTCTCCCATATTATAGCTTCCGACATACCCTCAGTACTATTCTCTCTAAAAAATTGTTGCAGCTCGTGCCTTATTTTCTTTTCAATTTCCTTATCTAATAACAATTCCTCATTTAATCGCCAGTTTGATTTTCGATTATCTTGTTCTCCCATTCTGAGTTGAAGGGAGATAGGGGCATGATCTGAAAAAGTTATAATTTCAATCTTTGTATCCTCCACCTGGTCAAGCATCCTATGTTCTATCAGAAAATAATCAATTCTGGTGTACGTCCCATGCACGGGCGAGAAAAATGTATAGTCTCTTTGGTTTATGTGCTTTGTTCGCCATACATCTACCAGCTGATGTTGATACATCTTCTTTTTTAGTCTGTTTCTCTGACTCATCTCGCTCATCCGCGCATGGGACGTACTATCTACTTTGGGATCCAGGCAGAGATTCAAATCTCCTCCTATCACGACCTTCCCTTTCTTAAAGCTCATAAAATCTTCTATTATTCTTGTCAAGTATTGAGCTGGTTTCTTATTCGGGCAGTAGATGTTCGCCAGGGAAATCTCATGTCCATTCAGACTTCCATTTAAAAATAGAAAGCGTCCCTCTGGATCTACTTTTCTTTCAGTGACAACGAACCGAGTGCCCCTGGCAAACCCTACCGCCACTCCTTTAGCTCTTGGGGTGGGGGAGTCAGCGTAGATCCATAACGGAAACTCGTCTGAGTTAATTCTGCGACATGTGTTCAGAGTCAGATGGGTCTCCTGTAGGAATACAATTTCTGTTTTACGGGAAGCCAACTCTCTAAATATATTAGCAGTTTTGATGGGATCGTTTATACCCCGAACATTAGAAAAGGGGGGCGAATGGGGGCGAAGGACTAGTGGCTGAGGTTAGACCTAGGGCTGCCCATTCAATGGTTTGGGAGGGACTATCTCGGTACTGATGAGAATTCATAGAAACGAAATTAATATAAAAAGAATTTATTAATGTATAAAAATTGCAAAGAACAGACAATTGTACAATTCATGATTGGTCAACGTCGACTAGTTTCGCGGGCTTGCCGCTTCGTCAGGACAGCCAATCTACAGGGTAATGCAATACACATATGTAATAAATACCAGCGATACAGTATATAAATAAAAATAAAAAAGACATTGATAAAAAAGCTCACCAATTGAATCAACTGAAAATATGCGGAAACCAGGCGGCCCAAAGGGTACTCCCTTCACGGGAGTAATTTATTTAAATTATGTCATTCCTTTTCTTCCATTATTTTGCAGGCGGCACTACTTTACATATAAACTCCCATATTTTCATCTTGGGTTCCACCAATGTCTTCATTTCATATTATTTCCTCCCTGTTTTGTTTTCTTTTCTTATTTATTCACCTTTTCTTATTCTTTGGCTACAATATACCGTAGCACCTTCATTATTATTTATTATTTAATATTCTCACGTCTTTTCATTTATTTTCCTCTTTGTCACCACCACTTATATGTGTCCTCTTATATGTTTAACTCTCTACCCTACTGTGTAGAATTCCTTATCCCTGCCTGCATTGTCCTGCCAAAATCAATAAGATGACAATATTCTAGGACACCACCATGAGCAGTCTAATTTGTGGGACATATACCCCCACGCATTACCATTACAATCTCTTCATTATTATCATCATAAATAACCTTATCAATCCCCTTGTATTGAATCACCCCTTGAGTCTAATTGATGCGGTCGCAGCTGCCTACATCTCCCACTCACGGCGGACTTGTGTCTCTCCTGGCTGGGGTTAAGCATTGCCCCGCCCCCGCTTGCTCTTTCTCGGCTCGGGGCTCCCCGCCCCTTGGCTGGAGTTGAGCGTACACGCATAGCTGCGCACACCATGCACTTGCGTTGTACGGAGAGACTGACCTGGTGACGTCATGGCGCTGCCATCCGACGGCGTCCATGGCGTCTCCAAGTTGGGATGTGCTTATTTAATGGCCGACTGGCCCTTAGATAAGCAGCGTGTTTTTTCTATCTACGGTCCGACGGCAGGGCCTTTACAGTCCCTGGACATGGCTGTTAACACTATGGAGCTCCCCCTGGACGCAGCTCACGCTATTGTCCAGTTCATGCATTACCATGCAATTGTCACCCATTTGGATACCCTCCTTAATGACATTTCACTGGACATTCCACTTAAACCTGGGACCCTGGGATCGCTCCACTTTGCTGCCTTGTCCATGCCTCCGGCCCGATCTGTTGTGATACTATCAGGCCCCTTCTATTCCATCTTGAACCGGCTGTACTTCCCACTAATCTTTCCCATGGTAAGTTTACTCTCTCCCCATCCCCTCTTACCCCACCCCACCACCTCACTATAATTTCCTTTTCCTTTTCCCTCCTTCCCCCCCCCCCCTCTTTCATTCCATCCCAGTTCTCTTCCCCCCCCCCCTTCTCAGGCTTCTCTTTTCCCCCCCCTTTCCCCTTCCCCCCCCTTTCCCCCCCCCCCCCTACCTTATCCACATACTTTCCCTACCCCCACCCCACCTACTTCATGGTAATCAATATAAATTATTGATTGTTATACTGATATATATATTGTACAACTTTTACAACGTTTATATTCAGATTTTTTCACGACCAATCATCCCCTTGTTCGCCGTGAAGGGAGTACCCTTTGGGCCGCCTGGTTTCCGCATATTTTCAGTTGATTCAATTGGTGAGCTTTTTTATCAATGTCTTTTTTATTTTTATTTATATACTGTATCGCTGGTATTTATTACATATGTGTATTGCATTACCCTGTAGATTGGCTGTCCTGACGAAGCGGCAAGCCCGCGAAACTAGTCGACGTTGACCAATCATGAATTGTACAATTGTCTGTTCTTTGCAATTTTTATACATTAATAAATTCTTTTTATATTAATTTCGTTTCTATGAATTCTCATCAGTACCGAGATAGTCCCTCCCAAACCATTGAATGGGCAGCCCTAGGTCTAACCTCAGCCACTAGTCCTTCGCCCCCATTCGCCCCCCTTTTCTACTATACCCGGGATGAAAAGGTACTATTTTTATTTATTTTACTCAATATACTTGAGGCAATACTCCCCATTTTGTTCATACCCCGAACATTGTAGGAAATTAGTTTAACTTTTGCCATCGAGTACTGTTGAATATTTTAAGACTTTATTGTTAGAGGCCTTCTCTTCCTGTTCCTCCCACTCCCCTCCCCCTCTACCTATTCCCCCTCCCCTCCCTCCCCCCTCCCCTGCACATGTCTATTGAACAATGTACTGTATGGTACCAAAGTCTGGGGAAAAGCTTTATAATATTCTGAGGAGAAACCGTCAGTGCCCGGTGATTTGTTTTTTGGAAGGGCAGGAATGGTATCTAGGATGTCTTTGTGAAGTATTGGTGCATCGAGTGTCGTCAGTTGGTCTTTATCCCTAATTTAGTTTTTCACCCTCTTTGCCCTTATACCCTGTTATACCCTATTTCTATGTTTATTTTAATTTTAAATTTGTCTTATTTATCTATTCATTACATGTAATAAATGGGTAATAGACACTTTCCTGTGACTAAGAAGCCACAATCGTGACTAAAATAGAATAATTTGCCAGTGTATTTACGTTGGCATGCTCCCAGTGTCTGATCATGATTCTGTCTGTCTGTCTCTCTGTTTTTTCCCCTGTTTGTACATGTCATCCCGTACCAATGTGCTTTGCAGCCACTGTGTTCTCCCCGTCCTGACAAAATAAAGTAAAGGCTTGGAATTGGCCCTGCACCCGCGGCTTGCTTATTCCCCTGCCCAAGTGGCAGCTATAGACGTACCTGCACAGATTCACCGGCTGACACCAAAGCCAACCAGGTTACATAGATAACTCACTTCCGCTGTATGAGGAGATCCAGCACACAGGACATGGATTGAGTAACCCACAGGAGTAATAACGTATTATCTGTGTGACACATCGCTCCTCATATGCTATAAGTGTATAAGTACAAGCTTTCAGCCTGGTTATCTCCATATAGGAGGTATAGTAGCTGCCCAGTAGCCAATCTATTCGTGGCACAAGCATTTACTTTATTTCGGAGGTGATGCCATGGACTGTGCTACTTTCCCAATGGATCATTGATCTCAACAATACGGGCATACATGCAGCTTGTATTTTTGATCCTTGCCTGAAATTATACCCTTGGCTTTATTTCCCCCTCCTTCCCTTTCTTCCCATATGGCTCGAGCCTCCAAAGGGCTGGTACTAGTCTGCTCCACATAGATTTAGCATTACTACCTGATACCGTCCTGCTGAGTGTGTGAAACTTGTCCCAATTTTCCTGGCGTTCGGACGTCTCTGTGTTAATTGTTACATGTTTTATGTTGTACCTGCCCTGCATGTTGTTTGAACTATTTGGGCCTGTCCCCACAGACATGCTAAAATATATATGTGTATGTCCCATACTTACCATCATGGCAATCCCCATGACTTAAATGATTTGTAACCCAATAAAGTATTTATACCTTTATAACTCACACAGCGGTTTTGCATCTCTATTACTATCCTTGGGGTACCTTTTTTCTATATGCTCCAGGGCTGAATGATAGGCTATAAAACCAACAGAGGTACATACACAGAAAATGTTGATTGTAATAAGCCTTTTTTAATAATATTTTTATGCTGGCTTTGTGTGTCGCCCAAAGGGTAGCCGGAAAGATTTCTTCCACGTTGAAAGTAGTCAGAGATGGCTCTTTCAACTTCAACTGTTCTCACTGGGTTGCTAAGGATTCATTAAGTTTACATTGGTTACGCACCAACCCACTCTGAATGACATACAAGCCTTTCTGGACCACATACACCTGCCCTCTCTCATGCCCGAGCAATTGTCGGACCTTTACAAACCTTTCACGTCACTTGAAGTACAATCAGTGATTGACAAACTTCCTCCGTCCAAATCTCCAGGGCCAGACGGATACTCTGGGGAATACTTTAAAATGTTTAAATCCACTTTAGCTCCTTATCTATGCAACATCTTCAACCATGCGGCATCCTCCTCTAAATTCCCAGATGAAATGCTATTGGCCCTTGTCATCACCCTGCCCAAACCGGGTAAGGAACCTACGGTTCCCCAAAATTTTCGTCCAATTTCCCTCCTAAATAATGATGTGAATATATATGCCAAATTGATCGCAAATAGGCTATTAGACATTCTACCCTCCCTGGTCCATGCTGACCAAACTGGCTTCACCAAAGGCCGCCAAACTTCAGATTCCACAAGATGCCTAATTAATGTCATACACCACGCGAAAATGACCGGAACGCCTTCTCTGCTCTTATCCTTGGATGCAGAGAAGGCGTTCGACAGAGTCAACTGGTCTTACCTCTCCTCTGTCTTGGAGAGGTTTGGCTTTCGGGGGCACATACTCCGTTCGATACTTGCCTTATACTCCAATCCATCAGCGCAGGTCTACTCCTCTAACCTATTATAGAAGCCC
Source organism: Rana kukunoris (assembly GCA_029574335.1). Classification (NCBI taxonomy): domain Eukaryota; kingdom Metazoa; phylum Chordata; class Amphibia; order Anura; family Ranidae; genus Rana; species Rana kukunoris. The sequence goes on along the minus strand of CM056049.1, from coordinate 359,003,944 downwards.
TTCTGCATCACGAACGGCACAAAGCAGGGGTGTCCTGTTTCACCACTAGTCTTTAATCTCATGATGGAACCCTTGGCAGAGCACGTACGAAGTAATCCCGCCATATCAGGAATTAACATAGGATCCCAAACCCATAAGGTTAGCCTATTCGTGGACGATGTGATCTTAATGCTGACTGACCCATCAAAGCTCCCTACCTGAAATCCAAAAAGTGCTGAATTGGTTTGGGAGGGTTTCATTCTATAAAGCTAATGCCACAAAATCTCAAATTCTCAACCTAGGAGTGGACCCTATAACTAGCAATCTGTTGCAGCACCAATTCCCTTACGCTTGGGCGACAACGAGCTTACCATACCTAGGTATCAACCTTACAAAGTCCCCGCGAGACCTCTTTGCTCACAACTACATCCCTATGAGAACTAAAATTCAAAGTGACATCCACAACATGGGCAACGTTGAGTTTTCTTGGTGGGGCAGACTTGCTGCCTTCAAGATGATTCATCTCCCACAGCTGTATTATCTGTTCCGCAATGTGACAATTCCTGTCCCCACTAGCTATTTTAGATCATTGCAGGCCATGCTAGCTAACTATGTTTGGAAGGGGAAAAAGTCCAGATGCTCACATACCAAACTGATCAAACATAGGCTATCCGGAGGAGTGGGTTATATAGATTTTCGGGACTACTTCTCCGCCTCGGTCCTGACTCAGATGAGAGAATGGTTCAAGCCTGAGCCATCGACCATCTGGGGCGAAATAGAATCCAATTACTGCTCTGTAGGTCCAACTAACTTATGGCTTTATGCCGCCCTTTTTGGACAACGAACCCCAACCCACATCGCGCCCTCTATGACAATTACCATCCAAACGTGGCTCCAATTTCTCGCACACCAACAATCATCAGACCCAACGATCACCATGGACATCCCGATTGACACCCTATCCCATGTGATAGACCTGTTATCCATCGGCCAATGGTGAGCAAAAGGGGTCAAACACATCAAAGACCTATATACCAATGACTCCTTGAAGTCATTTGAGCAACTTCAGAAGGAATTCTCCCTTCCCCACACCTCCTTTTATCAATATATCCAAATCAAACATTGCCTAGAAAGGTTCCCAGCCCATCCTCACTTGATTAATCCCTCCGCCTGGCTATTTCTGTCGGCAAGAACCCCACAAAAAAAGGGCATAACCCTCTTTTACAACTTGCTCCAAAACAAACAATGCTTTGTAAAATCATCCTCCCACACACAATGGGAAAAAGATCTGCAGCAAACTTATACACCTCTCCAGTGGCACAAAGCATGCAAAATTACACAAAAGGCCGCCAACTGTACCAACATCTGGGAGATTTTAGTTAAAATAACCCTCAGGTGGTACTATACACCACTAGTGCACTCCAAATTTAACGCCCAAACTGCCAACTCCTGCTGGAGACAATGCGGTGGGAGTGGTGACCTCCTACACATCCTCTGGAACTGCCCCAAACTACGATCTTATTGGGATAATGTATTTTACATCATCTCTGCTCTAGCACAGGCAAGAATTACTCCTGATCCGGCTTTGGCACTCCTGTCCCTAGGGATAGAGCTATTACAGACTGATAAACATGTAGTGGCTAACCTCCTCCTCTCAGCTTGGCTATCACTTACGAGGAAGTGGCAAACCCTTTTTTCCCATACGATCAGAGAAGTGATTGACTTAACCAATTTACATTGCACCCAAGAGAAATTACTAGCGTCCTCTCTGGGACGTCTATCACTTGCAACCGATATGTGGTCTCCGTGGTCGTCCTGGTTCGCCCGTAGCGAAGAATTCACATAGCACTGAGTACGCTAATTGATTGTTTCCTACTATGAGGGGGGACTGGCGCCCTACCGGACGCAGTGTGCTCCCCTGAGTGGCGTATGTGGGGTCTCGGTACTCCAATCTACTGTTGATTAATGACACACCGTTGTATGGTGAGTGTTTACGTACTCAGATTCGCACATGCCATGCTCTTAGTTTTTTCAGCTGTTACTGTTAACTGCTACTCTGATATGAAAGTTAGAAGTATATCATCTTCAGTTTACACTCCAGCCAGTTATTTCAGAAGTGTGTGATTTAACAATGTCTGTTCAACTGGCCTTTTACCTGATGTACCTATTGATATTGTTACCCTGTAACCTAATTTCACTTTGTTACCCAATGTACTGATGTACTGTTTTTGCGCTGAAAATAAATAAAAACGATTGAAATAAAAAAGGTTACATTGGTTATACCCTTTTGAACCTTGAGATCTTCACATGACTAAAAAGACTATGGAATGGTCAGACTATACTGTGCCTCTAATGTAGGATTTACATGCAGAGGGTATGATGGCAGTTGTCACAAATATATGCTCAATCCTGGCAAAGGATTGGTGGGAATGGGAGAAGTGTGGTTAATTTCCATTCAGATATTGACTAGTCCCTGTTGGAAAACAAGCTTCACAATACAAAGACTTTGTTTGGAAATTCTGGTGGTTTGAGCTCCCTGGGGGCCTTTTTTTGTCTAGGCTGGGATAATAAGCGACACTTGAGTCCCTGCCATACACTACCATACCTTCTACAAGTGGGCCTAGAGTCTGGAACATAGAACTAAAGAATTAGGCCTTCCATTGGTTGGGTGCATAATAGGAAATAAATGAGTATAGTTGATCATCCAATACCCCTTTAATGAGAAGAAACCTGTCCCCTGGATCCTTATGCTCAGATGTAAGTGAGAAATTTCACTTACTTGAGAAAAGGATTACCAAATTTTTATTTATTTTTTTATCCTCAGCGTTAGACAGGAAATGTTTTGGAACAGTGAAGTGTGTCTCCCAGAGCAAATTAACATAAATTTGATTGGAATATTTTGCGTCTTTCGATCGGTTAGTTCAGGCCCTGTGTATTGTGTGAAACAATCCTTAATGGACGGGTTGGACTATCGTTACTAGACATGGAGCAATGACAGAGAGTTCTCGAGTGATGCAGAGTCACTTACCCTAGGTAACCGTTCTAGGGCAACCGAAGATGATCCTATGTGGGCTTGGGTACTTCCGACTGTGCCTGTGTCTAAGGAGCGGGCCCCATCTTTGATTTCCTGATACTGTCCCCCATCGGCAAAAGATGAGCTTCCAGGGCCTGGTGTTGGCTTGACTGCAGGGCTTGCCCAGGCCACTGAAACAAACTGGCAGAAAATATGGAAAATATGGAAAGCCGAACACCGATAATCAGCCAGCTGTGCCCTCTAATGCATTTCACCCACCCACTTACTTAGCCATAGAGGTTATCTTTAAATGTGTGGATGGCAAAAAAGCATTAGAGGGGCATGGCTTCTGAAGGAGACAAGCTGAAGCCATTTCTTCATAGATTTTGACCAGGCTGATTAGTGGTGTGTGACTTTCCGTATCTCCTGCCAGTTTGTCTTCAGTTTGCTGAAGTAAACCAGCATTATTTCAGCCCTATTAGCCCTATCCACTTCTCCACCCAAGAAGGGAGGGAGGGCGCTGCCTGCCACATTCATCCTGGGCACTTGATGACCTTGTCCCGGCACTGCAGCCACCACATCTAAATTGCTGGTAATATATATTATGCCCCGTACACACGAGCGGTTTTCCCATCAGAAAAAGTAAAATGAGAGCTTTTGGGTGGGAATCCCGACCATGTGTATGCTCCATCAGACTTTTTCCAACAGAAAAACTGCCGGAAAAAGAATGAGAGCAGGATCTTTATTGTCCTGTCGGGAAAAAATCCTAGTGGGAAAACTGTTCGCCTGTATGCAATTAAAAAAACAAACAAAAAAAAAACATGCATGCTCAGAATCAAGTACGAGACGGGAGTGCTCGTTCTGGTAAAACTAGAGTTCATAATGGAGACATTTGTCAAGCTGCAAATTATTGCATCGTTTAATGCAGCACATTCTTTTCTTCTTTATAATCCTACAATAATGAAGTGATATTCACACAGAGTTCTGACAAATGTATTTCTTTATTATTTCTCGTGATCTCATGAGAATTCATGAGATCAATTCAAAAGCTCAATATTTCTTTCTCGTACATCACGGGACACAGAGCGGCATATTCATTACTATATGGGTTATATGGAGTACCTTCAGGTGTGGACACTGGCAATCTCAAACAAACAGGAAGTCCCTCCCTATATAACCCCCTCCCCTAGAGGGAGTCCCTCAGTTTTTTCGCCAGTGTCTTAGGTGTTGGTCACGGAATAGCTTTGCTCCACATCCTTGGGATTAAGGGCGGGCTAACCGGATCTGTCCAAGGAGCCTCAGTGCCAAAGTGGACAGTACCCGGGCCCCAAACCGTGGGGTTTTGCCTATAATGCTCCTCTTTGGAGGGCTGGACCCTGGGCCCAGGACTTGGAGTTTGTAAAGACCATAAGTTCCTGTTTGCCAGGGTGCTATATAGGTCCAGGACAGTGGGTACCTTCATAGGACCCCAGGGCCTGAAGGTCTACTACGCTACCCACGGAGATGGGAGAAGATTGGACCGTTTTGCAAAACGTCCTGCGGCATGGAGCAGGTAAGAGGGGAGCCTGCGGGACTTGGTTCGACAGCAGGCTCTCCAGGGGAGATCTTAAGGGGGGTAGCCTGAGTATGCTCTGCATTGGCACCATGGTCACTATGTCTGATAGACAGGATGCCCTGAATGTTTCCCCCCATAACTTGATCCCCCTACCTATCTATGTATGTTTGCTAGCTACCTGCTGCTCGCTGGTTGAAGATCTTTTTAAAAAAAAAAAAAAGAACAGATCTGTCTCTAGGCTAAAGGGACTCCTTAGGGGCCTGTGTTAGCCTTACCTTGCCGGGATTCAAATCTGCCGCCTGATGCGTCCTCCAACCTGCATTCCTGGGCTCCAGAGTGCGTCTCCTCCTGGGCTCTCCTCCCCCGACAGTCGCGCGCGCGCGTGCACGCGCGCATGCATATAGAAAATTTTCGCGCCGTTCGGGAGGGGGGGGGGCGGGGAGTGTGACTGCAGTGTAGAGTGGGCGTGCCTTTAATTGCTGTTATTCACAGCAGGCGCGTTCTTAGCTCAGTTCAGAGCTGAGCTGGAGAGAGAGGACGTAGAGCTGGCAGCACAGTGACTCCCGGTGGCGAGAAGGGGTACTACATGCTGGAGTCAGCTCCAATACTTTTTGTTAAGCCAAAATCCCCTTGGCAACAGGTTGAATGCTGGCAAACATGTTGGGGGTGGGGCTGTATGTGGTGAATAATATATAAAAGAAAACATACTGAGCCCCACCGTTTTTGGGGCATTAGTGATCCTATTGTCCCCTAAACCTTATTTTTTTGTACTCCTGGCTATAACAGTCTGTTGTTGTAAGCGGAGTCCTTCGGTTTTGTATTATGGCTTCCAAGGGTTCAGGATCAAAACACAAAAAAAAAAAAAAAAAAAATAAAGAGAAAAGGCAAAGACAAAGGGGTTCCTCCTCTGGTTCTGATAATATGCCAATACTTTCCCCACAGGTTATTCCTATAGGGGTCACCCTGGATAAGCCATTAAGGGGGTCTGGTGCTGAGGCTGGCCCAGGTCGGGCCCAACCCTGTGTTATCACAGAGGAGATGCTAGCCGTCACCCTAGGGGGGGCTAGAGAAAAGAGGTTAACAGCTATGATCGCTGGCTCTTTTTCTGGCAAGAAGCGGACTAGATCCCCATCGCCAAAAGGGACAGAACCTAGAGGATCTACCACTGAAGAATCGTTTTTCAGCCTCCCAGGCGGAGAGTCTGTGGGTCCAGTCTTTGACAGACATGGTCCGCTTGGCATTCAATTTGCCATTTCCAGAGCCTCAGGTTCCTGCGGTATCCTCTTTGGGTTCTTTTAAAAGCGCCTTTAAGCAACGCAGCTTTTCTGGTCCATCCTCTGTTAGAGGAATTGGTTTTTCCAGGATTGGGACGATCGGACAGAATTTTTTTCTGCCGCCTAAAGCTGACGAGAGGGTAGTCTTTATGCATGTCTGCCAGGAAATATTTGTGCTTGCAGGCACTCTTTCCCCTGACCAAGTGCTCTTTAAAAGGGGCCCGGATGGCTCAGTTGGTAGAGCATCGGACTTTTGATCGGAGGGTCCAGGGTTCAGGTCCCGGTTCGGGCACTGCTTTTCAACTACCCGTGAGGTCCTTGAGGCCGCATCTCCCGGAAAGCGCCCGATCTCGTCTGATCTCGGAGGCTAAGCAGGGTCGGGCCTGGTTAGTGCCTGGATGGGAGACCACCTGGAAGGTTTTCTGTTATTTGCCCTATGGAAAAGACATTTTTCTAAGAAAGGGGGCGCTCCCAACTGTGGACGCAGCCATCTCATGGGTGAATAAATCATTAACTGGCCTAAGGGGAAACATACAAATGTTTAAGGTCCCGGTCGATAAACGTTTAGAGACACTTTTTCCAGCATCCCTGGCTACAGCCAGCAGTGGCTGCAATTGGAGTTTTTTCAGGCATTAAGGAACCAGACAAAACAGATGCTTAGACATCCCTGCCCAATAGGCAGAGGAGTTATTGGATATTCCCAGAGCTCTGTGCTTTGCGGTAGAGGCTATATATAAAAAGACTCCATCCAGCAGGCGTCTCGTTGTCATTATTTTTAGTGCATATGAGAAGGCTCTTATGGTTAAAGAACTGGGCGGCCGAGCCCCATGTAAAAGACTGCTGGCAGGTTTGCCCTTCCATGGAAAGATCTGGATAAATACATTCAGACTGTTTCAAGTGGCAAAAGTACCCTTTTACCAGTCAAAGGAAGTTCCGGGGTCCTGCGTTTAAAAGGGCAGCTCCCCCCGGTTCCAGGGCCCTCAAATTTCAGGCAGTACGGTCCTCCTGCGCGATCAAACTTTTAACAATGGATCGCAAGGACAGGCCTCTGGGGATCGGTCCCCGACAGAGGGGGTCCGATCATCTGTGGCCGCAGGCTACAGATTAGAATTTCTAAAAATTTCCTCCACAAGGAAGGCCTCAATGCGGGCAGCATTGGATCACCTGCTTTACCAGGGCATAATGGTAGAGGTACCAGCCCAAGAACAGGGGCTAGGTTTCTATTCCAATCTGTTTGTCATACCAAGGCTCATTAGCAATGTCAGACCAATTTTGGACCTAAAAGGTTTAAATGCTTACCTAAGGGTTCGCTCTTTCTGGATAGAATCCGTTTGGCCAGCAGCCGCCACACTCCAGAAGGATCGGGCTTCTATAGACATAAAGGAGGGTTACCTTCATGTACCAGGTCTTTCAGCCACATCAGTGGCTGAGTGAGGAGGAAGAAGGATATCCAGGGTTCTCTCTTTTCTTTGCCCTTTCCTCTTCCCCCCCCCCCTTTTTTTTTTTTGTTTTTTGTTTTATCTTTATTTATTTATTTATTTATTTTTCCCGAGAGGGGACAGAGAGGTGTATAAATGTTGGAGTGGAGAGAGGGGTGGGACACACACAGTTGTTGAATGGGTATGTGGGAGTGAAGGATGTGTGGTGTGGATAGTGGTCACTATAGGCCCCGTAGAGATACACCAGGATGGTGGAGGGAGGGTGGGAGAGGGCTGGGGGGTAGGGTATGGGAGCGGGAGGGACACCAGGAAGGGGGTGGGGGGGGTGGGTGGGGAGGTATGGGCTTCGAGGGAGGAGGGGACAGGGGGGGCGGGAGGGGAAGGGAATGGGAAATCAAAGGTCAGACAGGGGAGAATTGTTCATTAAGATATGGAAAAAACGATTTGAAGGAGAGTTTGGAAGTTAATGGTGTTGCTCAAATAACGAAAAATAATGGAAGGAGGTATGGTAATGCACAATGTGAAGGAGAAAGTTACACAAAAATAGAGTTTGAAATTTGTATAGAAATATTAATTTTCCTTTTTTTTTATGATATGGAGAACACGAAAATCATTGTTACTGCACGAATATCTAAATACACTGTAAGATGGCAAGGTAATACACAATGGGAAGAAGAGTGCTACACAAAAATAGAGATTGAAATTTGCACAGAAATAATTTTTGATGATATATACACCTATATGTACATTCGAGTCACAATGATTGAGCGACATGATTAATGAAAAGTAGGTTTAGGATCACTGGCTACGATAATGAAATAGGGATAGCAAAGAGTTATGTATTTGAGCTTGCTATTTTTTTATTTATTTATTTATTTATTTATTTTTGTTGTTTTTTTGTTGGTTACTTTTTTGGGAATCCCCATGGGTGAAGTGGACGAGATTCTTATCAATATCCTATATTCCTCGCTGCTGAATGCAGAATAGGATTATAAAGATAGGTTCATGGAATGTTAGGGGACTGGGAACAGTAGCCAAAAGAGCAGCAGTACTCTCCACTATGGAAAAGTATGGGGCGGACCTGATCTGCCTGCAGGAAACACACTTAACAAAGGATACAATCCAACAGTTCTATAGTAGAAAATTCCCCACTCAGTTTCACTCATTCCACTCTTCCTATTCGAGAGGGGTGGGTGTAATGGTTAGAGCAGGGGTGGCATTTTCTTGCAGGCAGATCAGCACAGATGAGAATGGTCGATATGTTTTTTTGCACTGTACAATTCATAGTAGAACTTATGTAATAGCGAATGTTTATATTCCTCCGCCTTTTAAAATGGATATAATGTTAAGATTAAATGAATTTATACAAGGGAAGGAAAATATACCGGTAGTAGTAGTAGGAGACTTCAATGAGGTCTTAGATCCAGGGGCCGATAGGTTTCCGGTACCGTCATATTCAGACCCCATAGGGAAAAGCCGGCTGAGCCAACTTATGGAAGAAGTTGGACTAGTAGATATGTGGAGAGTGAGGAACCCAGGCATCCAGCAATACTCCTGTTACTCAAGCACGCATGCCACACTCTCCAGGATAGATATGGCCCTGGGGAACGAGAGAGCACTAAGGAGCATAGGAAAAATAGAGTATTTGCCACGAGGAGTCTCGGACCACTCCCCAATGATCCTAATAATAAATCTAGAAGGACAAAAAATTAGGAAAGAATGGCGAATTAACCCCTACTGGTTAGAGATAATAAAAGAAACAGATGGGATAGTGCCCAAACTGAGGGAATTTGTGGAACTAAATGAAGGCTCCGCAGGGACGGGAATAATATGGGATACCCTGAAGGCATACCTGAGGGGTATCCTGATCCAACAGGTGGCTAAAATTAATAAACAGGCGAGAAAAGGTGAACAGAACACCCGTAGAGAAGTACTGGTGGCAGAAAATAACTATGTTACTGACCCAACGCCAGAGAAAAAAGCAATATGGCTAGATAAACAAATAGTGTATAGGACGGTAATTATGAGAGAGGTGGAGACTAGACGAATCTTTGTGCGACAATCATCCTTTGTAGAGGGTGAGAGTGTTGGAAGGATGCTCGCGCAACTGGTGAAATCAAACTCTCCACCCTCTGATATTCGGGCCATTAGAACTGCAGGAGGAATAATAACAACAGATACAGCAGAGATAGTGCGGACATTTCAGGGATATTACGAAAAGCTGTATACTACACAGAAGGTGGGGATGGAGGCAGAGATGGAGGAGTTCCTGGGGAGGTTAGAGATCCCAGCTATTACCCAAGTAGAAAGAGACGAGTTGGAACACCCGATATCATTAACAGAAATACAGCAAGCAGTATCTGATATGGCAAATCAAAAGTCACCTGGCCCAGATGGACTCCCGACAGAAATTTATAAGTACTATGGAGAAATATTACTTCCTGAGCTGTTAAAAGCATTGAATGGAGCAGACATTGAGGGGAGACTTCCAGTGTCAATGATGGAGGCAACCATAATACTTATATTAAAAGAAGGCAAGGACCCCTTAGACCCAGCGTCATACAGACCAATTTCCCTCTTGTGCTCGGACGCCAAAATAGTAGCTAAGGTCTTGGTTGCGAGACTTAATAGATTGATTTCAAAACTGATCCATCCAGATCAAACGGGATTCATAGCCAATAGATCCACCAGCACAAATATAAGAAGGACCTTTTTAAATTTGCAAACCCCGACAGATTTAGAGGGAACGAGAGCTGTAGTGTCACTAGATGTGACAAAAGCATTTGACAGTGTAGAATGGGGATATATCTGGAGGGTGCTGGGAAAGTTCGGATTTGGTCCGAAATTTACTGGCTGGATAAAAATGCTTTATAATGACCCTAGTGCCAAAATTAAAATTAATAATGAATTTTCAAAAAAGATTCTCCTAGAGAGGGGAACGAGACAGGGGTGTCCCTTGTCACCCCTTCTCTTTGCCCTAGCGATGGAGCCACTGGCGATTGCCATAAGGTCAAGTACTGAGTTACTTGGATTCCAAAGAAAGATGGGGGACGAAAGAATTGCGCTCTATGCCGATGATATCCTTCTCTATCTGGGCGACACGGAAAATTCCCTGGTACGAGCCATGAGCATAGTGGAGGAATTCGGTAGCTTCACGGGATTGGAAATAAATTGGGGAAAATCAGAGCTATTACCGGTAGATCCAATTAGAGAAGCTGGGATAGTGGGAATACCACAAGTGAAGGTAGTGGATACATTGAAATATCTAGGGATACGAGTAACGAAAGACCCCAAACAATACATAGATAAAAACCTAACCCCACTACTGGTTAAATTTAAACAAAAAATTGGTATCTGGAAACGGCTCCCGTTATCAGTGGCTGGCAGATGTAGCTTAATTAAGATGATCTGGCAGCCACAGCTGCTGTATATAATGCATAATAGCCCGGTCTGGATTGGTAGAAAATGGTTCAACAAAATCGAAACCCTTTTTAGGGAACTAATATGGAAAGGGGGACAACCCAGGATTCGATTACGTACACTGCAGCTTCCAGTAGTGGAAGGGGGACTGGCTGTCCCCCACCCTGAGGCTTATTATCTATCAGCACAATTGCAACAACTAATGGGATGTAATACCCAGGGAGGGGAGACCTCTAGTGGGAGAGTAATGCTGAGTGGGGCCCCACATGACTCGGTCATTGAATTACTCGAAGCAAACTCCTTTAGATATAGGATACCAACAGTTAAAATGATAATAAAAATCTGGGAAAAAGTTAAGAGGCTAATGGGCTACACTGGATTTAATGAGTATACTCCCCTGTGGAACAATGTTAAGCTACAAGAAATACTACGGTTAGGAAAGGTGGGGGAATGGGAAAAATGCGGTATAAAAAGGTTGATACACCTGTATGAGGACGATACCTATAAAAAATTTCAGGATCTGAGATTAGAATTTAATATCCCGCAACACTCATTCTTTACCTATTTACAAGTAGGCCACGCTCTTGAAGCCCAGTTTAGGACACAAAAATTAGTGTGGTCCAAAATGTTCCTGTTTCAAAAATTAGCTAAAGGGGGACCAACTAAGGGCCTCATATCTGAAATATACATGCAGATAATCAAAAAGATCAATACAGGGGCACATCTGCTCAAAGTAAGAGAAAGATGGGAGGAAGATATAGGGGAAATAACACAAGAACAGTGGAAGAGAATATTAGAGATGGGATCAAAGGTGTCACTTTCACCCCCCCAGAAAATCTCCCACCTGATGTTGATAAATAGAGCTTACTATACGCCAAAGAGACTTTTTAAATTCGGCAAAAGACCAGATGATAAATGCCCTAGATGCCCGGGGCAGGGAGACCTAGTACACATGGTGTGGCGCTGTCCAAAGCTGGTCCGGTACTGGAAGGGTGTGTTGGACATCTTGAGAGATATATTTACAATCTCACTAGAAATGGAGGCCACACTGTGTGTACTGGGCTATAGGCAGGAACGGAAGGAGAAAAGAAATACCACAGTCGTAATATTAAGATGTTTATTCCAAGCTAGAAAACTAATAGCCATGAGGTGGCAGGCAACTTCACCACCGGCAGTAAGTGACTGGATTGAGGCAGTCAATGAGTCCCTCTGTAAAGAAAGAGCAGTCTATATAAAAAGGGGAAAACTTAGAGACTTTGAGGACATGTGGAAGCCATGGCTGGAGAAAAAAGGGTGTATCACCTGAGGAGAGAGGAATGTCGGCTGGAAAGGGTCAAAGGGAGAGGGGCCAAGTAGTAAAAGCGATAATATCAACTAGAATGAGAAAGAGTGGGTGTTCCCTCCTTAACTAAGAGATTACTCACCTCCTGATATAAGTTAAGATTTATGATAGGACAATATATATCAATGTTTAAACTATGTGTTTATAGTTATAACGAACAGTCTCCTCCGGTTTTTTTAAATGAACAATTGAAAATTTTGTATGATATGAAAAGAAATAAAGAATGAATATTAAAAAAAAAATATTTTTGTTTTTACGCTTCGCAGTGATACAGCGTCACTTCCAATTTGTGGCGCCCCCCTTCGGGCTGGCTACGGCCCCCGGGTATTCACGAAGGTCCTAGCTCCTATTCCAATCAGTCCAAAGGATCCAAGGGATCTCGGTCCTAGCATACCTGGACGACCTCTTAATCATAAGATCACTCGCTTCCTTGGTGGAATGCGTAGTAGCCCTCATGGTTCAGTACCTCGAGAGGTTCGGCTGAGTCCTAAACCGGGGAAAGATCAGCATTTCAACCTACAAAGCAGTTGGAATATCTCGGTCCGAGATTAGACACAGAACAGAAGATGGATGTTCCTGCCCCTGGTAAAGGTCGAGGCTATCAAAAGATTGATTCAGTTGGTTCTAAGCAAAAAAGAGCCAACTATTCGCCTATGTATGCGATGGCCATGTTCGAGGCAATACCACACGCTTCCACACTCGTGTCCTACAGGCAGCAATTCTAGCGGCCTGGTTCTGCCCAGTGGTCTGGAAGGCTGGAGAGCGGTCTTGAACAAGTTCACTCGCCAAGGAACTTGGGCAGAGCCGGAGAGGCAGCTGCCCATCAAGGTCTGGGAGTTCTGAGCGGCTCGGCTAGCCCTCCTGGCATAGACATCCAGATTACAGGGGTCCTCGGTGAGAAGTCATTCAGACAAGGCCACAGCGGTGGCATATAGGTGAACCACCAAGGGGGAACCAAGAGTCAAGCCACTCAGAGTGAGAGGAGCTTGTTTTTTCGGTGGGCAGAGGTTTATGTACCCTGCATATCGGCGACATTCATTCCCGAGGTGGACAACCTGCAGGCGTACTTCCTAAGTCGCCAAACCCTGTCGCCGGGGGAGTGGTCTCTGCATCCACAAGTTTTTTCAGACAATCTGCCAGAAGTGGGGAGTGCCAGACGTGGAGGTCATGGCATCAGGATTCAACAAGAAGCTGGACAGGTTCATGTCTCGAACGAGGGACCCTATGGCCTGCGGAACCGATGTGTTGGTTTGCCCTTGGCATCAATCATAACTTCTATATGCATTTCCCCCACTGCAGTTACTACCCCGCCTGCGGCGCAGGATCATAGCACAGGCTGGTATCCTGGTAGCCCCAGCTTGGTACCGGAGGGCATGGTACTCACTAGTCCTGAAATTGGCAGCGGGAGGCCCTTGGACTCTTCCTCTAGGGCCAGACCTACTCTCACAAGGCCCGATCCTCCACCCTGCATTACGGCGTCTAAATTTGACGGCCTGGCGGCTGAATCCCTGATTCTCAGGGGTAGAGGTCTGTCTAGGCAGGTAATCCCTACCCTCATTGAGGCTAGAAAGCCAGCCTCCAGGGTAATTTTGTTACAGGGTTTGGAGGGCCTACGTAGGCTGGTGTGAGGCTAAGAGATGGGTTTCCCGCAAGTATACCATTGTTAGAGTATTACGTTTCCTCCAGCTAGGAGTGGATAAAGGCCTGGCATTAAGCACGATCTAGGGACAGATTTCAGCCTTATCAGTGTGGTTTCAGAGGCCGCTGGCCGCCCACTCGCTGGTTAAGATCTTCGTACAGGGAGTCTTACGTGTTAATCCTCCGGTCAAATCACCACTTTGTCCATGGGACTTAAATCTTGTTCTGTCAACTCTACAGAAACAACCCCTTGAGCCGTTGGCTGAGGTACCTTTGGTTTTACTGACTAGAAAGTCGGTATTTCTGATCACCATAGTTTCGGCCAGGAGAGTATCGGTATTGGCAGCCTTATCTTGTAAGGAACCATATCTCATTTTACATAAGGATAGGGCGGGGTTCCGTCCTCATTCTTCCTTTCTACCAAAGGTTATATCCAGTTTCCACCTGAACCAGGATGTGGTACTTCCATCCTTCTTCCAAAACCCACCTCTAGAAAGGAGGGGTTGCTGCATACGTTGGATATTGTCAGGGCCATAAAGGCCTATCTTAAAGCTACAGAGAAAGTTCGGAAAACAGATGTGGTGTTCGTTTTACCGGAAGGGCCCAAGATGGGTCAGGCAGCTGCTTGATCCACCATCGCAAGATGGATTAAACAATTAATCGTTCAGGCCTGCGGTTTGAAGAGGTTGCCTCCTCCTTTGTAGGCAAAGGCCCATTCTACCAGGGCCATGGGCACCTCCTGGGCAGCACATCATCGTCAGATCTCTATGGCTCGAATATGCAAGGCAGCAACGTGGTCGTCAGTCCACATGTTTACAAAATTTTATCAAATGGACGTAAGAAGGAATGCGGATACAGCCTTTGGGCAGTCAGTACTACAGGCCGCGATTCAAGCTCCTCAGGATCTGAGGGGGCTCCCTTGATTTGATTTGAGATTTACATTTCTCGTTTAAGTTGGATTTACTAGTATTTGAGTATACCTCTAAATTAAATCCTTCTTTGGAAGATGTCTCCCTCCCCTCATTAAAGCATTGCTTTCGGACATCCCATATAGTAATAAATATGCCGCTCTGTGTCCCGTGATGTACAAGAAAGAAAAAGGGATTTTTAAATACAGCTTACCTGTAAAATCCTTTTCTTGGAGTACATCACGGGACACAGAGCTCCCACCCCTCTTTTTGGGAACATTTTGGGAGGCATACTGCTTGCTACAAAACTGAGGGACTCCCTCTAGGGGAGGGGGTTATATAGGGAGGGACTTCCTGTTTGTTTGAGATTGCCAGTGTCCACACCTGAAGGTACTCCATATAACCCATATAGTAATGAATATGCCGCTCTGTGTCCCGTGATGTACTCCAAGAAAAGGATTTTACAGGTAAGCTGTATTTAAAAATCCCTTTTTTCTAGTGATCTCCATATGTATTTTTTTTATTTTGGTGTGTCAAGTTACCACAACAATACTATTATCTTGTATTTTTTTTACCTCAAGGATGTTGGTGTCCCTTGTTAATTTGACATTGTATTTTTGGAATGTACCTGACTACTCACAAACAAACTGTCCTTTTTTCATAAAAACACGTAGGCAAGTATTTACTGAAAAAATAAATATCCATTTATTCTGGTTAACAAAATAAAGAGGAAGGCAATGCAGGAGAAACTGCTGAAATTTGCGAAGCCTTTGGACCACAGGGCAGACATCAAGTATTTGAAAAATAAAATTGGGAGCTTGAGAAGTACAATAGGGAGTACAATCTGGTCTAGATCTCCCAGAGATCAGGAACAGCAGCAGGTGACATATATGTCCCCAGTCTGTGGTACTACAACAGCCTGCGTCTTCTGTCAGACCAGACTGAACCCAGGCCATCACTTTCTCGTCTTCCTTGCATCCTTCCCTGCAGCGTTCCCTCTATGCTTCACTGCACGCTTCCCTGTATGGCTCTGAAGGTGGGCTTGTGGCAGGAGGAGAAGGAGGAGGAGGATGGGCAAACTCATAAAGGTCAGTATTTTGTGTTAGTTGGCCCATCAAACCCTTATTTAGGGCCTTTAAAATCAGGAACTTATAGAGGAGGCATTAGCCCTTCTCCATTTCCTGTATTTTGGCAGCGGCTAGGCAGGCATAGCCCTCTTGAACGCTGGGGGGTTCTGTGAGGGTCACATGTGCATCCTGAATGAGGCAAAGTGCTGCCTCATCCACGTTCCTACCCCTCTGGGGCCTTTTTGTTTAAAGGTGGAGTGGAGGCACCTGGGATTGGGTGAGGCCACTGGGCCAGCCCACCTCCTGGCTGCCACATCCCCCTACCTCCTCCTGCCTGCCATTTTCTGACCGTCATCCCGGCTGAGCTCTTCCTGTGTATAAAAAAGGAACATTAATCACACACAATTTTCAGCTCATGACTGTGGCAAATTGAATGTTAATAAATAGAAAAGACTATCATTCTGACCCCAGCATTTTTCATTTTTGTCTCATTCTTTTTTGGCCACTACTGTCTATTGATATGTCAGACACTTTTCGTTCAAACATTAATTTGTTATCAATATTAGATATGTGCATTCCCGTTCGTACGAATGTTATTTTCGTACGAAAATGTTCATTTTCGTACCCGCGGGATAATGTGTACATACGAAAATATTAAAGCACCAAAATACGAAAACGACGGGATAACGGATTAGCTGCATAACGAACGACCGCAATTACGAACGATCCCACGGGAAAAAACGACAAAACGAAAATGGCAAAATAACGAAAATTAAATCTGTATCAAGAGGTTTGCATTGTGTATTTTGTTTGAATCCGTTTTGTGTTCGTTTTCAGTTGTATGTTCATTGTTCAATGACATCTATAACAAAAGAATTTCATTATGTATATTGAATGAATTCCTTTTTCCTTTTTTCTGTGTATTCAAAATACTGAAGGCAATTTTTTTGTTATAGGTGTCATATCAACATACGAAAATAACAAATGAAACGTGTTCAAATGCAAATCTTTTGTTTATGTTTTTTTTAATGGCCAGAGAGTTAGGCTGGCCATACATGATACAATTTTCTGTGTAATTTTCTTTAGATTTACCTTCAACTATGTAGTGCAAGGGCCTGCCTGATTGCATACAATTGAAAGTGTTGTTTAGTTTGACCTCATATATGTTTTTTGGTAAATCTAAAAGAAAATTGTACAAGAAAATTGAACATGTATGGCCAGCCTCAGTGACTGAAAGCAGCTTCTCTTTTGTGCTGAGTACTAGAGTAGTGAGTACACTTGTACAGTAAAGCCTAATAAACTTTTCTGTGGATTTTCATCTGAAGGGACATCAGTTGGCCAGACTTCTGAACCCAAAAATGGTTTTCTGATGCAGTTTAAAAACAAACGAATTTTCTGAGAACGATCGGAAAACGATAGTTTTTATGTTTGTTGTTAAAATAGTCTGACCAAGTGTATGGGGCTTAACAATACTATTGAGCACAATTTGTTGTAGTACCACAGACTAGGTACATACACATCCTCTGCTGCTGCTCCTGACTTCTTTGATTTCAGGACTTTATTGTGCTCCTTCCTGTATGTGCCCCTCAAGTTCCCAATTGTCTTGTCCACAAACTCGATGTCTGTGTCGGGGACCTGAGTCTTTACAAATTGCAGCAGTTTCTCCAGCACTGCCCTCCTTGCTGTTTTAATTTTATGGAGGGGGTTTTTGACTTCCCACAAAACAGGCAGCTCCCTGTACTTGTCAAGGAACTCGCTTAAGAATTCTGGGTTCTTAACCACTTGACCACTGGGCACTTAAACCCCCTTCCTAACCAGATACATTTTCAGCTTTCGGTGCTCTCACAATTTGAATAACAATTACTCAGTCATACAACATTGTACCCATTTGATTTTTTTTGTCCTTTTTTTCACATAAATATAGCTTTCTTTTGGTGGTATTTGATCACCTCTGGGTTTTTTATTTTTTGCGCTATAAAAGAAAAACGACTGAAAATTCTGTAAAAAAATATAAAAAAATCTTGTTTCTGTCATATTAGGGGGTTATTTCTCACATAGAGCATATGCATACCACAAATTACACCCCAAAACACATTCTGCTATTCCTCCCGAGTATGGCGATACCCCATGTGTGAGACTTTTTCACAGCGTGGCCACATACAGAGGCCCAACATACAGGGAACGCCATCAGGCGTTCTGGAACACCCAGGCCAATTCTGCCATTTCTCTCCTACATGGAAAAATCATCATTTATTTGCTAGAAAATTACATAGAACCCCAAAACATTATATATGCTTTTTTAGCAAAGACCCTAGAGAATACAATGGCGGCAGTTACAACTTTCTATCTTGCATGGTATTTTCGTAGAATTTTTTTGAACGCGTGTTTTTTAAAAAAAAAACTGTTTTGTGCTAAAAAAAAAAAACAGCAAAGTTAGCCCAATTTCTTTTCATAATGTGAAAGATGACGTTACGCCGAGTAAATAGATACCCAACATGTCACCCTTCAAAATTGCGCACACTCATGGAATGGCGCCAAACTTCGCTACTTAAAAATCCCCATAGGCGATGCTTTAATTACTTTTATTGGTTACATGTTTTTAGTTACAGAGGAGGTCTAGGGCCAAAATGATTGCTCTCGCTCTAATGTTCGCAGAGATACCTCACATGTGTAGCTTGAACACCGTTTTCATATGTGGGCGGGACTTACGTATGCGTTCACTTCTGAATGCGAACACACGGGGACAGGGGTGCTTTAAAAAAATGGGTATTGCAGAGTATTTGGGTATTGCAGAGTATTGGGGTATTGCAGAGTATTGCGCAGGGTATTGCAGAGTATTGGGGTATTGCAGAGTATTGCTCAGGGTATTGCAAAGTATTGGGGTATTGCAGAGTATTGCGCAGGGTATTGCAAAGTATTGGAGTATTGCAGGGTATCGCGCAGGGTATTGCAGAGTATTGGGGTATTGCAGAGTATCGCGCAGGGTATTGCAGAGTATTGGGGTATTGCAGAGTATCGCGCAGGGTATTGGGGTATTGCAGGGTATTGGGGTACTGCACAGTATTGGGGTACTGCAGAGTATTGGGGTACTGCAGGGTATTGAGGTATTGCAGAGTATCGCGCAGGGTATTGGGGTATTGAAGAGTATTGGGGTATTGCAGTGTATTGGGGTACTGCAGAGTATTGGGGTATTGCAGAGTATTGGGGTATTGCAGGGTACTGGGGTATTGCAGGGTACTGGGGTACTGCAGGGTACTGGGGTATTGCAGGGTACTGGGGTATTGCAGAGTACTGGGGTACTGCAGGGTACTGGGGTATTGCAGAGTACTGGGGTATTGCAGAGCTGGGATGGATGGAGGAATGGCTGGATCTGTGACTGCATTTGACGGCGCGATCACATAGTAAATGGCCGCTATCAGCAGCAATTTACCGTGATCCGTGATGTGCCGGGTCTTCTAGACCCGGCGAGCATGGACACTTCCGCGAGCGCGTCCCAGGGGACGCGCAATCGTGGAAGTTAAGGACGACGTCCCAGGGACGTCGTTCCAAAATAACTCCACCGCGCCGTAGCAGTAAAATGCCTATGGCGTGGTGGGAAAGTGGTTAAAAGCTTTCATTATTTGGGCAAGACAAAAACACAAGACAAAAATACTAATGTCAGTCTAAACTCTCCTAATTTTATCCCAATATTGGCCTCAATCTAGAATCAGTATAGGCCACTGATTATCTAAGTTAAAATGTTACCTTCAGTCTCACGTTCGGTGCTTCCTCCACACACACAGAACGAAGCTACGACACATGCACGTGCTTTATATACACTGGGCATGCGTGAAACTCCGCACACGTCGCCCCTTTTCTCTTTTGGTGCGCAGTGGGAGAGACATGGCGGAGACACAGCGGGGGCAAGAATCGTCCCGATCCAGGAGGAGATATACAGTACAGACCAAAAGTTTAGACACACCTTCTCATTCCAAGAGTTTTTTTTATTTTCATGACTATGAGAATTGTAGAGTCACACTGAAGGCATCAAAACTATGAATTAACACATGTGGAATTATATACATAACAAAAAAGTGTGAAACAACTGAAAATATATCTCATATTCTAGGTTCTTCAAAGTAGCCACCTTTTGCAGCAGACACATCTCTAGAATAGGGATGAGCTTCGCGTTCGAAACAAACGTATGTTCGGCTCGAACATCGTCCGTTCGATCGTTCGTCAAATTTCGAACAAAAACTATCGTTCGCGGCAAATTCGAGTGAAACGAAAAGACTGTTTTTAAACCTTTTTTTCCATTGATACTACTATCAATGGAAAAAAAGTTTTAAAAACGGTTGTTTTTTCAGAATGCTGCTCCTGAAAAAACTACAGTTTTTAAGACTTTTTTTCCATTGATACATGTTCCCTGGGGCAAGACCCGGGTTCTGAAAGACGTTTTTCAACAATAACTTGAATTTTGGTCTTTAAAATGATCGTTTTTGAATTTGAACGTTCGAGTCCCATAGACTTCAATGGGGTTTTAAATGTTCGTGCGAACGATCGGACTGTTCGACGGTTCTGGTGCGAAACGAACGCGGGGGTGTTCGGCTCATCCCTACTCTAGAACAACTGTTAGGAGGAGACTGTGTGAATCAGGCCTTCATGGTAGAATATCTGCTAGGAAACCACTGATAAAGAAAGGCAACAAGCAGAAGAGACTTGTTTGGGCTAAAGAACACATGGAATGGACATTAGACCAGTGGAAATCTGTGCTTTGGTCTGATGAGTCCAAATTTGAGATCTTTAGTTCCAACCACCGTGTCTTTGTGCGACGCAGAAAAGGTGAACGGATGGACTCTACATGCCTGGTTCCCACCGTGAAGCATGGAGGAGGAGGTGTGATGGTGTGGGGGTGCTTTACTGGTGACACTGTTGGGGATTTATTCAAAATTGAAGGCATACTGAACCAGCATGGCTACCACAGCATCTTGCAGCGGCATGCTATTCCATCCGGTTTGCGTTTAGTTGGACCATCATTTATTTTTCAACAGGACATGACCCCAAACACACCTCCAGGTTGTGTAAGGACTATTTGACCAAGAAGAAGAGTGATGGGGTGCTGTGCCAGATGACCTGGCCTCCACAGTCACCAGACCTAAACCCAATCGAGATGGTTTGGGGTGAGCTGGACCGCAGAGTGAAGGCAAAAGGACCAACAAGTGCTAAGCATCTCTGGGAACTCCTTCAAGACTGTTGGAAGACCATTTCAGGTGACTACCTCTTGAAGCTCATCAAGAGAATGCCGAGAGTGTGCAAAGCAGTAATCAAAGCAAAAGGTGGCTACTTTGAAGAACATAGAATATTACATATTTTCAGTTGTTTCACACTTTTTTGTTATGTATATAATTCCACATGTGTTAATTCATAGTTTTGATGCCTTTAGTGTGAATCTACAATTTTCATAGTCATGAAAATAAAGAAAACTCTTGGAATGAGAAGGTGTATCCAAACTTTTGGTCTGTACTGTACATTCACAAATACTGTATGTCCTTTGTGGAGATGGTGGAGATGGTGGACAACTTGAGGAGGACCAACTATGATGGGAAGCATGGGCCGTACACCAACTGTAATGTGAGAAAGGCCTGAAATTAAAGGGAGCATGATCAGTACAGAAGGATCAAGAAAATGCTTAAAAAAAGTAAGTATTTGTCCTGTGTTCCTATTATTATTATTATTACATGCATATTGCTCCATGTACTTTTCTTTACTGTTGGACAGTTTAAAATGGCAGCTTTCAGGTTCGTGGGCACAGTAATCTGTCATAGTAAACATCATTCGCCCACTACATACAACGTTTTTGGCAAATACAGGGTTAAATACATTTGGTCATTCCTATTTGTATTAAAATATGTTTATTACATTGTTGTCTAGATGTGTTTGTAACTAGAATGAAATGCAAACTTAATTTAGTGTAAAGGAGAGGACACTCAGCAGCTGTTTACACATCTGGACTCAGGAGCACTAGTGTGGGACACCAGAACAACCTTTTTAGGGTGTCCCAGACAGGTGCTCTAGTGGATACTTGGGGTGTCTACATGTGTGAAACTTGTCTAATAAAGGTAAGTATTCCATCTTTGGTAAGGCAAAAAAACATGTCTTCAGCTTGGAACTCTGCCAAAACCCACAATTGTACCACACTTCCAAGTAATGTTTCATATTCCTATTTATGGCCTCAAATATCTGTGTGCTAAGTATACCGTTTGTTTAATTTTCATAGGGGAGCAAAGACTCTGGACATCTGAGGACACCAGGAGCCCCACACCGCCTAAAGAAGGGGACTAGAGAGAACCCCAACCTGAAGATGTGGAGGGAGGAGAGGTGGAAGAACTGGTTAAAATTGTCACCACAACATGTAAGAGATGTAGGCCTGCATATTTATAATATATGCTTTTTTTTTGTTTTTTTTAGGTGCATGTTGTGGAAGAAGAAACTCCTCTTTTCACAAGTGCTAGTGCACAAATCCTAATCCAGGAAATCATGGTGTATAGTCGGGAACTAGACATCATGAGGAATAATCTCAATGTTCTAGAACAAAAATTTAAGAACATGATTGATATATTGAGGCGAATCTAAATAACCACAAAATCCCCCCCTCTTTTGTTTTGTTTTGCCCTATTTCTGCAGATTTTTATACATTTAAAAATTATAATTTTTAAGATGTGCTTCAACATGTGCTATCTCCCATTAGGGGATATCAATTGTAAGGGGTTAGCTCGGTAGCAGGGATGTGTGACCACCTGGATGGTTAATTCTTCCATATTGCTGGAAACATTTTGCTGGAAACAAGTGCAAGCATCCAAACAGCATAAACAAAACAAAACATAAAATAAACCCTGGCCACTTGGGGCGTCTACCTTCACCACACAGGAACCTACCTATGGAGTCTGGCACAGCCTACTGCTGGGCAGACACTGCTGGTCATACAGCAGAGAAACAATAGTCTTTTTGATTTTTATCACACATAAAAATCAACAACCACCTCACCCCTTTAGAAGTATTTCTCACTGCTCTCCTTAACTCAAAAAACCTCAGGATGCAGCAATCAGTAGTCATCCTTTGGATAACTTATAGAGGCCTTAATTGCCTCATTCTGAACAGCTGAAGTTTTCCATTGCCCTAAACCTTTCTGGCTACCTCTGTAGCCGTCCACCTGGTAGTAATTGGTGTATTGTCTAAACAAGGCAGAATGTATCTCCTGTCTGTGACAACACCCACGGATTTATCTGACTTCCTGTCACACAATATACGTGTTTTGTGGGTGCAACCCCTTCCTTGCAACTCAAGTAGCTGACAGGAAGGGATCACACCCCCAAAACACATTCATTGATCCCCCATGATGGGAGATATCACATGTTGACATTAGGCATGGGATCAGGAGGGAAATCCCCATTTTGCATCTCAATTTTTGTGCATTTTCAAAAAAAATTATTTTTCAGGGGTGACATCACCCCATTTGATGAAGGCAAGATCAAGACAGATTGGACACACTATAATGTCTGATATTTCCCTCAGTTTTAAAATGCTGAACTCTGTAAGTTCCAGAGTTGTGTATGTTATGTTTTGAAACATGCCTGTTTATGCAAAAACACAATGGGCCAGAATTAGATACAGATACATTAGAGTATCTATCCGGTGGCGTAGCGTTTCCTTTTTATGCTATGCCTCCGCAAATATTATGGGCAAGTGCCTTATTCAGAAAGCACTTGCTCCATAATATGCGGCGGCGTAGCATAAAGTGCCCGGCGTAAGGCCGCGCAATTCAAATGTGTGATGTGGGGGCGTGATTCATGTAAATGAATCATGACCCCATGGAATTTACGTTTCTTTTGGACGGCGCATGCGCCGTCCATGGACGTTCCCAGTGCGCATGCGTGAAATCACGTCGCTATTTGTCAATGTAAACGACGTGAACGTAACTTACGTCGAGCCCCATTCCCGAACGATTTATGCAAACGACATAACCGATGTACAATTCGACGCTGTCCCGACGTCCATACTTAACATTGGCTATGCCTCCTATAGCAGGGGTAACCTTACGCCGCTATAACGCTTACGCAAACTACGTAATCTACCACGGCCGGCCGCAAGTACGTTCGGGAATCACCGTAAATCCCTCATTTACATATTCAACGCGTAAAACTGCAACTAATATACGACGGTGTAACAGAATTACGCCGCTCGTATATTAGCAGAATTCCGGCGTATCTTCTTTTCTGAATAGCAAAAAAAGATACACCGGCTATTCTTAGTATTTACGCGGCGTATCTCTTGATACACTGACGTAAATACTTTCTGAATCTGGTCCAGAAATTTTAATGTAAAAGTTTATAAAAATTTGATAATGCACATGTGAATGTGTACAGAGTAAAATGTTATTCTCAACAATGTGTGGCTTCTTATTTCAATGCTCAATATCATTGTTTGTAGTAATTTGGTGTATACAGTGAAAATGGGGGTTATTTAACCACTTCAATACAGGGCATTAATACACCCTTCCTGCCCAGACCAATTTTTAGCTTTTATGCCACGTACACACGATAATTTTTCGGCATGAAAAAAAAACAAAGTTTTTCCAACTTTATCATTAAAACGACATCGCCCTCACACCATTGTTTTAAAAAATTGCTCTAGCAAAAGGCGGTGACATACGACACGTACAACAGCACTATAAAGGAGAAGTTCCATGTGGATGACGCCACCCTTGGGGCTGCTTTAGCTGATTCCGTGTTACTAAAAGACGATTCACGCTTTTCTGTCTGTTACAGCGTGATGAATGTGCTTACTCCATTATGAACCGTTTTACCAGAATGAGCGCTCCCGTCTCATAACTTGCTTCTAAGCATGCGCAGGTTTTTAACATCGTTTTAGCCCACACACGATCATTTTTTAGAACCCGAAAAACGACATTGTTTAAAACGTTGTTAAAAAATGTAACATGCTCGAAAAAAAAATATAGTTTTTCAGAACCCGAAAAATTATGTGAAGCCCACACACGATCATTTTAAATGACATTTCTTTTGAAACAACGTTTTTTTAATGCCGAAAAATGATCATGTGTACGCGGAGAACCTAGAAGACAGCTAAAAGAAACACAAGCAATAAAAAAAAACATTTTTTATTAAATATAAGATTCACAAATTGTCTAGTATAGCAATGGCCCCCCTACCCAAAAAATATTCTACATATTTTTGGTGCACATCACAGGCACTTTGGGGGGGCCATCATAGGCTTCCAGGGCCATCATAGGTTTTTCCTGAAGTCCGGCCTCAGGCCCAACTGTGGCAACATAATTCGGAGCATTTCTTTTTAAAAAGTTATGTAGTATTCAACAATGTTAAAATTATGTGATTATGTTTGTACATATTGATAGCTGTAAGGAACAGGCGTAAATGGCTGGCCATTATGCCGAAGGTATTCTTGACCACTCTTCTGGCCAGCCAGTAATTAAAAACCTTCTTCTATGGGGTGAGGGTCCTGTGGGGGAATGGCCTCATCAGGTGATCACCCAGACCGAATGATTCATCTGCGATGAACACAAATGGGAGTCCTTCCACGTTGTCTTCACCTTTGGTTCGGGGCTTAAGTTGTTAAAGAACTAAATATAAGGCCCACTTATCAGATTCCTCACCCCCTCTGATGGCCCATTGTAAAAAAATTAGGGGGGGGGTTCTAGCTGAGTTTGGGACCCCCAAAAAAACCTTTGCCACTCTGCCTGAAATATGAGATCAAAAACATTTGTACACATTTTTAGGGGGTGTTTAACCTCCCTGGCATTATGATTCTGTCTGGAATTTTGTACCAAAAGCGTTGCAATTGTTTTGCAAGGAAATGTGGTGTTATGTATTATAGGCCTGCAATTCTTAGTAAGTACTTACTTAAATCTATCTAAACAAGAGTCTAATAGGCATCCCGGGTATGATTTTTTTTTTTTTTTATTATTAAAAATTATAATATAATAAATAATTATAAAAAATTATAACAAATAATAATATAATTATAGTAAAAATTATTCAATAATGTAATCAAATCAAAATCACTGAAATTTGCTCAGTTGCAGAATTTTTGCTGTCATAATTTTTTTTTTTTATGACACAGATCGCTATCGCTAAATTCTGCAAGTGATTATAATTTATTATCGCTGTTTTTTAGCTGCTCTAAAACAATTTTTGCCATAAAGGGACACTTTTGGTTGCTATGGGCAATCTACAGTTTGCAGGGAGAAAGAAAAGTTTTTATTATATAAAATGACATGCAGGGCACTGGGCAGACCACTAGGGACATGGGGGGTGTGTATTTTTTACATACAGTACTGTAATCTATAAGATTACATTGTACTGTATGTAAAGTGTTTGTTTACATTTTTGAATTTGGCGCCGTTCTCCGTCCCCGTGCGACGTAACGTCGCAGGAAACGGAGCTCGGCGGCACACGGGGACGCTGTGTGAATCGAGCGAGCACCCGCTCGCTCACACAGCGTGGATGCATCGCTGGATCCAGGGAGAAGGTAAGTAAACTGTCTCTGGATTCTGCGAGGCGAGCCCGTGTCTGACACGGGATCAACAATAGTAGCAGCAAATTTTTACCCCGTGTCAGACACGGGAAAAACGCCAAGGAGGTTAAGGTAAAGCACTACAATGGAGCTGACAAAATATATTTTTAAGTGACTAGGCTAGGTGCGTATGGGCCAAGGATAGCATGCTGGAGAGGTTAGTGAAGGGAAATATGCATGTAGGCCAAAAAAGGAGCATTACAAGCTTACAGCATGTAAAGCAGTGGTCTATTTGCGCATCCCCAACACAAGTGATAAATCAATAAAACCTACCAAATGTAAAAATAGGAGGGTTAAGGACCAGCGGGATGGCACCAGCTGGTTGCCCTCAAATCACACAGTGATAAACAAAGAAAAGTGTATATATATATATATATATGAGTGAAAAAAATATATAAGGACAAGGAAAAATCCCTGAAAAGGTGCTGCAATAAAAAAGGCTGGAATATACAGCCGTGAACGAATATAAATGCAAAAATAAATTCAGAGTTCACTGAACAAGTTCATAAAGGTGAAAATATGCAGTCCATTTTTCTAAGATGCAAACGATTTTCAGGAAATAGTAGAATCAATTCTTCCATACATTGGTAAAACTTGAGTGTGCAGGAAACAATGGATGAAAATGTTTGGGCGAAGTGCCCCCTTACCAGAAAAGATGGATCCCTATGACAGAGATCAAACAGGCATGTGGTAAGGGTCTTTGTAAGCCAAGGAGTGCAGGGGAGGGAATCCTTCAGTCTTCAGACATCCCAAGGCTTGTTCTCACTTTAAGCTCATTAGCATTCTGCTCAGCTCCAAACGTTCTCCAAAGGGTCCCAGGAGTGAAGAGATCAATTTGGATTGGAAAAGAGAGTTACAGCTCCAGGTGGGTGTGCTGGGCAGTCAATAGCTTCTCAGCAGATCAGGAGTGCCCTGAGGACAGCATGCATGAGGACAAAGGGGACATTCACATTATATTACAGTCATGGAAATTAGGGAATGATGAAAGAAATAAAATACATTAGCATACATTAAATACATAGAATGTGATGTTTAAGGAGAAAACTTACCTTAATATAGTCTTTCTGTAGGACTTGAATGATGGCAGAACAGGTCTCTGGAATAATGATCCCCAGAGCCTGGGGGGAGATGTCTGTTGAGATCTTGAGGTCCTGCAGACTTTTCCCAGTCACCAAGTACCACAACATGGCGACTAGCCTCTGCTCAGGAGTGATGGCTTGCCGCATGCAGGTGTCCTGCTTGGTAATATAAGGGGACAGCAAAGCCAACAGACTGTAAGAGAACTACTAGTTTCTGCCCGATGCGCACTCGTGCGCATGCACGCACGCACATGTGCTACAGTTGCGGAATGCCGTGCACACGCGCAATCGCTTCCCTATCGCTAATTGGCGCCAGATGGCCTATTTAAGAAAGTGTCCTAACCCCAGACTCTTGCTGACTGGTCTTCAGTTGCGTCCTGATCATCTGTACCCTGCTTGTTACATGCTTGATACCCGTCACTGATCCCGGCTTCCTCTGACTCTGCTTCTGGACTCAAAACTTGATTACTAGTACCTGACTCTGGCCTTCATCTGACCTTGCTTCTGCTTATGCCTTGTACTCTGCAGCCCACCTGTTACCAAACCCGGCAATCTCCACGGCTCTGCTTCCATCATCTGCCCGGCTCTAACACCTCTGGGAACCTGTGCTGGCTCTCTGTCATCTCAGTTCTCCTGGGTCCAGAGCTCTCCTGTCTCCAGACCACAGGAAGTACTGACAAGCCACCAAGCCTGAACCTGCAAGTTAATCCCAGTTCTTCACCTTCTGTCCTGCTGGACATTACTTTTCCCAGGGGCCCATGATGCTATTAAGATGGCCCTGGATACAAAAGAGGCAAACCTTGTCATATCAGACTCCTACCAGGTACGTGACACAGACGGAGAAAAATGGGGATTTGTCATCCAGAGATGATTTCTGAAGTCATCAGGATTATTCTCCTGGATCTCCAGCATATGACAGAATTGGTCACACTGGAGCAACCAATTCTTCATCCATGAAGTCCTCCTCACCCTGTTCATCGACTGAGCTTGGGTCAAAGCAAGAACCCCAACCCTATGCATAGCACAAACTCGACAACGAGTACATACCCACAACATAGCTAGAAAATGGTCGGCTGGTCACAACAAACTAACAGAACACACTGAAGAACAGCAAGGCCTATGAAGAACAACCTGAAAATCAGAAACAAACAGACTAGAACGCACTGAAAAACAAATACAAACTCACTACATGCACTGAAAGATCGCAAAAAAAACTATCTGAAAAGCACAAAGACTGAAAAGCGTGAATCGTCTCTCACCAAACTTTTACTAACACAAGATTAGCAAAGGGTGGCACCATTGGAATGGAATTTGGTGTGACTGCTAGACATGTGCATTTGTTTTCGTCCAAATGCATTTTCGTCCGAAGTTCAGGTATTTTCGTTATCATTTTAACAAACCATAACGAAAGCACAGAAAATGAAAACCGAAAGATCTGACATAAAAAAATGCCTCATTTTCGTTTTTCGTTGCGGTTGAAAGTGCCTAACCTTAACTCTATTCTAATATTCGACATAGAGAGAAAAGATTCGACATAGAGAGACATGAAGATTCGACATAGTGAGTGTCATGGACATGCAATAGCATGGCAGCTTACCTGTTTGTTCGTCTGTCCATTAGAGGCCTGACCCTCTTCTGATTTCCTTTTTTATCACTTCCTCTTCCTGTATGCTCCACCCAGGCCATCACAGGAAGTCTTTATTAACCGTCGCACTGCAGGTCTGCGGTGCTGTTCAACAGTGTTCTTGCCTAGTTCCTGTCTGCTGTGTATTGTTAACTTCCAGTGTACCGATTCGGCTCGTCCCTGACCACACTTGCTTGCCTGTGACCCCGACCTTTTGGCCTGTCCCCTGGTTACCCTGTTCTGCCAGTTACCCTGACCTTGACTTCCATCACTACGCTTGTCCTGCTGACTGCTTCACCTCTCACCTTGTGGAGCGTGACCCAGGGGATTACAGGGGTCGCGACCTGGATCCAGTTGCGGCGAAACCCATCCTCACCACAAGAGGCTCTGGTGAAGACAAGCTGGGTCTTAGATTCCGCGCCCTGGGGGATCTTGGGTTCATGACTCCTCCCCGATCACAGCAGTCGGCTAAGGGGTCACTACCCTGTGGTGCATTCCTGTCTCTTAAGAGGTGCACTTGTCACCGTGCATCAGGTGACCTGACAGAGAGACATGAAGAGACATTTTTTTTAATTTTTTAAGATTCTGTGGAATCTTTTTTTTTCTTGGAACATTCGACAGACACCATAAGCCTTCAATTACAGATTCGACATAGAGAGACATGAAGAGTCCATTTTTTTTTTTTTTTTTTAAAGATTCTGTCGAATCCTTTTTTTTTTTTTTTTTTTTTTTTTTTTTAGAACATTCGACAGACACCATAAACCTTTCAATGACAGACTCAACCTTAATTTGAATTTTCAGACAAATGCATTTTTTTTATGAAAAACAAAATAAATAAAAACTAATTTCGGGAGTAACTAAATACATTTATTTTTTGGACGAAAACAAAATTACAAAATATTTCAGTGTGCACATGTCTAGGACCGCGTGTACGCAAGACAAGCTCGAGCGGAATTCCGTCGGGAACACCGCTCGAGTGTACGGAGCATTACATTTTTGTTCTTGGGTTTAGTTATCCTTTAATTATGTTTCTACTTAATAAATTAAAATTCTGATCATTGAAAGGAATAACTCAATTTTTTTTTTCTATACTCGTGTTTAACTTTCATCAATCTAATGATGGCAGACTGTGTTTTAGCCCTGCTTCAGATATCACTACTTGTATTCTGATCCACAGTAATTAACATTACAATTAATCAATTCCAATAGGCCCAGGTAATGAATTGGAAAAGAGATATTGATACGTGTAAAAATGAAACTCATTATCTTGTAAATGTGTAGCCAGGATGATGCATACTTGCCGGGTCATGCTAATAAAGAGAAATAGGATAGGGGCTAATTTGCACTGTCCCCTGGTTACCCTGTTCTGCCAGTTACCCTGACCTTGACTTCCATCACTACGCTTGTCCACAACAATACATTTTGTGTTTTTCATCATTCTTGACATCACAGTCACTATTTCTACAGCATTTGGTTAATCTTTTGTGTTGATTCCAGAATAATTTTTACAAGAAAATCTATTTATTTTTTCAGACAAACAAAACATCTCATTTAAATGCATTTGACTTAACTTTTTCACCACATCAGTAAAGCAGTGATAATATTCTGAAGTGTAAAATGAACAAATACAACATGAATTCCAAGGTAAACAGAACTTGGCGTGCAACAAAAATGTAAATTGTTTTTCTTTTGAATGATTCTCCTCTGTGTGATTCATAGTCTATTGTAAAAAAATAGATGTTTTAGGTAGTTAGTAGAAAATGGCAGCACTTAAAGTTTTTTTTTTTTATTATATATATTTCTTTAAATATAACAACGCCTTCACTAAAAACGATATATTTGTACTTGTCTCAGCAGTTTCTGAAAATTGTCAATATGATGTATTACCTTTTTTTTAAGACAAGTCCTGTTTCCAGACATACTGTTCTGTCTGCAGCCACCTGACTCTGAGCACATCCTATTTTTCTCTGAAAAATATGATCCTAAAAGACAGGTTGCTCATTGAGCAGAGAAGTCCTACTGTCTCCAAACTTCTAATGGTGCTTTGAGCAAAGATACATAAAAGCATATAGCCAGACAATGATGTGAAAGCAGGATTTATCTTCAGAAAGAGTATAATTTTGAAAATGTTGGCGTAATCAGACATAAGTGAAAATGATAAATGCAATTCTACTTAAAAATGTTTAATCTACTTTTATAGGTTTTTGGCATAACAAGGAGATATAAACTGAATATATCTAGTACAACATAAAGTTGAGTTGAAGGACCACATGTTGTGTTTTGAAGTAATGATGTAGTTGGGAATACTCAAGCCATGCTATAGATGTATTATAACTATATGGCATGAGTCTGCAAAAAGGTGGTAAGGTACCCTGAAACATGGTATGGTAAAGGAATGTGCCTGCATTTTTAGTCCATGACATACAGTAGGAAAGACGAAGGGCTGGAGGAAGCAATATCACCAAACAATGGAGTCAGGGGGCTAGGGCTGGTAAACATTAAGAGTAAGTAAGTGTAGAGGGTATATGCCACCAAAAGGAGTAGAGATATTATGGAGGGTCTTTGACGGGGGGTCCATGGCAGTGACTTAAGGTCAAGGATAATAAGGTTGTCTTCGAGTTTAGCCCAACATTTGGTTTATTTAGTATGGAACCAGTCCACGAGACAAATCAGATTGGATGCTTGGAGATATAAAGTCAGATGAGGGAGTGCCACGTCTCTCTATGCTACAAAGAGATACCGGGGGGCAGTGGAGGGACACACAGGGACCATTTGAAATAAATATAGTAATATGGATAGGATGTCCATTTTCATGATATTGATGTGCCCAAACTAGGAAAAATATGATCTATTATAGGATTGTAGGCAGGTGCAAACTGTACATAGGAGAGGTTTTAGTTCAAGTCTGCAGTGGTAGATAGAGAGGTATGTAGGAATGTAGATTTCCCAAGTATTTAATGGTATGTTGTTGCTACTTGAAGGGATAGTTAGACTAAAGGTGTGTGACCTCATGAAGGGACAATGAGATGCTGAGGGCCTCCATTTTATCATAGTTACTGACCTGTCCAAATTCCTCAAATTCTCAAACTATAGAAGGAACATAGGTTTGTGGGGTCATGACGTATAGGAGAATGTTGTCCACATAGAGGGGAAATTTATACTGATGAGACCCCTCCTCTATCAACCCCGCCAGAGCCATTATGGCTCCATATAGGGTGAGAGAGTAAGCAATTGAATCTTACTCAAGCCAATGGGCATGTTAGCGAGTAAAGATATTTTGGAAAATATTGGGACCTAACCCTAGTTGCTGAATTTCATATGACCATCAGAGCATTTGAGTTTGGGGATGGAGGTCTTACCATTTTACCATGAAGATCTCTAGCCAGTAACCTACTCATTTAATCCCCTTCCTTGTACAGAGTTTTATGATAACAGTCTGTAATGGGGAGAGCTTTCTGGTTTAACAAGTCTAAAAGTTTGTGTCAAGCCTATGATAATTGCAATAATGTATCAGTGTGCAGGGTTTGTTTATGAGAACGTTCAAGATACTTTATCTAAGACAACAGACTCTGAATTTGAGATAGATGGGATTTTTTTAAGCATGAGACATGGGTGGGTATAAGGGTATTGTCTTGTTGTTGATCAGAAATAAAATGGGATATTGCTTGTCCAATTCCAGTTGTGCATAGTGCAGCCTTTAATTAATTGTCATTAAGGGCCAGATTCTCATAAGAGATCCGACGGTGTATCTCAAGATACACTGTTGTATCTCTGTTTTTTGGCCCGGGTATCTATGTGTGTGATTCCTAGAATCACTTACGCATAGATACGGCGTAGATCCGACAGGTGTAAGACACTTACACCGTCGGATCTTTGATGTAATTCTTCTCTGGCCGCTAGGTGGCGTTTACGTTGTTTTCTCATTTGACTATGCAAATGAGCCTGATACGCCGATTCCCGAAAGTTTTTGTGCCGCCTCGTCATTGTTTATGTCGTTTCCGTAAGCGTAAACCCCTGCTATATGAGGGGTACGTTTACGAAGGTCCGTTGTATGCCATGTTAAGTATGGCTTCGGGACAGCGTCGTCTTTTTCCGTTGTTTCCGTCGTTTTACTAAGTCGTTTGCGAATAGGGCTTTACGTCAATGATGCTCACGTCGGCTTCATTGACATTTTCCGTCGTGAGCGGGAGCATGCGCACTGGGCTATTTGTACGGCCGGCGCATGCGCAGTTCGATCGGTGCTGGGGCGCGCTTAATTTAAATACAAGCCGCCCCCTTTGAATTACGCGGCCATACGCCGGGCCATTTACACTACGCTGCTGCAAATTACGGAGCAAGAGCTTGGAGAATACGTCACTTGCTCCAGTAAGTTGTGGCGGCGTAGTGTAAATAGCTTATGCAACGCTGCCGCAGGATCTTAGAGAATCTGGCCCTAAGTCTTCATGTCCAGTCCTGTTTAGTGGCTTTGTAAGGTAAGGTCATATCAGCTAATAAGGAAATTATCTATACAAACATACAAAGAAAATAGGTAAAATTCTTGTCAGTAGGCTGGGAGACCCTTGAGGCGGCGTACACACGACCGAGGTTCTCGCTAGAAACCAGCGAGAACCTCGCTGGGAGCTGCATTCCAGCGAGAACCTCGGCCGTGTGTACGCTCCTGGCTCGCCCCGCCCATCGGGAATCCCGTCGAGCGAATAGAGAGCAGGCTCTCTATTTGCTCGACGGCCCGCCTGGATGAATGGCTGGTTGCCATTCCCGACGGGCGGGTCGCCGATTTCGACGGCCGGCTGAGAGCCTGGACAGGCGGAACGATGTGTTCCGCCCGTCGAGGTTCTCGTACGTGTGTACGCCGCCTCATACATCCACCAAGCTGTGTTGGAGAAGAAAATATTTTAAGTCTATTGGTCTAAGATCTAGAGATCCATCTCCTGTTTGCTGAAGTGTCGAGTGTAGGGTTGAGTATGCAATTAAGGTCCTTGGCTAGTAAAACACACCCTCCACAAATTCCATAAGATCCTGAAAGGTTGTAATACTCAGGGTGCTTTGGTCATTGTTATTAACATGTACATATTGGCCAAAGCATATGTTATGTCATATAGGGTAAGTTTGAGAAAAATGTACCTCCACTCAGGGTCTGAACATGTATCTAATGCCGCGTACACACGATCACTTTTTGTGATGAAAAAAAAACGGTGTTTTATGTGACGAAACAAAACAACGTTTTTCAAACTTCATTTTCCAAAACGACTTTGCATACACACCATCGTTTTTCCAAAATGCTCTAGCAAAGCGTGGTGACGTACACCACGTTCGACGGCACTCTGTTCCATTGAAGCTCTGTGTGGGCAACGTCGTTTTGCCCACACACGATCACTTTTTATGACACAAAAAATTACATTTTGAAAACTGACACAAAAAATGCAAGCATGTTCGAATTTTTTTTTTTTGTCGTTTTTTTTGAAGACATAAAACTACGTTTTGCCCACACACGATCATTTTAAATGACGTTTTTGAAAACGTTGTTTTTTTTCATCACAAAAAGTGATCGTGTGTACGCGGCATAAGAGTTTATAGGTCAAGAACTTGTGAAGGTTGATCAAGACCCCCTCCCCCTTGACTTAGACTGGGAGTAGGTGTTTATTATACTACATTGGGAAATATTTAGTTTGGATTGTGATCTTTGCAAAAATGAGTCTGTTGAAAAAATACTATTCTGACCTTGTGTTTATTGTAGAGCACCTGTGACCTCTTGGCAGGTTTGTTCAGACCTTGAGCACTAAATGTACACATAATAAGGGGCTTTATGTGCTGATGCCACGCCACCGTATCCAAGGTATATATCAGTAGCCATTGCTGTAAGTTTGGCCATTTACATTGATTGTTATTTGGGTGTACATCCCTTGTTTTAAATTGTATGCTATATTGTAAAATAAACTACACTATATATCTTCTCTTTGGCTCTGTGTGGTTAGCATCTTTTTGGCCAGAATTCCATGAGAGGTGGCTTTGCCTTTTGGGAGGATGGATGATTTCTGGATGATTGCTGGAAATTCCTCAAGGTTGAATTGATGCAATGCTGTTTACCAATAGAATTTGGTAAGTGCATGTTTGTGAAGAAAAGCACTGGAGTCACTTTATACAGAGAAGCACTGAAGTAACTTTATATGATATTTTTTTTTTTTTATCACACGGGAACATACCATCATTGGATGATTCTCATTTACCTTTCTCTACATTTTTTAGATGTATGAGTATGTGTCATGAAATATGTGTATATGTTGATTTATGACACTTTGTTATTTTAGATTCTTAGCACTGCACTTTTTGTATATTACAGAATGTACACAGGTGGACCAGATAGGTATCCAAATACCCAGGGAGTCTTTCATAGCAGCCTGAGGTTCCTAAAAAATAAAAATAATAGACAAGAGAGAGAAATGGGGAGAAAGAGGAGGAGAGGAAGAGGACCAAGTCCCCTATGGGGTGCTACACAGTGGGGCTGAATATATTGTGCCAATGTCTATATTAAAGGAGACCAGCAGATCTTCTGACATTTATTTGGGAGAAGGGTTTCAGTGGATTGATGGAAACAAGTAAAAAAGTTTAAAAAGTAACAATCTTTTATTGCAAATTAGAAGAATTGTATGCCAGGAGACAAAGTATTGATAAAGCAAATGGTTTAAACAGAGGAAATGGAATGTGCCCGGTAAGCACTCTGACTCACAGCTTCTGTGGTAACCTCCGTAGAGCCAGAATGGATGGCTGTCTCAAGCCCAAAAGCTACTGGAGAGGGCAGTGGCGTCACTAGGGTTGGTGTCACCCGGTGCGGTGAAACATGGTGTCACCCCCCCCGGCAGAACAGGCAGTAGGGCATTACGCGCCTCTCACGTTGTCATTCTATCGCCCCCCCAGCCTGCCACAGTGCTAATTGGTAGTGTCACCCAGGGCATTCTTCTTAGGGAAAACGTGCAGGAACTCAACCTTGCACCACATTTTCCCCCAAAGTAGAGGGGTGGGGGTTAAGCGTGCCACAGCAACTGGGTGTGGGAGGGTCCTAAAGGGTCATTAAATACCATGAGGGTGCTACATACAGAGTGCAGCGTTCAGTTGGGTGCAGGGTACAGAGTGCAGGTAGGTGCAGGGTGGGTACAGAGGGCAGGGTGCAGAGTACAGTTGGGTTCAGAGTGCTGGGTGCAGGTGGGTACAAAGTGCAGGTGGGTACGGAGTGCAGGGTGCAGGTGGGTACAAAGTGCAGGTGGGTACAGAGTGCTGGGTGCAGGGTGCAGGTGGGTGGTGGGTGCAGGGTACAAAGTGCAGGTGGCTACGGAGTGCAGGGTGCAGGTGGGTACAAAGTGCAGGTGGGTACAGAGTGCTGGGTGCAGGGTGCAGGTGGGTGGTGGGTGCAGGGTACAAAGTGCAGGTGGCTGCAGGGTGAAGAATGCAGGTGGGCACAGAGTGGGTGCAGAGTGCAGGTGAATTGCAAACAAACTATTTGTGGTTTTGTAAAGTGCATTTTATCAACAGTTCCATAAATGTACTATTGCTGGGATTTGTAGTCCTCTATGGCTGCTGGTATTCTCCATTGCGCTGTATAATGATTATACTGCACAATGCAGATTACCACTGACCAGTTATAGAGGAACTACAAATCCCAGCAATAATACATTATACAGCACAATGCTGAACACCAGCAGCTATAGAGGAACAACAAATCCCAGCAATAATATATTAACCAGCCTGTATAATGTATTATTGCTGGGATTTGTTGTTCCTCTATAGCTGCTGGTGTTTAACATTGTGCTGCTGTATTATACAATGCACACTACAATACAAAATAATACGCATATCACGTGCACTTTGTCCTTGTTATATTACATACCGCTCCCACTTCAGCCAGCTCCCGATCCCGATAGGAGTTCGATGTGTCTGGTGTGGGCCTCCTCGCTCGGTTCCAACTTCCAAATCTGTGCACCGGGCAGCTCACGTGTCCCTCAACAGGTCGCCGTCGCCTTCAGGATGACGCCGCACTGCCTGCTGGTCCGGTCCGTCTGTTGCTCCGCGGTATAGAATGCCCCTTAGTGCAGACACCCGCAGTATAGACACCCCCCTTAGTGCAGACCCCTCCATCAGTATAGACCCCCTTAGTGCAGACCCCCTATCAGTACAGACCCCCACAGTATACACACACAGACCCCCCCTTAGTGCAGACCCCATCAGTACACAATCCCCCCTTAGTACAGAGACCCCCGCAGTATACACACCCCCTTAGTAAAGACCCCCATCAGTACAGAGACCCCGCAGTATACATCCCCCCATAGTGCAGACCCCCATCAGTACAGAATCCCCCCTAAGTACAGAGACCCCCGCAGAATACACACCCCCCTTAGTGAAGACCCCCATCAGTACAGAATCCCCCCTTAGTACAGAGACCCTGCAGTATACACACCACCCTTAGCGCTGACCCCCATCAGTACAGAATCCCCCCACAGTATACACACCCCCTTAGTGAAGACCCCCATCAGTACAGAGACCCCCACAGTATACATCCCCCTTAGTGCAGACCCCCATCAGTACAAAATCCCCCTAAGTACAGAGACCCCTGGATTATACACAACCCCCTTAGTGCAGACCCCCACCAGTACAGAATTCACCCTTAGTACAGAGACCCTGCAGTATACACCCCCCTTAGTGCACACCCCCATCAGTACAGAATCCCCCGGAGTATACACACCCCCCCCTTAGTGAAGACCAGAATCCCCCCTTAGTTAGTACACTTACCCCCCATCAGCATAGGCAGCCCTCTAACCAAGTCACCCCCCCGCACATTTCACGATCAGACCTCAGAACAGCGCGGCCGCTGATTATGATACACACACAGCAGTGTGTGTCCCTCTGGCGCCTCCTCCTCACTGAATGTAAACACAGAGGAGGAGGCGCCGGCGCCTTCCAAGTTCCAGGCTGATCAGCGGGCGGTGTTAGCAGTGCCTGCACGGACCGCGCGTCTGCACCCCCGCACCCCCCCACACCCTCCGCACATCTGCACCCCCACACCCTCCACACCCCCCACACGTCTGCCCCCCCCCCACACACACACATAAAAAAAAAATGTAAAAAAAAATAAAAAAAAAATAAATAAAAAAAACAAAAAACGGGATGGTGTCACCCCTCTAGCGGGTGTCACCCGGGTGCGGGCCGCACCCCCCGCACCCACCTAGCAACGCCTCTGGGAGAGGGAGAGTGAGACTGTGAGCCCAGCGTGTGCAGGCTCTGCTCCCAGGTCTCAGCCAGAGTCAGAGTCAGGTGGAGGATGGCTGTATCCAGTCCTGGAGCTCCTGGGGGGGGGGGCCCAGGATGAGCATGTTCCGCTCCCAAGTCTCTGGAAGGCAGTCCAGGCTGGTCAGTCCCAATCGGAGGAGACAAGAAGAGCTTGGCTACCTAGTCCGTACATGAGCAGGCAGCGGCAACCGTTAGACAACCTTTGACTGGTCATCTGTCAACAGGGTGATAGGAGGAGGAGTGGAGGGTGGAGAAGGATGCTGAAGCTCAGTCAAGGGATTAACCCATTGTCAGGTCACATGATCAGAGCTGGCAAAACAGGAATATAAATACAAGTACTAGGGGTGTGAGGGCAGATATCAGAAATGTTGGGACCCTTAGCTTTAGCTTTAGGACTGGGCCCCCCCAGGCCTGACCACCAACATTTCCCAGGGTACACCCACTGGCCGTCACACTAAATCGGTTGTAAATGGAGAGGTAAAGAGAGGGGGCAGGGAGAGAGAAGGGGAGAGAAGGGGGAGAGAGAGAAAGGTCAGGGATTAGAGAGAGAAGGAGAAGGGAGAAGGAGGGGGAGGGAGAGAGAGGGGAGGGAGAGAGAGGGGGAGAGAGAGAGGTAAGGGATTAAAGAGAGAGGGAGGCGGGAGAGGGAGAGAGAAGGGTGGGTAGAGAGTGAGAGGGGAGAGAAGGAGGGGGGAAATGGAGGGGGCAGGAGAGATGGGGGCAGGAAGAAAGTGAGAGAGGAGAGAAGGGGGAGAGGAGGAGGAGGTAGGGATAGAGCGAGGGAGCAGAAGAGGAGGGGGCAGGAAGAGAGCGAGGGGGAGAGGAGGGGGCAGAGAGAAAGAGAGCGAGGGAGAGAGCAAGGGAGGGATAGAGCAAGGGAGGGAGAATCTCAAATGGCCGAGATACTCTTTGACATCACTGGACAGAGATGGGGCTCAGGTAAGTATTAGGGGAGCTGATGCACACAAAAGGATTTTTTATCTAATGCATAGAATGCATTAAGATAAAAAACTTCTCACTTCCGGTTCCGGCGCCGTATGTGAGGGACAGGGAGACGGAGTCTCCGCACAGCCTGCACAGTATTCGACTTATAAAGCCTCACCACTGCTCCCTTTCTACAAGACAGCTGTCCCCCCTTTCTCCCCTCAGGTCCGCGGATGGAGAGATACCTCACTCAGCCGTGTACGAGTTCCAGATCCAGCGCAAGTGATACGTCTCCCCCCGCACAGGCTCCAGGCGCATCCAAGATGGCGGCGGCAGCACGAAACAGCTCTCCCTCACGTTGCGCCCTGCAGCCTCAATCACACGGCAGCATCTCTAACAGTGAGACACCGCAGGAAGATATGGATGTCACGGCAGTTAAGACCTTGGAGCCGGACAGCTCCCATGCTAAAATTGCACAGGTGGTTGCTGCTCTGCTCTCTCCCAATATCACAGCAGCAGTAACCAAAGCAGTGGCTGAGGGCATACAACAGCTGAGGAGGGAGATAGGAGAACACTCTCAAAGGTTAACTGAGGTGGAACAACGTGTATCCTTAGTGGAGGATGATCAGTATTCTGTGAATGCAGCACTGGAAAAATGTATTCAAGATCAACAGCATATCAGAAGAACAATGTCCTGGGGATGACGTGCTGCACGTGAAGCACGCACGCCGAGGGAGGGGCTGACCACGCCACGGACCATACTGGGGGATTGTATGGAGGACGCCGGAGGATCCGAGGGAGAACGTGCGGTGATGGTAGCGCGGCAGGGTGAGAGCCTGCTGTCCCGCTGACCGCTCTCCCCGAACAAGCGCCCGTTGTAGCCACGAACGGAGACCCCCCATACCCCCCCGCGCCCCGACGGTATGATCAAATGGAGCGGTAAAACCCGGCGCTCTGTGACACTCTTCTGCAGCAGTTCTCACACGGATCTGTCCGCCTCCTCTGGCTGAAGCTTTTCCTGCACCGCCCAGGTAACATCCACCC
The DNA here is from genome assembly GCA_029574335.1 of Rana kukunoris. Classification (NCBI taxonomy): domain Eukaryota; kingdom Metazoa; phylum Chordata; class Amphibia; order Anura; family Ranidae; genus Rana; species Rana kukunoris. Next base: position 358,963,775 of record CM056049.1, on the reverse strand, counting down.
ATCTGTTTCTCCGCTACGGAGGCTGTCAGTATTATTTAAATATTTCAGAGACTGTGGGTTGTGTAAGAATATTAACAACGAGATAGTGTGGTGTTGATGAAAGGCGCAAACAACTCGGGGTTCCTGTGTTGCTGTCTGCATCTGCTATGTTAAATTAGGGTGCTATGTTAATATTCAGGACTGCGTAAATTATCTCTTCTACCTAAGAGTATTTCTGGCGATATACACATTGACTGTGTACTAGCTGGGTCAGGAAAGTTTTTCGGTGAGTTACTACGCCCGGGAATAACGAGGGGCTGATCCAGTGAAGAGGTACCTGCACCTTGTAGCCTGTAGTCTGCACCTGCACCCCAGAATTAAACGGCTTTCTGTAAGAGGAACTTTGGTGACAGCACAGCATTATATCTGTGGACTCTGTCTATCCCCCCCGTCGCGGCGGAATGACGATAGATTAAATTCCACCCAAGTCATTTGAATGATTATCCCAGTGCACCAATTACTTCCTTTAGGATAGGATCTCAGTAACTGGGAACCTATGCCAACGTTTAACCTCTGAGCTCTTTAAGTTTAAACGTGCAAGTGATTCACCTTAGGGGGTAAGGGGCCAGTGTTGGAGAGGCCGGCCATCGGACTAGGTGGGGAAGAGCGTCTTACCGGACGGTGGGGATACTTGGGCGAGGGAGGACACTGCGGTCGAACCCCCGAAGTGGGCCGCACCACCTTGTGTGTACCAGGGGCCGCACCCCAGAGCACACCTCAGAGTCGCTAAGTCAATTTGTGGGAGCCCCCACCCATTATCCCTCTGGGTAATTGCATACTTTAAAAAAACAAAGTATCTCAGCCACTTATAGTAGGTCGGAAGGCGAAAGTGGTCTCCGGACCAGCATAAATTCTTGTTGTTACCTATAGAGTATACAAAGGGCGCTCAATAAATCTCCTATCCTGGGTCCAAAGTTAGTCCAGGGCAGAAGTAACGCTCATATCGAAACTGGGGAAGCGAATTAGAACGAGGAACAGACATAATATGAGTAAGATTACAAGGGGCTCTGCCCCGAAAACTCCCAAGGACAACCCCACTACTGGTTCAATAAGACAATATATGTCGCAGGAAGGTGGCACCAAAAGCCCAGCCACGGAAAAGAAAACTGCAAAAACTGGTGCCACTAAAAAAAGGGTAGGGGGAACGAATCCTCCAGCCATTGATACGTCTACTGAAGGGGACCAGGAACCAAGTCACGTTGATGAATCGAGAATAGGGACACATATACCAACAATGATCGAATTGGATGGGATGTTAAGGAGACTGGAGAATGCCATTAAAGAGGAAATTAGTGTTTTAAGAAACAATATAAGCCACATTCTGTCACGGCTAGAGGAGATTGAAATAAGAATCGAAAAACAGGAATCAGAACTAAACCAACTAAAAAATCAACACTCCGCTATGAAACTGAACCAAAGGCATCTACAATATCGCCTGGAAGATCAGGAGAACCGGAATAGGAGGCAAAATCTTAGAATCCGATCCATGAAGGAAGAAAGGGGTGAAGATTTAAGAAAAATTATGAACAACTTGTTCACCCCTCTCCTGGACAGCGGCTCTGGGAAACCCCTTAAAATTGAGTGGGTGCACCGTTTAGGAAGACCCAAGGACAACGTGAGCGAAAGGCCAATAGACATAATAGTCAGGTTCAGACACTATGAAGATAAGGCAGAGATTTGGACAAAAATGAGAAGAAAGCCGCCCATGAGCTATGGCGGTGTTGAGCTACAAATTTATCCTGACCTGGCTTGGGAAACTATAGCTAGGAGAAGGCATCTTAAACCCCTTCTCGAGCAGTTGAGGGTGCACAATATTAAATATCAGTGGGGTTTCCCAGCATGTCTTATTGGCCAGAAGGAGGGGATCTCGGCAAAACTAATTTTTCCAGAAGATCTCCCAGGCTTTTGTTGTAAATTAGATTTGCAAATGGTAGAAATACCAGGATGGGTTGAATAAGGGCAGCGAGATAGATGGAGGGTTTGCGGGGGAGGGGGTGGGGGGTTCTTGGGGGAGGAGGGATGATAGGGGGGTCCCCAGGGTGAGGTCTCCAGCCCTGCCTTTTAAGATCTGTCCCAAATGGAGAGGGGACCTAGGCAAGGTTGGGCTCGGAGAGTCATACCTCACCAGAAAAGAACCAGTGGGCAATGGGGCACGATGACCCACATGGTTCAGAGGGCTTATCTAGGCCTAGGAAGGGGGGAAGGGGGGAGGTAGGGGGGGTTGGGGGGGGGTGGGGGGATGGGAGGGTTAAAAGGGAGGGGGCGGGGAAGGTGGCTCCCAGTGACTCCATAAGAAAAGTAAGGTCAATGGCTGTAGTCTGACATGGTTGACGTAAAGTTCCTATCATATAACGTGAAAGGTCTAAACTCAAGAGGCAAAAGACTGCAGGTCCTGGAAGAAATCAAACAATATAGGGCAGATGTTGTATTTATACAGGAGTCCCATCTCTCCCTTGATTCTAATATCACATTGTATTCACCTACATACCCCACTTGGTTTTATGGAGATTCCATCTCCAATCGTGCCAGAGGTGTAGCTATTGGCTTTGCTAGGGGGTTGACTTTGCTCTAGAGGCGAGGATGACTGACCCGGAGGGTAGATATCTATTTTTGAAAGGAAAAATCGTGAATATTGTTTATACTCTTGCCAACATATATGCTCCCAACGTCCACCCTATAAAATATCTAGGCAAAATCCTGGACAAACTAAAAATATTTGTCGAGGGATACACGATATTGATGGGGGACCTAAATTTTGTTTTGAATCCGAGACAAGATAGCACCTCCCTGGGGAGGGAGACAACCAGCGTACAGTTACAAAAAATAAAACAAAAGATGTTTGACTGCCAATTGGTGGATGCCTGGCGTGCTTTTCATCCGAACACACAAGACTATACGTTTTTTTCCCCTCCCCACGGAACGTACTCTCGAATCGACTATATGTTGGTAGATCATGGGTTATTGGACATGGTCACGGAAACAGAAATAGGGATAATGACTATTTCAGACCATGCTCCGATAACCAAGAAAATTAAGATGGCCCATCCAAACAACAAACAGGCGGTGTGGCGCCTATACGATTATTTGATTCGGGATGAGGGAGGGGCAGGGAGGGTGGCGGAGGAACTAAAACAATTTTTTGTAGCGAATGACTCTGAAGAGATCTCTAGAGCAACTCTCTGGGAGACACACAAGGACCTATATTAGAGGGATATTAATATCAGAGGGGGCACGAAGGAAAAAGGAGATAAACAGGCAGCGTGACCTACTGGTCAAAGAAATAACCCATTTAGAACAAAATCATAAAGAACGGGGACAAAAAGAGACGTATCTCAATTTAACGATAAAAAGAGATGAACTAAAGGAGATCATGGAACAAGACGCCAGGAAAAATCTCAATAATATGGATAGAGAGATGTATATATGGGGTAACAAATCTAGTAAACATCTGGCAAAAATGGCCCAAAAAAAGAAAACGAGGAACTATATTGAAAAAATAAAAAGGAAAAATGGGGATCTGGTGTATGCAAAAGAATTATATAAGATTAAACAACCGCTGGGGCAGGCGGGAGAAAGGGAGGCTATGGTTCTGACCTTCCTTGAGAGGGCAGGTTTACCTAAGGTCGATGAGGACGAAAGCCTAAACATGGATAGGCCCATAACAGAAGAGGAAATCAAAAACGCCTTGAAAAATATGGCTATTGGGAAAAGTCTTGGCCCCGACGGGCTCACAGTATTATACTACAAGAGATTCAGTGATATCTTGATACCCAGACTCTGCAGCTATTTTAACGGCTTGGGGTCTGAGTATGAGATGAGTCAGGCAGCATCAGCAGTGTTGGTTGCTATCATTTTAAAAGAAGGGAAAGACAGTTCCCTATGCTCCGGATACAGACCCATCATTCTTTTGAACATAGATATTAAGCTTTTCGCAAAAGTTTTGGCGGAACGTTTAAAAAGAGTTATGCATTTTTTGATTCACCCGGACCAGGTAGGGTTTGTACCCAACAGGGAGGGCAAAGACAACGGCATAAGGGCACTCCTCCTGCTGCAGAGGATAAGGCAGGCTGGGTCCCCTAGTCTATTCCTGTCAGTCGATGCGGAAAAAGCATTCGACAGGGTAGACTGGGGACTCATGATGCAGACACTAGCCGCAATAGGAATAGGGAATAGGCTCATTAAATGGATTGAAACACTATATCGTCGGCCCACAGCAAAAATTAAGTGTAATGGATATCTCTCGGACTCTTTTGAGATGAGGAACGGGACAAGACAGGGTTGTCCCCTGTCTCCCCTTCTCTTCATTCTATCATTAGAACCACTGTTGGCCACGATCCGTAAAGATCCCGATATCAAGGGGATCTGGGTCGGGGAAGAGGAACATAAACTATCGGCTTTTGCAGACGATATACTGTTTTATATAGCTGACCCGGTGAACACTTTCCCTAAGTTATCTCAGACCTTGCAACAATATGGCTTCATCTCTAACTTCAAGATCAATGTTGCAAAGTCTGAAATATTAAATATAAATCTTAATAAAACGGAAGTAGGGCGGGTGAAAGAGATATGTGCCTTTCCCTGGAGAAAAGAAGTAAAGTACCTAGGTATAAAACTAGCTAATACGGTCAAGAAGATCTATAAGATCAACTACGTCCCCTGTTAAATGAAATCAAAAACGAACTAAAAAAAAACAATAAACAAACCCATTTCATGGGTGAGACGTATAAACATGTTAAAAATGATATATGTCCCTAAGATATTATATAAATTTCAATTAATTCCAATCGCGTTATCTCCACAATATTTAAGAATCCTAAATTCCTTATTAATGAACTACAGTACGTCTGGAAAAACAAAAAGCACAGAATATCCCTGATAATCTTAAAACAAAATAAGCAAGATGGAGGCTTGGCAGTCCCTGATATTATAAGCTACTATAGAGCAGCAGTTCTCTCCCGGGCGGTCGAATGGGCCAAAGACAAGGAAGGGAAAAGATGGTTACAAATTGAAAAGTCACAAGACATGGCGCAATTGAGTAAAATTTTGTGGATGCCTACACAATATAGAGCACTGAAGCACAATACATATGAAATGATGAAAAGCACTTTGAGAATGTGGGATAGGGTACAGACACTACTTAATAGTAAATTTAATTCTCCACTTATTAATTTAAAAGAAAATGCATACTTCACACCTGGTGAAAAAAAATTGGTGGAAACTGGATTAAAAAGGATAGAGTGCACTTAGGGGAAATTATAAGGAGTGGCGATTTGGCCACCTTTGAGGAGCTGAAATCCAGACATGATATTTGGAATCTCGATAGGTGGCACTATTCGCAGTTACGTCATTTCGTTCAGCAACTCCCCCGTCCACTAAGGACGGGGTCAGAGCTGACACCATTAGAGAAGGTTTGCACTGGGGAAAATACCAAGGGCACGATTTCGAAATTATATAAGATACTCATTAAGATTGGGGCACGGGGAGTAGCACCTTTTGTTGAAAAATGGGAAAGGGAGTTGGGAATTCTTAAGGGGGAAAACACGGTCAATAAGATAATGTCTCTCTCTTGCTCCTCCGCCATAGACACGCGAACTGTGGAGATGAACTATAAGTGCATTTCTGGCTGGTATATTACTCCGGCTAAATTGAGTAAATTTAAAATCGGGCAATCCGCCGAGTGTTGGCACGGATGCCCTGATAGAGGCACGATGGCGAAAAGGGATGTATTTAGCGATCGCTGCAGACACTAGGCCGGGGGTTGCCAATAGTGGACGGATTGATTTAATTTTGTTATACAATGCAGCTTTCTCTTCATATAAAAAAAAATATATAAAAATACAAGGTGCTATGAGATACACAAAATATGTATCAGTTTCACAGATGATGCAAAACCGCAAATAGAGACGATCGAAGCATCACACTATGAGCGGCTCTTCAACGTTTGGTAATAGCTGATGTGAAAAAAAAAAAAAGATTAACAGCATATGCACGATCGGATAGAAGACCTCGAGAACCGATCCAGGAGGAACAATTTAAGAATCATTGACCTCCCAGAATCCATTAAACAGGGTTCCTTACTGGACCTCTGCACCTCCATCCTTCCCGAGACCCTTGGCATGAACCGCAGGTGTATAGTGGAAAGAGCCCACAGGATTGGAGCCCCAGCTGACGTTCGGAAGCACCCGAGACCGGTGATAGCTAAGTATCTAAACTATGCGGACCATTTGGACATTCTACAAACCTTCTGCAAGGCACGGTCAGTGGTGAAAGAGGGGCACAGACTGTTAATATTTGCAGATTACTCTGTGGAAGTGTCCCGCAATCGCAAGGACTTTCAACCTATTTGTGTGGAGCTGTACAAAAGGGGCATACATTTCACTTTAGCGTACCCAGCGATACTACGCCTGCAAGCTCCGGACGGGGAACAAATTGTGTTCCACTCCCCGGATAAGGCGAACGCGTATCTTCAATCGCTCTCACCTAACCACGCCGCATCTGATTCCTATCCTATTCCCACGGGCCAAGGGAACAGAGGAGCCCTAGGTAAGACCCCCCCCCCAAGCGTTTGAAGCCATCCGCTTTGCCAGATCAACTAGCATGTAGCTAAACACCACAGGTCGCATCTTTCCTTGATTCCTCATTTTTGTCTTGCCATGCTGTTCAGGAGCCTCAGCCGCCTGATCCTTTTTGGGCATGGCTGTTTGTGTTTTCTACAGTTAGGATTGAGCGGTTCCACAGGCCAGCCAGTTTTCCTTGTTTGAACAAAAAGTTATCACAAGGCCCTCCAAGTTACGTTTTCAACGACTTTTGAGTTCTATCTTCTTAGATATTGTTTATGGTATTTTTCTATGCCTATCTCTACCTTGGGAGTGTTTTTGCAATTTCACTACGGAATCGATACAATATGGTCATTCTGAAAGGCTAATTATGGGCAATATGAGAGCTTTGCCTCCTCCCCTTAACATGACCTGCTCCATTATCGGAGCAGTGCCTAGAGTTATAGGTGCATGTTTTGCGCCTCGCGGGTTGGCGGCTTTCCGTTGGTGAAATTACATACGGAAAAAAGTGAAGTCATACGATGTTATGTCTATTTTTGTTTCTCTTAACTGCTGTTTTTTCTTTTCTTTTCCTCCTTCTGGCACACTTCCCTTTCTAAAAAGAGCTGGTTCCTCCAATATTGTGACCATAGTACCCGAACTCCTTCATTCTACTCCGACCCTGGTCTCCCATCAGCAGGTAAATTCACCCTACAATCCCATAGACCTTATCCCTTGCACATGCCTCAATGCACTTAGTTCGAATAACATCTTGGAATGTTAAGGGACTTCGTTCCCCAGTAAAACGTATGAAGGTTCTCAGACATCTTAAGAGGTTGAAATCTGACATTGTCTTACTTCAGAAATTGCATTTAGCTGAGAGCGATTTTTGCCGCATGAAAAAGCTCTGGGTGGGGGAGGTGATAGGCTCAGCTTCCAAGGGACGTAAAGCGGGTGCACTTATACTCTTACATAAGAATCTGACATATGATCTAGTTTCAGTTGACAGAGATGAGGAAGGTAGGTTTGTGTACATCCACCTTAAGTTTACAACAGGTGAAATTAGATTGACAAACATGTATGCCTATACACAAAAAATCACTGGCGCTAAATGTGGATACAGATAACCCTGATATAGTTTGTATGTGGGGTATAAGGTGGATAGTCCAGAGCTGCAGGATTTACAGTACCCGGAAGTACCCAACACACAGAAAAAACTTCAAAACAAATCAGCGCTCATGGATATCTAAAAGTCCAATAAAAAATATGTCAAAAAGGAAAGGATTGGTAAAAAATTCATTTAATAAAAATTCTACAGTTATAAGGAAATACTTTCCAGATAGTTCGGTGTGCAGTTAACTGCAAGACTGTAGGGCTTAGATTGCCATACACACAGTGTGCAAATGTAGTAAGTTACACCGACAGTCACTTCTTAATTCATGGGTTTAAACATCCTGGGTTTAGTACACATGCCATCGTATGGGGGAAAATGTCAACAGTACCTTTGGGACAGGTGGCAAGCTTGTGGTGTTGTGAAAAATGGTCATCCAATCTATGGTAGGTGCCGGACCTCAATCCACATTACCGGCGTGTCACTGCAGGGCAGAGAAGACGGAACCGTCCGACAAATCCTGCAGCCGGGGACACAGCGCAATGACTTTGAAAAAGCGCTAGGAAGCGCGAAACGCGTAGTCAAGGCTCTTAAAAACATACTATTCCCTTCATTCTGGTCCTCTGATTCATGAGGATTCCTAAAAACTTCCATTTTTGCAGCTACAGAGCTTTTATATTTCCTGCTGACATTGTCACTGTATTGCATTGGGAGCTTGCAGTTTGCGGATCTTCCAGTAGAGGGCGTCGAGTACATCCCTGCTCTTCGGTTCTGAACGTCGAGCAGCGTCTCAGACGTGTGACGTCAACGCGATTGAACGGAACGAGCACACGCCTCTCCAGACCTCATTGCGCTGTGTCCCCGGCTGCAGGATTTGTCGGACGGTTCCGTCTTCTTTGCCCTGCAGTGACACGCCGGTAATGTGGATTGCCTGAGGTCCGGCACCTACCATAGATTGGATGACCATTTTTCACAACACCACAAGCTTGCCACCTGTCCCAAAGGTACTGTTGACATTTTCCCCCATACGATGGCATGTGTACTAAACCCAGGATGTTTAAACCCCATGAATTAAGAAGTGACTGTCGGTGTAACTTACTACATTTGCACACTGTACTGTGTGTATGGCAATCTAAGCCCTACAGTCTTGCAGTTAACTGCACACCGAACTATCTGGAAAGTATTTCCTTATAACTGTAGAATTTTTATTAAATGAATTTTTTACCAATCCTTTCCTTTTTGACATATTTTTTATTGGACTTTTAGATATCCATAAACATGTATGCCTCTAACTCCCCTGATCAATCCCTTTTCTCAGACTCAACGTCCAAATTAGCGAGCGATGGTGACGTCCCTCACCTCATTGGGGGGGACTTAAATTCAACCTTAAGTGACCAAGAGGACAGATCTAGTTCACACCCTCTTCCGAAACCTAGAAGGTCAGACCATCACACTCTCCTCTACCACATGACTTAGGCCCTTAGTCTTATAGATGTGTGGAGGTTGCACCATCCTCTCGATAAAGAATTTACTTTCTTTTTCCCTGAACACCACTTTTTTGCTAGGCTCGACTACTTCCTTTCCACTTACTCCATGTTCCACAAGATAGGGGAATCGTGCATACACGATATGGTCATATTCGACCCCACTCCGATAACGGTTACCCTTAACAATATACAGTTTCGCCCGGACTTTAGGCAGTGGAGGTTCCTGTGTCTTACTTAAGTCACAATGAAAATTTCAAGCAAATGCTATCTGTGGCATGGGCAGAGTATTCCCAAAACAACAAACAACATAAGGACAATCCTAATTTGTTCTGGGAAGCAGGTAAATCCTTCCTGAGAGGAAAGATTATTTCCTTTGTATCGGCTTATAAGAAAGATACTCAGATTAAATATTTAGAAGCCAGTGATAGGATACGAGCTGCTCAAGCTCGCCTCAATGTTCAGAACTCGGCCGAAAACTGCAGATCGTGGTTGGAAGCTAAGGATATCTTTGACACATAGGCAGATAGGGCAGAACAAGCAAAAATGTCTTCCGCAAAATTGCACTACCATAAATATGGGAATAAGGCATCCAAACTATCGGCCAATCTCACCAAAGGTTGATTCCTTCCCACACACATATCGGCACTCTACAACCCAGATGGCTCACTGTCCACATCCCCCAAGGCCATTAACAAGACGTTATAATCGTTCTATACAAATCTCTATGCACAGGATTCGATAGATGTAGAGGCAGCCTCTAGATGGCTAGATTCTTCCTTGCTAACCCATATAAACCCAGATCACTTAATGGAATTGAATGCTCCGATTACGGAATGAGAACTTTTGGTTGTCATCCAATGCCTTACAATTGGCCCCAGGTCCGGATGGGTATACACCCGAGTTTTATAAAATGTTACGAGAGGAAGTCGCCCCTTCTCTGCTAGCGAACCCTCTTCTCTCTATTCTCTTAACTACCCTCCTTTGATCTCTAGAATTGTGGGTGAATTGGAGATGTGGTCCAATCTGTCGCTGTCTCTTTTTGGGAGGTGTGCACTTTTCAAAATGGTTAGTTTTGCGCGCCTTTTATACCCTCTACAAACATTGCCATTGTTACTAAAACACAAAGATATTCAGATCTTACACAAGGCAATGGTCAATTTCCTCTGGAAAAAGGGTAAACCGAAAGTAAAAAAAAATTCCTTTAACCACTTAAGGACCGCCTGCCGCACATTTATGTCGGCAGAATGGCACGGCTGGGCACATCAACGTATATATACGAAGCTCCGGGAACGGGACTGTGACGGTCGTCGAACATATCTCCGCCATCCATTCCCTTCTTCTCCCATAAAAGAAATCACCCAATATTCCCCGACTAGGAATATCCCTGGAATCGCTGAATAATCCACACATGAGCCATGGCTTAATGCTGAATGTAACAGGACACACTTTATTGAAAGTACACAGCACACTTTATACAGGATTTGGAACATCCCGCCCCCAACAACCGCTTACCTATTGGTCCATTGTAAAGTATGCAGTCTTCAATCTGGTCCTCTTAAACCATGTAAATGAGGACTTGAAAATGTCTCAGCAGAGATTGGTCCCAAAGCTTGAATAGCCTGAATATGTGTGGCCAGACAAAAGCCCCAGGGGGTCAATCAATGTACACAATAGCCAGCCACAGAACAATGGGACTGTCTGGAGACCAGAGACAGGGAAGAAGTCATTTACACCTGATAATAAAAAGGCTTTAAATAGGGTTATCACACAATGGACAATGAGTATCACTTATGAGTCTGTTGACCTGGCTGGGGTTCAGAATAAAATCTGTAATACATGAATTAGGATTTCATGTAGAAACACTTCAGTATTTCATGGTCCATGACATTACTCCCCCTGGGAAATAGTTCAACATCCGCAGTGGGACCCAAACGGGTCACTCGAGGATGTTGGGCAAGTAGTCTTAAGGTTCCAGGACTGTCTGCCAGGATAACCCATCCGCCTTCCTGCTTTGAGGCCCTGGCCCATAATCGGACGGCAAGAGGCTCGCATTCAGTCCTCTCCAAAAGCCCCTGTCCCGGCTAGGCCTGTCACACATCTCCCCTTTTGGCAGGGGACTAAACCAGTAGGAGACACCAGATGGGTTGTCTCTGAATTCAGTCAGTAGTTCCAGTCCCCCAATGCCGCTATCCATACCGTACCCCAAATCACTTTCTCCAAACCGAGCATTACTCACCCTGCCATCCTCTGCCTCTCTCAGGGAACACGTCTGCCGCTGGGGAGAGGCCTGGACTGGCCCTTCTCCCTGGAGTCCTTTCAGCCGCTGGAGAGATGACAGGGTGGCTGGGCTCAGTCCATCAAGCTGTTGGGGGTCTGGGCCAACTGGCCACCATTTATGGGGTATACCAGTGGAGACTGAAGTCTTATCCACTGGTGTGAGGTGAAAATCCCCCAGTGCTTGCAAAGCAAAGCCGACATCTTCCTGTTTCAGTCCTGTACCATTTTCTGGGGTTGTGCCAGTGGAGACTGAAGTCCCATCCACTACCACAGGAACCCCCTCTTCTGTTAGGTGAAAGCAGAGGCCCGGGGCACTCTGCTCTGTTGCCAGCTCTTCCGCTGGGTTGCTGTGAGTGGAGACCACAGTCCCATCCACCGATATCCACTCAAGCTGTAGTGGGGTGCAGCCGCCAGTAGCATCCTGTCCTGCTGCCTGTGGTTCAGCTGGGAGTAAGAGCTTTACCACCTCAGCTGGTTGCTGGGGAGGGGGGCCAACCGCCCCGGCTCCCTGGAACTCCGCAGTTGGTCCCGGTGCTGGGCAGAGATGGCTGGCACTCTGCCCTGTTGCCAGCACTTCTGCTGGGGGCGCATAATCCAGAACATCCTCTGAACAGTCCATGCATTCTGTAATCTGTGGCTGGGGAGTGATCGCCATCTTCTCACCCTGAGCCTCCGAAACTGCCACAGGGGTGGGGCAGAGGTCTTGAACCCTCTGTCCGGTGACCAGCGCTTCAGCTGGGGAAGTTCCTTGTAACTCCACAAATACTGCTCTTGGTGCTGGGCAGAGCACAGTGAAGTTTGGCCCTGATACCAGCTCTTCTGCTGGAGGCCCATCAGGTTGTTTGTCCTCAGCAGAAAAATCTATTAAATCCCCTGTCTCTGGTGTCTGGGGATAGAGGTTCACCATCTCCTGTCCATGGAACCCAGAAGATGCTATAGGTACTGAGCAGAGGTTAGCAGAGCTCGGCCCTGCGGTCAGAACTTCAGCTTTGGGAATGGCAATCTCCAGATTTTCCACTGCCGATTCACTGGCATACTGCTGGACAGGCACATTCCTCCCTTCAAGATCATCCCATGCAGAAACAGGATCATCAAGGTCAGTTGGCACTTGCTGCATCCGCCATACGACCTCCGCATCCATAGCTGCAGGGGCAGGTTGGAAGAGCACACTGTTACCCTGCCCCATGGACGATTCTTCAGCCAGGATTTCCGCATTGTCCACTGGTATTTTCTGATAGTCCCAGGCAAAGGGAGCCCGGTCCTGGCGCTGAGCAGAGTCTAGCAGCTGTTTGTAGGCGATCTCAAGGTCCCATTCCCGAGCGGCCAGAAATTCCAAATCTTCCTGTAGCCAGTGCGCTTCCGAGATATTCAATTTTTTCTCTCTGTGCTCCATTATGTCCTCCAAGCGCCACTCCCGATCATCCCCAAAGTCGGGATCACTGGACATCCTCCAATACAACAATCCCAGGTCATCATAGTCATAGTCTTCTGTGGGGCTGTCATCCGCTGACCACGGGCACTCTTGGGCTACATACCACCGGAGGGCTCTGTAGCTCTCATCCAGCTGCATCTCTGCCCGGATCAGCCTGTTTAATTCCGCTATCCACTCCTGCTTTGGTTGTTCCCCCAACAACGGCAGTCGTACGTCATACTGCGGCCAGTACCTTGCATAGATGTAGGGCAGGACCTCTCCTTGGTGTTGCTGCTCCAGAGCTAGTGCTTCCTTCCAGAGTTGGCACCGAATCACATCCGCCCATCCCAGCAGGACCTCCTCTGATTCTGGTCCTGTGTGCTGTATCCGCATCTCTTGTAACCTTCTTCTGAATTCCTCTTCCATGGTTACTGGTATCTGTACCTCTCCTCGTCTTTCATTTGGTGCTGCTTCTTTAGGCGTTGTCACCGATCGTCGTATTTCTGCAATTCTCAGCTCATGTTGCTGCTCTCGTTCTTTCTCATCAAAAGCTTCAAAAGCGCTAAACGGAATCTTCCTTGTGTCTGCTGTGCTGTACTCACTGTTTGGAGAATGTGCGGCTGCTTGTTGGATTGCTGCCAGTTTTAACTGTAGCTCTGCGTCTCTTATTTGTTTAGCCTCCTCCGCTAACAGGGTCATCACTTTCAGCACCACATCCGCCGTTGGGTTCGGACCGAACCATGCTAATTTCTCTCTTATTAGCTTGTTGGCTGGTGATTCCTCATCCTGAATCACTGGTGTTCCCATCTCTTGTACTGCTGGCGTTGCTGCAACCGAGTTCTCCTGGTCTAGCTCCATTTATTCTGCTATGATGACACGCTCGGTTTTGTTGCTAGCAATCCTTCCACAAACTTCCATTAGTTCTTTCAGTGTATTTCTTTTAAGCAGGGTGTACCGGTCTTCCATTCACTGTTCCCAGTGTCTGCTTGGAATCCTGGTGTAAAGGAAAGTAGAAGGGAAAATCCCGCTGCTGCCAACCAATTGTGACGGTCGTCGAACATATCTCCGCCATCCATTCCCTTCTTCTCCCATAAAAGAAATCACCCAATATTCCCCGACTAGGAATATCCCTGGAATCGCTGAATAATCCACACATGAGCCATGGCTTAATGCTGAATGTAACAGGACACACTTTATTGAAAGTACACAGCACACTTTATACAGGATTTGGAACATCCCGCCCCCAACAACCGCTTTCCTATTGGTCCATTGTAAAGTATGCAGTCTTCAATCTGGTCCTCTTAAACCATGTAAATGAGGACTTGAAAATGTCTCAGCAGAGATTGGTCCCAAAGCTTGAATAGCCTGAATATGTGTGGCCAGACAAAAGTCCCAGGGGGTCAATCAATGTACACAATAGCCAGCCACAGAACAATGGAACTGTCTGGAGACCAGAGACAGGGAAGAAGTCATTTACACCTGATAATAGAAAGGCTTTAAATAGGGTTATCACACAATGGACAATGAGTATCACTTATGAGTCTGTTGACCTGGCTGGGGTTCAGAATAAAATCTGTAATACATGAATTAGGATTTCATGTAGAAACACTTCAGTATTTCATGGTCCATGACAGGGACTGCAGAACTCGCGGACCCGATCGCCGCTGGAGTGCGGCGATCGGTCCCCGGAGCTGAAGAACGGGGAGAGCCGTGTGTACACACGGCTTCCCCGTGCTTCACTGTGGCCGCAGCATCGATCACGTCATCCCTGTTATAGGGGGACGTGATCCATGACGTCACACCTACAGCCACACCCCCCTACAGTTGTAAACACACACAGTCAACACACAAATCCTACAGCGCCCCCTTGTGGTTAACTCCCAAACTGCAACTGTCATTTTCACAGTAAACAATGCAATTTAAATGCATTTTTTGCTGTGAAAATGACAATTGTCCCAAAAATGTGTCAAAATTGTCCGAAGTGTCCGCCATAATGTCGCAGGCATGAAAAAAATCACTGATCGCCGCTATTAGCTAATTTAGCTCTTACTGCCGTAGCAGAAAAGAGTTTGCGTTGGGAGGGTGGGAAGTTTTATCATCAGAAAGATAAGTCAGGCCCTTTGCTTGCACGTAAGCTGGCCCCTAAAATTAGACCCCACACCTTACCTAAAATAAAACTACGCAATGGAGCCCTCACGCAGAACCCCCAGAAAATCATGGAAGCTTTCCATGACTTCTACCGCACATTGTACAGTAAGGAGGGGAAGGAGCCCCAGCCCAGCCTTATTGACTCCTTCCTAAACCCACTGAAGATTGCCAAAATCAAGGATCGCCACAGGGATAGCTTAGAGGCCCCTATATCGGCGGAGGAAATCTCTCAGGTCATCAAAAATCTCAAAAATAACTCTGCCCCTGGCCCTGATGGCTTTTCAGTTCCGTACTACAAGCATTTTGCCCCACTGCTATCCCCTTACCTAGCACGATTTTTTAATCACCTGCGTGCGGGAGCTCAACTGGACACAGCCTTAAATTTGGCATATATCACTGTAATACCTAAACCGGGCAAGGACACTAGTTGCACAGCTAATTATCGCCCCATTTCATTGATTAACAATGACTTAAAAATCCTGACAAAAATTATGGCAGACTGAATATCCAATTTTATTGGCCTTTATATACATAAAGACCAGGTAGGTTTTATACCTAGTAGACAGGGGCCTGAATAAATCAGAAGGGCAATTGATATAGTTTCTTTGCTGGGGTCTAGATGGGATGGGGGACCCCCTCAGGAGGGATTTTTGCTTTCTCTGGACCTTATGAAAGCATTTGACTCTGTCTCCTGGTCATTCCTGTTCCCCATCCTACAGAAATGGGGTTTTGGCGATTCCTTCCTGAACACAATTAGGGCACTCTACTCCAACCCGGAGGCGAAAATCAAAATGCAGGGATATTACTCGACTTCGTTCCCAATTCTAAACGGCACAAGACAGGGCTGTCCCTTATCCCCTTTGATCTTTGCCATGGTTTTTGAAACCCTAGCTATCGCTATCAGAGACAACCCGGATATACATGGCATGCTGTGTGGGCCACAAACCCACAAATGCGCTCTCTTCGCGGATGATGTTTTGTTTTTTGTTACCTCACCCCTTGCTTCCTTACCAAATATTTGCAGGGTTCTTGATGACTTTGGCAGAGTAACTGGTCTCAAGGTTAACTATTCGAAATCACTGGCACTTAATGTTAACTTGCCTGCAACACTGGTAGCACAGCTTAAAAACAACTTCCGGTTCCGCTGGAGTGACACGTCAATTCCCTACCTGGGAGTTAATCTCACCGCATCCATAGACAAATTGTATACAGCAAATTTTCCCCCTATCTTTCGCAAACTGCAGGAAGATCTCTTGCATTGGGATAAATTAGGCCTTTCCTGGATTGGAAGAGTAAATTCAGTTAAAATGACCCTCCTGCCACGCATCCTCTATCTATTTAGATCGCTGCCTATCCCTGTCCCCAAGGACCACCTTAGGAAATTCCAATCTAGAATTATTAAATTTATATGGGGAACGAAGGGGCACAGAATAGCCAAAGGGACCCTGTATAGGACTCGAGACCAAGGAGGGGTGGGGTTGCCTAACCTCCTATGGTATCATTTGGCAGCACAGATTTCTCAACTCTCCACTATATATTCTAAAATTGCTCACCCTGATTGGGTGCATATGGAGAAACAAGCAATCCCCCGGTACACCCTGGACTATATTCTCTGATGTCCTGCTAAATCCAGACCGGCTATTTTGGCGCCCACGCTTTCCCATTCCCTTGCACTATGGGATTCTCTTAAACTTAATCCACTCCTAATCTCGCATTGGCACCCACTGTCGCATATTTTTCGAAACTCCTTATTCCCTCCTGGTTTAGATATTACAGCTTTCCGATGGTGGTTGGATAAAGGACTGTATAGGATAGGACACTTTGTCAACCCAGCGGGGCCTCTCACTCTAGCCCACTGTACTAGCAAACTCGACATGCCTACATCGGAAAGGTTTAGATACCACCAAATCGCTCATTTTATCCGGTCCTTGCGGTCTTCCACAACGCCCCCACTCTCGATCACGGAATACGAAATGTGGTGCGGTCAAGCCATGGAGCAGAGGGGGGGAATATCGGTGATTTACCGTTCACTTGCTAGGGCTGACTCCAAAACACACTATATGAGAGAGTGGGAAAAGGACCTGCAACATACTTGGAGCATTGAGGAATGGCATAGGGCTTCGACTGCAGCATCTAAGGGCATTCTAAATATAGCTTTAATTGAGGCAAGTTTGAAAGTCCTAATGAGGTGGTATTTGGTTCCTCTGAAAATTGCCAAATTTTATCCGAGCGCCTCTCCTCTGTGTTTCCGTAATTGCGGACATATAGGGTCGACACTTCATGTTTGGTGGGATTGCCCCAGGATCAGGGGCCTTTGGAATAAAATATTCCACATCATTAGGAAAATTACTGGCTTTCCGGCCCAACAGTCTCCTCATTACGCCCTCTTAAACTTTCCTATCCCCAAAGCTCCTAAGCTAGCCCAACGCCTGATCATGTTTGTTTTCCTTGGGACCAAGCTGACGCTGCTCGCGCTTGGAAGAAACCCACAGTGTCTTTTCTCTTGGTCAAAATGAAGATATCATGGATCATGGCCCAGGAGAAAACAGTTAGCATCCTATTGGATACTGCTGACAAACACGAAGCCATCTGGGAACCTTGGACCAGATACTTATCTCAGACTTCTGCCATGCCTTGCTGACTCGGGTTCGTGTAGATGAGCGAGTCCCAAACCGTCTAATATTGTGCTAGTTTTTTGTCTGTTTTTCTTTCTTTTTTTTTTTTTCTTCTCACTCTCTTTCTTTCCCTCTCTCTTTCTTTCTCTCTCTCTCTCTTTCCTTACCACTTCTTTTAACTGCTTGCATGTAGGTGTGTTTGCAGGTATCCTTCCTGTTTTACTCCACTGTGTAATAGACAGACTATTTCATCTATCGTTAGCAGTGGGAACATCTCTTGACCTTTTTTGCCTGATACCTCCTGTTCAATGGATGTCCAAATGTATATGCTTTGTTCACCAATAATATTTCACCAATTGCCTTACCAAAACAGTTCAATGAGTTATTACAATTTTAGCACAGTTGTTCCTTTTTATTTATCTTTGCAATTTATTATACATCTATCTCTCTCATGGCTCCTCCTGCCTGTAGCAGATTTTTGTACTCATGACTGTATTCCGTTGGGGGTGATGGGCCCCGCCTGCCCGGCCCCACAGCTAGTTCCCGTGAGGGGTGCTGGGGTTCCCTCCTCCCTCAGGAGTTTGGAACTTCCGCACTAACCTGCTGAGATACATCTGCTCCTTCATAACTTCAACATGTAATGTGTCTTTTTGCTTTGTCTGATGTTAACGGATGGCTCTGCCTGCAACTTTGTCAATACATTTTTTTCTTTTCTGACTATCAATAAAAAACTATTGAAAGAGAGATTACCAGAGAGACTGCTGACATACTGCATGAGATTACCAGAGACTGCAGACATACTGCATGAAATTACCAGAGACTGCGGTCATACTGCATGAGATTACCAGAGACTGCGGTCATACTGCATTGGGGGGGGGGTAATACGGGCCACTATTGTTGCCGAACATAAAAAAAAAATATCTTAATAAGTGGTGTGGGGGGGGGGGGGGGCTTGCAATTTGATGCCTGTCGCTATTTTCATGAAATAAAAAGAAATGGCAATGACCCGGTGGGGGGGGGGATATTGGTTTGCTGTTTTGGGTTGTAATATGCCTGTAAGAAAAGTAAAACTCTTTTATACCCTTTTAAAAATAGCTAATATAAGAACATCAAAGTGTACACCGCTCACATTAAAATTCAGTTTTACCATATCTCTAGGTTTCACAGACTCATCATTATGTGTCTGTATGCAACCAGAAATAAGAGGATTTAGATTTTGTATGGCAAATGTAAGAACGTTCTATGTATACTTCAAACATTAAGGATTTGTTTGGTTCATTTTCATAATGCATGTAGTGCTGTTATAAGGTGGATAGTCGAGCATTGTAATATACACCATGGTTAGGGTGCCCTTTCATTTTAGAGGTGGATTATGATGGACACTGAAGAAAAAGTAGTAGCGCTGTACATAATTGATGATAGTTTTATCTAATTCTGATGATGATTCCCAAATGTATTGCACACATACTTTGAAGATCCATGCACACACACACATTAATCCCTTCTTATATACAGCAGCAATGATGTGAAAAAAAATCCAATGTCTAGAGCTTCATTAGTTACTGATCTGTACTCAGCAAGAAGTACTTTGTGAACACTGGACACACTGAGAGATAGAGAAAACAAACTAATTGATTGTATTCCCCTCCAACACAGCTTGTTGGTTTCATTTAAAAGTTACAGAAGGTGGAACACAAGGACAGGGTTCAAGCAACAGCCTAACTGGTTTCACATGTGAAGTGTGTCCTTCTCCACAGAGTCTTAATACAATTTTTATCTTGCTTATTAGGTCTGCAATGACATTTTAACTAATATTGCTTTTGCCAGAAGGCTGGTATTTCTACGTTTATGTGGGAGTTAGTCGGATTGCGCTGAAGTTATACCCAAGTTTGCTAAGTGTAGGGCGAGGAGGATCTGAAGACGGTTTCCTTACCTGGCTGGAGGCTCTCAGTGATGCGTCCCTCTGAGTTGCATAGCGCCGACGTCACTTCCTGATGTCGGCACTATGCACAGCATATACTGGGTGCCGTGCACCCGCCCGGCCACTAGTCTATCACGCCGGAAACTGTGGCGCGATGGGCATAGCCACAAAGGCATATTTTGCCTGCCAATGTAGCACCTCGTTGGCAATCTCCTTGATGCACCTAAACGTCCTTTGTGTTACTGCACTTGTGCTGCTTATTAGCACCTAAACTTACTTTTTGTCGTCCTCAGTGACCCAGAGGACTGTGCCTCGATTGCCTCAGCAAACCTACGCTGCATGGCCTCCCTGATCCTGCAAAGCCTGCATAAGGATCCTCGTGTTCGTGGTATCAAGGAGAGGGATCTTTACTGGCTGGCAACTCTCCTTGATCCACGTTACAAGAGTAAGGTTGCAGAGCTTAGCTTAGCTTAGCTTATCTTGCCGTGGCAGAGGGAGCAGAAGATGAGGCCTTGCAGAAGGGTCTGTGCAACGCATTCCCAGAGCCTGGGGGATTACCAAATCCTGGTCCTGGACAACGTGTTGCTGAGGCTTCAGTGAGTCACAGAAGGAGCAGTGGTGAAGGTGGCCGTCTGATTAAGCACTACTAAGTGTGAAACGCGTCGGATGTTCCCCTTTTCTTTGCTGTGGTTTGTGATGTACATCCTACTTTTTTACAAATAAAATATGAATTTCTAAGTCTTTTGGAGTGTGGCTGTCCATCTCTTCCTGAGTATTTCAACGTTGACTAGTGCATTGCCGCACCTTGGTTCCTGGGAGGTTCCCTAACAATCCACAAGACCCACCTGGAGCGGTGATTTTTTCCGTCTGTCGATCGACTGATCTTCATAAAAATGAATCAGGCTTGGATCAACACCAGCTACAAAGCACCTGATGTAACTGAATATATATATTTTTTTAAATGTCAGATCCCTTGGAGACTGCCTATGCTGATGCTAAATGACTGTCCTGTTATGCTGCTGACTGAATATCCTTTTCCTCCTCACTGATCTTGCTGATAGCTAGTAAGAACATTTTTGTTTCCGGGCTCCTCCACCAGTGCCTAAGGCCCATTTTTTCTGCCCCTGTTTAACAGGGGGGTATATTAACAATTTTTGATGCAATACTTTGCATGTGGCTCTTTGATGTGCTACAATTACAGTATCTGTGAGGGGTTGCAGTGTTGTGTTGTGCCTAAGGCCCAATTTTTCTGCCCCTGTTTAACAGGGGCGTCTAATAACAATTTTTGATGGAATACTTTGCATGTGGCTCTTTGCTGAGCTCCAATTACATTATCTGTGAGGGGTTGCAGTGTTGTGGCATCGCCACCAGTGCCTAAGGCCCAATTTTTCTGCTTCTGTTTAACAGGGGCGTATAATAATACAAATTTTGGATGCAATTTTTTGCAGCAGGGGTTATTACTGTGCTCCAACTAGAGTATATGTGAGGGGTTGCAGTGTTGTGGCAACGCCATCGGTGTCTAAGGCCAAATTTTTCTTACCCTGTTCTAGTATTTTTCTTTGATTGATTATTTTCTAATTTGAGTTTATTCTAGCTTTCTCCTACGTTATCATAGTGTCATGTTTATTTTCCTGTTCTAAACTCATCATTGTCAATGTAAACACTACGGGCCAGATTCAGGTAGATGGGCGTATCTTTGTGCCGGCATAACACAGCGCATATACGTTCCGCTGATGCAAACTAGTGAGGCAAGTACAGTATTCACCAAGCATTTGCTCCTAAGTTTGCCCTGGCGTAACGTAAATGTGAAGGCGCAAGTAGGTGTAAGTGAAAGTGGGTGTGACCTTATGCAAATGATGGTCTGAGCCTGGATCTGACACTTATGCCTGGCCTATCATCCACAGAGCATGCGCAGTGACCTCGACCTCTGAGCGTTTCCCTATGCCCATGCTCACAACTACCCCGGCCCAACTTCCTGGGATATGCCGGCCCAACCGGCTTATGCCCAGCCTATAAATAAGCCCAGACATGCGCCCGTTCAGCGCAAAAGTACATCCAGTTGCCCCCCCCCCCCCAGGGAAGGTACTTTTGCTGTGAGATGGCTGCTCCCGTTCCCCACAGGCAGTGGAGGAAGAAAAACTTCAACCCCCAGGAGCTGTCAGCCCTCATAACAGCTATGGAGACTTATGAAACCTTTCTCTGGAGACCATTGCTAGCAGGTTCAACAGTTTTGGCTATGAGACCCGAACAGTTTCTGATATCAACAAAAAGATTAATAATGTCAGGTGCAAGGTCCGTGAGAAGCTGGCTGTCGTTATTTATTTCTATTAGAACTAGGGAATATTTCTGCTTGCCTTGAGGATCCATGTGGTCAATCCACCATTCTTATGGTTCACCAGTTTTTGATGGACTTTCCATTGTACATTTTTGTTGTATTTCATCCATTCACCATTTCACTTGTCACATAGTGAATATCTTTTTTTGTGCTTAGAAGACTTACGTCTCTATTGCAGGATCCACATGGTCAATCCACCATTCTTCTGGTTCACCAGTTTTTGATGGACTTTCCATTGTACATTTTTGTTGTATTTTATTCATTCACCATTTCACTTGTCACATAGTGAATATCTTTTTTTGTGTATAGAAGACTCATGTCTCTATTGCAGGATCCACGTGGTCAATCCACTATTCTTCTGGTTTACCAGTTTTTGATGGACTTTCCATTGTACATTTTTGTTGTGTTTCATACATTGACTTTTTCACTTGATACATAGTGAATATCTTTTTTTGTGTATAGAAGACTCATGTCTCTATTGCAGGATCCACGTGGTCAATCCACCATTCTTCTGGTTTACCAGTTTTTGATGGACTTTCCATTGTACATTTTTGTTGTGTTTCATACATTGACTTTTTCACTTGATACACTGTGAATTTTATAATTTTTTGGTAAAGAAGACTCACGTCTATTGCATTTAGCGCTACATTTTTTACCCACATCATTTCCAATATTTGTCATATTGTAGTGTAGCTGCTCATTCTTTTAGTTTTTGCATTTATTTCATACTCTTTTTTGATCAGTGCAATATTTCCCCACTTTCTTTGTACTTTTCAGACAGTCATGCCTGACTCCCATGTCACTCACCAACCAACCAGCTGTCCTTGTACACGTTCTGTTCGAATTCTGTTGGGATGGGACTTTCACGGTATATGTAGCTGTCGTGGCTGGCCCCTGGGTGTTTGGCACGGACGTGCCATATGAGGCATTTGGCATCGGCTATCACCTGTACGTTGATGGAATGCCAGTGCTTCCGATTGCGATATATGTTATCTGTGGCATGGGGGGGGGTGTAGGGCCACATGTGTGCAATCAATGGCCCCGATGGAATCCTGCAATTCTGTAGAAATCCAGCATTGCCTTTTGCCGCAGATGCTCATTGGTGGGTTTGATGATGTGCTGGGACATGCGTCTGAGGATTGTGGGGACAACCTGGTGCACACATCTGCTTATGGTGGATTGTGATATCCCAGCCACAACTCCACTTGTATGCTGGAATGAGCCACTGGCAAGGAAATGGAGCGAAAACAGAACTTCTCCTGTTTCACGCCAAGCGTAAGAATCAACCTGCTGCAACATGGACCCCCCGCCCATTCTGGGCAAAATCATCTCCCCTAGCGCCAAAGTCAAAAGTCTTGGGGTCATCTTCGACTCCTACATGACAATGGACGCACAAATAGGGTCAGTAGTCAGCGGATCTCACCATCTGCTGCACCTACTACGCAGACTTACTCCCTTCATCCCCAAAGAAGACATAGCGGTCGTGGTGGGAACAATTGTAAACTCCAGACTGGACTATGCCAATGCCCTTTACCTCGGACTCCCCAAGTACCAAATCGCTCGTCTTCAAGTCGTTCAAAACACGGCCGCTAGACTTGTGACTGGGAAAAAACCTTGGGAATCAATCTCGCCTTCACTGAGATCCCTTCACTGGTTACCAGTAAAAGACAGAATCACTTTTAAAGTACAGGCGTATTTAGTTTGGTGGGTACGGTGCATAGATAAGACGGCACATATTTACACTTAGAATGAATGAATGAATGAAAACTTATATAGCGCGGCACATACGAACTGAATTGCCTCTTGGCGCTTGTTGTTCCTGTCTCCTTTGGTATCAAAAGAGATGCGTCCCACTTGATCTTTCTCCTGAAAGCTAGGTGGCCCTCCATCTTAATAACCTCCAACCGAATGCTGGTTGGTAAAGCGTTCCATAGTCTGGGACCTTGGACCGCAAATCTTCTATCTCCTTTGGCCCTGTAGTTGGCTTTTGGTATCTGGAGCAGATTTTGATTGGTGGATCGCAGAACGCGATTGGGATTGTGAGCAAAAAATTTTATTTCAACATTTTGCATAGATAATGGGGGGCATTTTTCCCATGGACACATCTATGCGTTAGACAGAGTACTTTAAAAGTGATTCTGTCTTTTACTGGTAACCAGTGAAGGGATCTCAGTGAAGGCGAGATTTTTGAACGACTTCCCAAGGTTTTTCCCAGTCACAAGGGAGTCCAGGTAGCGGCCGTGTGTTTGAACGACTTGAAGACGAGCGATTTGGTACTTGGGGAGTCCGACCACGGTAAAGGGCATTGGCATAGTCCAGTCTGGAGTTTACACCCGTTGTTCCCACCACGACCGCTATGTCTTCTTTGGGGATGAAGGGAGTAAGTCTAATTTATGCGTAGTAGGTGCAGCAGATGGTGAGATCCGCTGACTACTGACCCCAATATTTGTGCGTCCATTGTCATGTAGGAGTCGAAGATGACCCCAAGACTTTTGACTTTGGCGCTAGGGGAGATGATTTTGCCCAGAATGGGCGGGGGGGTCCATGTTGCCCTTTTTTGAGCAGGTTTACGATTCTTACGCTTGGCGTGAAACAGGAGAAGTCAATCTGTTTTCGCTCCGTTGAGTTTAAGATAACTCTTTGTCATCCAGTCCTCTATCAAAGAGAGACATGTCTCTAGATTGAGGTGATGATAGGACGCGCATCTCGAGATAAGGTGCTTAACTTCTTACTGATTCTGGCCCATAATGTCCTAATCTGTTCCCATACCTTGCTTAGTTCTGACAAGGAAAGTGGAGGAAGCTCTGCTTATGTAGTGTAATCACTGCATGGCAGGGGCAGATCCAGAGTCTGGTCTCAGGAGGGGCACTGCTAGAAAGTAAAAAAAATTGTGGGTAATTTATTAGGAAAATGGCTGGTGTTAGTGCTTCAATGATCATGGCACCATAGTTGGTATGGTGTCAGGATGATTGATCATTATTTATATTATTACATTGTAATATACAATTAAATAGTTTAACTCACCATAATGCAGAATCAGTGGGAACCCCAAGTGTGTCACTTGCCACATCACCTGCCACCACCTGCCACACGTTGCAGATTGTCACTTGCTACGTCACCTGCCATAAGTTGCTGATTGTCACTTGCCACATCACCTGCCACACTTTGCGGATTGTCACTTGCCACGTCACCTGCCACAACTTGCAGATTATCACTTGCTAAGGTGGTGTTTTGCTTGGTGTCACCCTCCTGTCAGGCAATTGCAGAGAGATGATGTAATCTCTCTGCTGCTTATTTACTGCACAGTGAAGGTGGAAGTTACTGCTGGGATGCAGGGTGGGCACAGGGCGGTCAAGAGAGATGATGTCATATCTCTGCTTCTCTGCCCGTGAAGTCGGCTCGTTAATTGGCCAGCCGCCCTCACCCACAGAGCCGCCTCCTCCCCCCCCCACTCCCAGCTGACCGCCCACTCTCACCCCCCGACTCTCACCCACCTCCGCCGCCCAAGTCGAGCCACCCGCCTCATGCTCACGCTGTCACTCACCTGCCGAGCCCCCACCCTCACGCTGATGCTGTCACTCACCTGCTCTGTCACCCCCCCTGCCCACAGGGCCACCTGCTCACGCTGTCACATGCCCACTCTGCCACACCTCACCTGCCTGCGGTGCCGCCCGCTCAGAATCTCAGCAACTGATTTCTTGGGGGTGGCAATTGCCTCATCCCACCCCAATGTCCCCCCCCCCTGGATCCGCCTCTGCTGCATGGTCATAGAGAATGAGGTGAGCTGTTTACTGACAGCTTAAATCCCATTAGACAGGTTTCATATTTCTATATGGAAAATTGATACATTGGGCCGGATTCACGTAGCACTTACGCCGATGTATCTACAGATAAGTACAAATGTGCGGAATTTTTTCCCCTCCTTTAGCAAATTGTATAATGCTCTGCTGTTTTTTTTTGTTTGCCTTCCTCTGGATCAACTGTGGGTATGGAGTTGGGTGTATCGGATTGTACTGTGTTTTATTTTGTTTGTTTATTTTATTTTTTATGGTTGGACTGGATGGACTTGTGTCTTTTTTCAACCTGACTAGATATGTAACTATGTAACTATGTATCTATGCGCCGGACCCACAAACTAAGTTACGTCGAAAAATAGGCTTCTTCCGACCGACGTAACTTTCCGACAGAAAATCTGATTGTGTGTATGAGGCTTAAGAGTGCAGATAGGAGCATAAAGATAACATTGGAATATTATACCCTTTGTGTCCCTTGCCTTTTGTAGTATGTGGAAAACAGGAGTGGGTGATTGTACCCATTTCACTGCTGTACCTGTGTTTTAACCACTTAAGGAACGCTTCCTGCACATATACGTGTAAACACGACGTAACTTTCCTACGCCGGCGTATCGTGGGCACATATTTATGCTGGATGCATATGGAAGTTTCGATTCAGATATGCAAATGAGGGAGATACGCCGATTCACGAACGTAGATGCGCCCGGCGCATGTTTTAAGCGATTTGCGTAAGGGTTAAATCCGGTGTAAAGTTATTCCTCATATAGGAGGCGCAACCCATGCAAAGGTATGGACGCCGTCGAATTTGACGTCGTGTACGCCGTTTACATAGTATGTGAATAGGGCTTGGCGTAGGTTACGTTCACGTCGTAGGCAGTGTTTCGACGTATCTTAGGCAGTTATTTTTACGTGACTGTGAGCATGCGCACTGGGATGCGTCCTAGGTACGAGGCATGCGCTGTTCATTTTTAGTAGTTGTTTGAAGCTCAGCTCATTATTTGCATGGGGTCACGCTTCATTTAAATGTATCATGCCCACTTCCAGCCCACTTCCACCTACTTTGACTTACGTCGACGAATATACGCTATGCCATCGCATTGTTGGGAGCATTTTCTTTGTGAATTCCATACTTGTCTTCCTGCGTAGCGCCGGCGTAGCGTAAATAAGATACGCTAAGGCAGGCATAAAGATGCGCCGATGTACGTGAATCTTCCCCATTCTCTATGTGGTGGTGTTGATGGCACAGATAGACCTGTTTCAGGTCTATCTGCTTAGTTCATCTGGTGCACACCAGTTGTGACAGTTTCATGCACTATTAGAAAAGTTCACATTTTTATTCTAATGTATTCTGGCAAACATGTCAACATGAAAATGGCAATTTTAATGATGACAGAATAAAAACATGTTGAGTAATATAATAAAACATTTATTTTTTTATATAAAAAAAAAATCTCAAGGATAAAAATGTGTTTCTAACTCAAACTCACTTACATTTCACCAATTCTCTTATAAAGTTGAAATACAATTGTATAACATTAAATGTAATAAGTTCATGTGAACAGTGAAAAGAATACTTTTGCTTTTATCCGGTCAGTTGATTTTGTTTTTGAAAACTGCTTACTAAGATATTTATGTAGCATATTTGCTTCAGTAAGGACTAATTTTGAATAACACTATTGCAAGTTCAGTAACTTTGAAATCTAATATTAAATTGGTCAGCTGTGAAGCTATTTTTAAATGTGTTTTTTGGCTTACAAATATTTGTTTTGTTGAACTTAAACACTCTGATTAATACCTGAGAGTCCTGGGAAAGACAGAACATTCGCAACATGTCTTCAGTAGATTTACTATTCAGAGGTATTATGTAAAATACACACATATATATATATATATATATATGTATATATGTATATATATATATATATATATATATATATACACAAAAGCAAGTTAACAAACTATACCAATGTTAGAGTTATTGTAGATAAAATGTACATATTTTATGCTGTGATTTGTCCTAAAATTACACTAGAATTATGATTCTGGTAGAAAGCATTGCAAAGCTATGCACAAATGAAATACAATGTTTTTAGGGGTTTATTTGTTTAAATGTGACACACACAAAAACAAAAGAAAAAAATAAAATAATAATAATTCTCGAAAAGTTGAAGGGAGAAATAGAAGAAGCAGCTGATTGAGGTAAACAAAAGGTTAACAATGGGTTAAACAAAGGCCACTTTTATTTAAAAAAAAAAAAATCTTGCTTCAACTGCCATTATCTGCAGATTGAAAGCTCACCCACTTGCTGCTGGAAGATCCCATCCACTTTCAGTTTTTAGGGCTGAACTCAAGACATACAGCTAAATGCACAGATGAAAAAAATGAATTGGAGATATTCCACCTTTTTTCGGTTTTCCACCTCCTGCTGCAGTTCCTTTGACAGTGAAATGAGAAGCAGTAGACTGATAATCTCCCATCTCTGCTACTCTGGTCTGTTCTCCATTCAGCATGGTCCTTGTTTTTTTATTTTTATTTATCAAAAGGTTTTTATTGCAAAAGAAAAAAATACATTCCATTGCACTTCAATTTGTCAGTGAAATAGCAGTGACGTAACCATTAGACATTCCCTTCAACAACCAAATAGCAATGAGTAGCCATTGCGTGGCAAATATAATGTTTAATTCTATATGGTGATACACTGTGATCCCCTGTCATTGTAATAACAGCCTCACTACCCCTGCTTTGTTTTTCCCCCTACAATGTTACTGCATTTGTAAGCTAACAATTTCCCGGGAATCCATCATGTTTATGGGCATCTGTACCAGTTCCCTGGGACTAATACTGGGTGTATTAAGCCATGCGGCCCATAATCGGTCAAATTTCCCCCCTATGCTGATATATGTATTTTTTTATGATAAGGTTACTTCCCATGTGCTGAATCCAGGATTTGACCGACGGCAATGTGGCAGATTTCCACCTCATAAGTGTAGTTTTCCTAGCTTGGAATAAGGCCCTGGAAAAGGCCATCCTGGTGATTTCCTCTGCGATTGCCCCCTACAGTACTCCAAAAAGCAGCATAGTGGATCAAGAGGGACATTCGTTTGGAAAACCTGGTTAAGCGTGGCCAGGACCCACTTACAATATCTATGGAGCTTGGGGCAATGGCAGAGGAGGTGTATCAGGTCACTTGGCATTATCTTACACTTGCCACACATTTTGTCAGATAGTTTGCCCATTTTATGGAGTTTTACTGCGGATATACAATTGGAATACTTTTTGCGAGAGGTTCAGTGAACAAGTGTTAATGCCTTGTAGGGTCTCTTCCCACTGCTCTCCTGTAATAGGCCCCAAGTCTGCCTCCCACTGTGAATGAATGAATGCATGAATGAAAACTTATATAGAGCAACACATGCAAACGTAATCGCCTCTGGGCACTTGTTGTTCCTGTCCCCTTTGGTATCAAAAGAGATGGGTCTTGATCTTTCTCCTGAATGCTACGTGGTTCTCTTCCAACCGAATGCTGGTTGGTAAAGCGTTCCATAGTCTAGGACCTTGGACCGCAAATTCCCATTGATACATTTAGGCGTTAGGCAGAGTGCTTTAACCACCTGTCCACCGCCCACCGTCAAATGACGGCGGGCGGAGGACTCCATTGATCTGACATCACGTCATATGACGTGATGTCTTTATAAAGCCGTGGGCGGGAATCCCGTGCGAGTGCCCGGCGGCAACGATCGCCGCCGGGCACACGCGATTGCCCAGTAACTGAGCAGGAACGTGGAGCGGGGACGTGGAGCGGGGACGTGGAGCTCTGTGTGTAAACACAGAGCTCCACGTCCCTGTCAGGGAGAGAGGAGAGAGGTTGTGTCCCTTGTACATAGGGACACAATCGGTCACCTCCCCCAGTCACCCCCCCTCCCCCTACAGTTAGAACACTCATAGGACACACATTTAACCCCTTCCCGCCCCCTAGTGGTTAACCCCTTCACTTCCAGTCACATTTATACAGTAATCAATGCATATTTATAGCATTGTTCACTGCCGTATAAATGCCCTAAATGGTCCCAAAAATGTCACAAAAGTGTCGAAGTCGAAGTGTCCGCCATAACGTCGCAAACGTCCAAATTAGTCAATTATAAAATCGCAGATCGCCGCCTTTAATATAAAAAAAAATGCCATAGAACTATCCCCTATTTTGTAAACACTATAAATTTTGCGCAAACCAATCAATAAACGCTTATTGTATTTTTTTTTTACAAAAATATGTAGAAGAATACATATCGGCCTAAACTGAGGAAAAAAATTTTTTTTTATATATTTTTGGGGTTATTTATTATAGCAAAAAGTAAAAAATATAGCATTTTTTTCAAAATTGACGCTCTATTTTTGTTTATAGCGCAAAAAATATTAAAACCGCAGAGGTGATCAAATACCACCAAAAGAAAGCTCTATTTTGAAAAAAAAGGACGCCAATTTTGTTTGGGAGCCACGTCGCACGAGACCGCGCAATTGTTAGTTAAAGCGAACGCAGTTCCGGAAGCTTAAATTTCGTTGGCAGGAAGGGGGTGTAGGTGCACAGTAGGCAAGTGGTTAAAAGCAATTCTGTCTTTTTACTGGCAACTAATGAAGGGATCTCAGCGAAGGTGAGATTGATTCCCAAGGTTTTTTCCCAGTCACAAGTCTGGCGGCCGTATTTTGAACGACTTGCAGAGGAGCGATTTGGTACTTTGGGAGTCCGAGGTAAAGGGCATTTGCATAGTCTAATCTTGAGTTTACAATTGCTCCCACAACGACCGCTATGTCTTCTTTGGGAATAAAAGAGTAGTAGTAGGCGCAGCAGATGGTGAGATCTGCTGACTACTGACCCTATTTGTGCGTACATTGTCATGTAGGAGTCAAAGATGACCCCGAAGCTTTTGACTTTGGCGCTAGGGGTGATGATTTTGCCCAGAATGGACAAGGGTATCCAAGTTGTTGCCGGTTGATTCATACGCTTGGCGTGAAACAGGAGAAGTTCTGTTTTTGCTCCGTTGAGTTTAAGATAACTCTTTGTCATCCAGTTCTCTATCAAAGAGAGGCATGTTTTAAGATTGAGATGATGATTCTTTTTATTGCAAATGCGGAAATACAGTTGCGTGTCATCTGCATATGAGTGATAAAGCAGTTTTTTGCTGCTAATGATTTCAACGAGAGGACCAAATAGATGTTGAATAACACCGGCGACAGCGGCGATCCTTGGGGGACTCCGCACGATACAGTGCATTTCTCAGAAGTGAAAGGTCCTAACTTCACTATTTACGAACGGTTTTCCAAGAAAGAGGAGAACCAAGATAAGTCGCCTTCTGCAACTCTGGCTACTTCAGCTAGCCGAGTCAATAATAGTTTGTTGCCTACAGTGTCGAAGGCTGCGCTTAGGTCCAACAGAACCAGAAGGCAAGAGTGTCGTCCTATAATTTGAGCAATGCTGTTTCTGTCCCGTGTCCGGGATGAAGCCAGATTGAAATGGATCGAGAAGGTTATGGATATCTAGATGCTGTTGCAGCTGTTGTACCACTACTTTTCCCATAATCTTTGAGAGTACATTTAGGCCTGTTATGGGACGACGGTGAGTTGGGTCCTTGGGGTCTATGGTAGGTTTCTTCAAGATGGGTTGAATTATGCCCTCTTTCAGCTAGGAGGGCACTATGCCTTCTTTGAAAGATTGGTTTATAAGCTGCGTGATAGGGGGTGCCAAGATGTCGGCGCATTCCTTCAGCAGTTTAGTGGGGATGATATCATTTGGCGCTGTTTCATTACGCAAAGTATCAATGATATTCTTTGTGGCATGGATGGTGATGGGTTCCAGTGTGAACTTACCTGATTGTGGTAAATTACTGTGGGTAATGTGTGAGTAATTACGGGGGGGATTGGGGAGGGTATTGTTGTCCTGAATGCTTTCCCGGATTCCCTCGATTTTATTAATGAAGTAATCCGACAATTCATTACAGAATTATTGGGTATCCGAATTGGGGGCTTTAAG
The DNA here is from genome assembly GCA_029574335.1 of Rana kukunoris. Lineage (NCBI taxonomy): Eukaryota > Metazoa > Chordata > Amphibia > Anura > Ranidae > Rana > Rana kukunoris. Next base: position 358,932,082 of record CM056049.1, on the reverse strand, counting down.
ACATCCTGGATTCATGGTCTGAGTGACCAGCTTGAAGAGTTTTCTGAGGCGATTCAGGGCACTGTTGATAGCCTCGTAAAAAAAAAAATCTTGGCTTTAAAAATTTCTTTGTGGTATATCCTTGTTGTTGCTTTGTAGATGGAGAGGTACTCCTCTGAAGAGCTTCTTTTCCAGGCGGCTTCCGCCCTTCTACGCTCTTGCTTCAGTAACGCCAGTTGGTTGTTAAACCAGCTGGAGGTATTTTTCCGGATGCGGGTTTTATGTTTCGGCGCTATTAAGTCAGCTGACTGTAATAGGGCTGTGTTTATGGCATCCAGTGTTTCTACGGTCGTTTGATGCGGCTGAATTGTTTTTATTTTTTTCCTTAACATGGTTTTGAAGAGTTCCGAGTGGAGCTTCTTCTGACATCTAGTCCAGTGTGTTGTCACTGGTTTTGATGTTTTTGTTAAGGGGGAATTTTGGAAATAATGCATTTAATTGCATGGTGATCTGTCCATGGCAATGGTTCATTTTCCAAGATTTTTATTTCCAGATTTTGTCTGAAAATAAGATCGAGTGTGTGACCTGAAGCATGTGTGGGCCCACATACTAGTTGTTGTAGCCCTAATCCTTCCAGTTGGTCAATACAGGCGTCGGCAACAGGGTCTTGGGAGGAGTTGGCTCAAAGGTTGAAATTCCCAAGCAGCAAAAGGTGTTTGCCGTTAAGGGTGTAAGTGGAGATAAAGTCCGTCAATGATAGTAAAAGCTGCGATTTTGGGCCAGGTGGTCTATAGCAGAGTAGAATCCGGACGGTCTCCTGGGAGTGTGTTTGCAGTTGCAGAGTAAGGGTTTCCATGAATGGAAGAGGGTTTTGAAGGACTGGTTTAGTGATCCCAAGATGAGTCTTGTGGATCAAATCACTGCCAGGCCTCCTCCTCTTTGCCCTGTTCTGTTTTCTGTTATAATACGGTAGTTTTCTGGCACCAGTTCTCCGAGAATGGTGTTACAGTCGGCTGTGAGCCAGCTCTCTGTAATAAAGAGGCAGTCTAAATCGTATTGTAGAATGAAATCATGGATTTCTAGTCGGTGTTTTACTGCCGATCTTGTGTTGATCAAAGCACATGATATGTGCTTAGGCTGGGGTAAACGGCTGAGATGTTGATAGTCAATCGTCGATCGATTCTCAATAGTCTCTCAATTCTTAGAGCTTTTTTGGTGATGGCTGGTAATATTGCAGAAAATCGCCTCAGATCCCAAATGGTCTCTGCCGAATATTGCCGATTAACCATGGTCGCCAAACATCGGGGGGGTGGGAGGGGAGGATATTCATGGATTGACTGAATCCTCTATCCTGGCTTGGTCCAGAGGAAGGCAAAAAAAAACCTGTCCGTGCTACGCCAATATGCAGCGGCAGGGAAAAAAATTCCTTCCTGACCCCTTGAGAGGAGATCGGACGAACCCTGGATCAAGTTATAATAGTGTTAAGAAAGGGGAGATTGGGGCTGGGTGTAGCAAGATGGCCGCCGATCAAGCAGCAGGATCCAGGCTGGTGAGTCTCTGGAAGGATAGAGAGAGCCTGCCTGACAGTCTGCCTGATCCCTGTCTGTCTGTCTGGTCCCTGGCGAGAGCAGACCCGTGCGGAAGGCCGGAGTGTCCTACTCTCCCACTGACACTGACTGACTGCAGCAATGCAAACTGTGACGCTGCTTTCATGAAGAATCCCTCCAAAGCCACACAATCGGAAATTCTGACAGCAAAAATCTGATGTGAGCTTTTGAACGGAAATTCCGATCGTGTGTATGCTCCATCGGACTTTTGCTGTTTGGAATTTTCACCAACAAAAGATTGAGAGCTGGTTCTCAAGTTTTCATATGGAAAAAATTCCTATCGGAAAATCCAATCGTCTGACCCAATTCCGACGTGCAAAATTCTGAAGCATGCTCGCCAAAATTTGACGCATGCTCAGAAATAATTTGACGCATGGTCAGAAGCATTGAACTTATTTTCTCATAGTGTTGTACATCACCGCGTTCTTGACGGACGAAAGTTCAGAGAACTTTTGTGTGACCGTGTGTATGCAAGCCAAGCTTGCAAGGTTGCAGGGTTTTTCCGACAGAAAATCTGATCGTGTGAATGAGGCTTAAGCCCACGTACACACGATTGAACATGTCCGCTGAAACTGGTCCGCAGACCAGTTTCAGCGGACGTGTTCGATCGTGTGTACGGCCTATCGGACCATTTTCCAGCGGACCAAAGTTTCAAAACATGCTTTGAAACCTGTCCGCTGGAAACCTGTCCATCGGACAGGTTCGATGGTTAGTACATGAAATCATCGAACCAAAAACCTGCACATGCTCAGAATCAAGTCGACGCATGCTTGGAAGCATTGAACTTTGTTTTTTCATCACGTCGTTGTGTTCTACATCACCGCGTTCTGGTCCGTGGGGATTTTGGTCCGATGGTGTGTACACACATCAGACCAACAGACCACTTCAGCGTGGTTCGATGAAAACTGTCCGTCGGACATGTTTCATCGGACATGTCTGATCGTGTGTACAGGGCCTTAGGGTGCAGACAGGAGCATAAGATAACATTGGAATATTATACCCTTTGTGTCCCTTGCCTTTTGTAGTATGTGGAAAACAGAAGTGGGTGATTGTACCCATGCCACTGCTGTACCTGTGCTTTAACAGCATGCTTCAGTTGTAGGAAGTAAAATAGCATGATGGAGGGAAGTGTAAATTTAGATTGTAGGTCTGCGAAAGAGAGCAGTTTCCCATTGTGAAAGACATGCATGAGGTTAGTTATTCTCATGGGGCGACACCTAGGTCCCTGTTGGATTTTGGCCAGATCCTCATATGATTTGTTCCCCCATAATGAGCTGTAAGCTGTGTACCCTGTTACTTGCTGCAAGTGTTTGACCTTATTCCACACTTCCTGAAGGAGTGTGCAAGTGAGCATTTGTTTATTGGGCCATTGAAACAGCTGTGCCTCCAGGCCCTCCGGTATGGACTCCGCCCCTGTGTCAGTAAGTAGGAGTTTGGCTGATAAACCAACAGGCTTGGGCACCATAGCTCCAATCAAGTGCTGCAGATGTGCAGCCAAATAGTATATCCAAGGGTTGGGGAGTGCCAGACCACCACCCTCCTTTGGATATTGTAATTGTTCCAGTTTGATCCAGGGGGCCTTGCCGTGCCAAAGGAGTGATCTAAATAGGGAGCTGACCACTTTGAAAAAAATTGTGGATTAACCACAGGTGTGCTGTGAAGCAGGTATAGAAGTTGGAGCATAAGGATCATCTTAATAAGGTATGTTTTCCCCTCCAAGAACATTTTAAATCGGTTCCATATGTTTTTTGTCTCTAAAGAGAGTCAGTAAGGGGGGTATATATCTTGGCTATAGTAGTCAGTCAACTTGAGTGAAATGTGAATACCTAAGTATTTAAAGGAAGTTAAGGACATGGCAGGGGAGCTCCACTTTTGACCCAGGTGCCCCATTCAGAAACATCATTGCGGATTTGGACTGAATAGCCTGAATAGTGGCCAAAATCTGTGATAAGTGACATAGCATGGGACAACAAATCGTCCACATCCTCCAAAAAGAGGAGCATGTCGTCGGCATTAAAGCATCAATTTCCTGCATGGTCCTTGTTAGCAGCACATAAGCATAATACCACAACTGATTGGCTTCTTTTTATGCTTCTCTCTCTTTTTTTTTTTTTATTCTTTTTTTATTAAACATTTTTCAATAACATACATTTACGATACAAATCATACTTAACAAATACACTGACATACCTACATGTACACATAAGTGGTCTCCTAAAATCCCATGTATCTATCCATCTATAGTGGCTCCCGGTGTTCACCTAGTCGTACCCAGGGCCTTCCCCTTGGTTGGCCTCGTTTAATCCCTATGAAAGCTCTCTGTCGGGAGGGTATGGGACAGATAGGGGGAGGGGGGAAAACGGATAAGGAAGAGAATGAGAGAGAAGAAGAGAGAGAGAGCGAAAAAGGGGAAGAGAGAGAAAAAAAAAAAATTAAAAAGGATATAAGTGGGAAGAGAACAATCTGTCTCTCACCTTCATTCATACATATGAGTGCAATAGTGTGAAGCCCCATACACACTATTAGTTTTCCTGACGGTTTTCTCATCAGGTTTACCAAAACCATGTAGTACAAGGGCCTGCCTGATTGCATACAAATTGAAACTCTTGAGGTTTGACCTCATATTAGATGGTGTTGGTAAACCTGAAGAGAAAACCGTCAGGAAAACTGATAGTGTGTATGGAGCTTAAGACATATTTAGAATGGCTATTCAGGCCATTGAGTGTGGGTATTATTACCTAGTGAATTTAAGGGGACCAAGTTGTCCCTAGTCTCTTCCTCTTGTTAAGGAGAGCCCAAGAAAGAAAGAGGGGAAAAAAAACAAAACAAATGGGGACACCCTTATGTGTTCCAAATTTATTAGGTGATTTTACTTTCCCCTGAAAAAAAAGGGAAAAGTGCAGTGGTGCAGAATCTATTTTAAATAACTATTCGTGCCTAACCAATAAGGTGGGGATTTAGGAACCTTGTGAGTTTAGGGGGACTAAATTGTCCCTACTGTCCTCTAGATAAGGAAAAAAAAACAGTTAAAGAACGAAGAGAAAAAAAAAAATGAAAGAAAGGAAAGGAAAGTTTGAAGATTAAGATGGGGGGCCACCCACATCCCCATCTCCCCGATCCTCCCTCTCCCCTCCCCCCCCTAAACCTCCCCCATCTCCCCCAAATCCCCTCGTGTCTCATCCTAGAGTTGTCGTGAAATGACCATAATTCCTCCATCATTTTAATTCTATCTATTTCTCTTATCCATTCCTCTACTGAGGGTGCTTCCTTTTTCTTCCAATTCCTAGGGATAAGCGCCTTAGCTCCATTTAGTAAGTGTGGAACCAGTGAGCCCCTATATTTTTTTCTAGACATCCCTGTATTATGAAATAAACATTCCCAGGGGTCCTGTTTCACCTCATACCCACTTATCCTCTTTATATGGGTTAATATTTCTTTCCAGAATACTTGTATCCGGGGACATTGCCACCATATGTGGGCATGAGTTCCCTCCATCCCGCATTCTCTCCAGCATAGGGGCGAAACCTCCCTGTCTATTTTGTGCATTTTCATTGGGACATAGTACCATTTAATGAGGAGCTTATAATTCATCTCTTTAACCTTTGCGTCCATTGAGGTAGCATAGGCATATTCTAATACTTTCCTTTTTTGTTCCGTACCTATAGTTTGGTTCAGTTCTAGTTCCCAACTTCCCAGTATTTTACCTGCCTCGGCTTCCCCAATGGGTGTCAGTATCTTATATATGTTGGAGAGCCCCTGTCGTCCTGCTCCCCCTCGTACTACGCCTTTTTCCCATTGATTTAGATCATTAGGGGCCCGCAGCGGCATCGGTAAGGTGTTTATAAAGTGTTGGACCTGTCTATAACCCCATGCATCTCCTGGTAACACTCCGTATCTCTCTTGTAGCTCCTGAATAGAACACAAAACATCCCCCTTCATTAAATCCCTCAATGTTAATGTTTCTGAGGTTGACCATCTTCTAAATATGCCACCCTCTTTCCCCGGTGGGAAATAGTTTGTACCCGTAAGAGGCATTAATGGACTATTATAGGGCCATTCTTTCTTTTTACATATTCTGTCCCATATTTTATACGTTTCTTTAGTCATTATGGGGGTGTCCTGAGGGAGTCCTCTATATTGCATCGGAATCCATATTCTGTTTCCCAGATCTTGAACACTTAAACTCTCTTCTACTTCTACCCACCTTTTTCTTACCCCCCCTCCCTCCATCTGAAACCAGTCTAGTATTCTCCACAGTACTGATGCCTCAAAATACCTCTTAAAGTCAGGTAGTTGTAATCCTCCTTCATATCTTGGTCTAATCAGGGTTCCAACCGCTATGCGGGATTTTCTTTCCTTCCATATGAAACCTCTGATTATCTTGCCTAATACTGTAAAAAAAGCTTCTGGAATTTTAATCGGGAGTGTTTGAAAAATATATAAGGCTTTAGGTAATATCATCATCTTTATGATGTTTATCCTTCCTAGCCAGGATACTCTGTTCACATTATATCCCTTTAAATCTGCTTTTAATTTGTTTAATAAAAGTATATAATTATCTTCATATAGGTATCTTTCTGTTGTAGACAGAGAGACCCCCAGATATCTCATCCCCCTCTGTTTCCACTTAAATGGATATAGGGCCTCAAGATCCCTGCGTTCACTACGGCCGACCGAGATACTAAGGATCTCTGTTTTCTCTTGATTGATTTTTAAATTTGATATCTCGCCATATTTCTCGTATTCCGCTATTATTCTTGGCAGTGTTTGTCTCGGGTTAGACACATACAACATCATGTCGTCTGCGAATGCAGAGATCTTGTGCTCCCTCCCGCCCACCTTTATTCCTTCTATTTCCTGGGTCATCCTAATTGTCTCCAGGAGTGGCTCTAGTGTCAAAACAAACAGAAGAGGGGAGAGCGGGCACCCTTGACGAGTCCCGTTGTAAAGTGGGAATCTATCTGACAGGGTGCCATTCACCCTCACCTGGGCCGAAGGATTAGAGTATAAGGCGCTTATCCACTTGAGCATATTTGGGCCAAATCCAACATGTGTTAAGGTTGCTAGCATAAATTCCCAGTCCAGCCTGTCAAAAGCCTTTTCGGCATCTAGTGACAGGAACAGTACTGGCTCTCCACTCTTTTTGGCCTTTTGTATCAAAAACAGGGCTCTTAGGACATTCTCCCTAGTTTCTCTTCCCGGTATGAACCCTGCCTGGTCATTCTCAATCAATCCCGGCAGGAGAGGCCTTATTCTCTCCGCCAGGATTTTTGAGTAGATCTTTATATCAACATTAATCAGGGATATAGGTCTATAACTTGCACATAACGAGGGGTCCTTATCTTCTTTACCTATCAAGGTTATATGGGTTCCCAGTGCCTCTTCCCGTATCTCCATTCCCCCACTAATGGAGTTCATATACCTCTGGAAGAAGGGTATTAAGATCCCCCCGAATCTTTTATAGTAAGCTGAGGTGTACCCATCTGGGCCAGGGCTCTTTCCCATCTTAATATTTTTTATGGTTTGACTTATTTCCTCATTTGTAATTTCTTTTTCTAAGTTTCTTATTACTTCCTCTGCTAAGCCCGGGGTCTTTATCTTTTCTAAATATTTTTTAATTTTCTTACTCTTGTTCTGGGTTTCTAATGTCCCTTGATCTTTATTAACCTTATATAGGTTTTGATAGTATTCCTGGAATGTTTTACTAATCTCCTTAGTGGAGTGTCTCATGTTCCCCTTCTTATCTTTTATCTTAAGAATAAAGTTTTGCGAGTTTCTAGGTTTAATCATCCTTGCCAAAAATCTCCCTGGTTTGTTTCCCATAGCATAGAAATTGTTATTCACTTTATTAAACACCCATTTGGTCTCCTGTTCTAATAGGTTGCGCAGATCCTCTCTCTTCCTTGTTAGGGATGTTAATACATCCTCTTCCTGAGAATTTTTATGTGTCTGTTCTAGACTCCAGATCTCTTCCAGTAACCTTTGCCTCTGGGCTGACCTAATATTCCTTCTTTTGGCATTTTCAGCTATCAACCTCCCTCTCATATAAACTTTGTGAGTTTCCCATAGCGTTGTGGGAGCTATATTTTCTATATCATTTTCCAAAAAGAACAGATCCATATATTTTTCTAGATCATCGGCTATCTTGATGTTACTCAGGAGAGACTCATCCAATTTCCATGATCTTTGTCCTGCCGGGACCTCCTCCATATCTAAATCCAGCACCACCGGGGCGTGGTCCGATAGTGTTATAGAGTTTATATCTACCTTTTTCAGTCCCTCTAGTAGCCGATGATCTAGAATGATATGGTCTATTCTCGAATATGATCTATGTACAGAGGAGAAATATGTAAAATCCTTCTCTCTAGGATGAAGAATTCTCCAAGCTTCTACTAGTTGCATTTTGCATAATTTATGTTTAATTCCCTTTACATACTTCCCCTCTGATCTAAGCGATATCGGTTGGGTGTCCAGCAGGGGGTCAAAAACAAAATTGAAGTCCCCTGCTAGGATCACCTTACCATCTCTAAATCCTTCTAGTTTATTCAATATTTTCTTCAAATATAATGCTGGCCTTACATTAGGACAATACACATTGGCTAGTGTATATTTTATGTTGGATATATGCCCTTTAATAAACAGATATCTACCTTCAGAGTCCATTTCTGTAGCTTCTGGAATAAATCGTGTATTTCTGTCAAATCCTATTGCCGTACCTTTTGCTCTCTTATTTGGGGAGTAACTATGAAACCAGGTAGGAAACTCTTTCGAGTTTAATCTGGTCTTAGATGTTATCTTTAGGTGAGTTTCTTGTAGAAACGCTATATTGACCGAGAGTCTTCTCATCTCCTGCAGTATCTGATATCGCTTATTGGGGTTATTTAACCCCCGTACATTGTACGTAGCAAACTTTAATATAGCCATTTTCTAAGTTTTGTTCTTGGATCAGATCCCTGCTTGACATAGAAGACTCTCCAGGTCCAAGTTAATGCCACCGGTATTAATCTGCATATCATGAGAACAAGGAGACCACATAGACCACATATACCCCACCCACCCCCCCTTCCCCTCCCCCAACGCATTGTACCTCAATGTTAGACACCCTCGAAACACGCCTTGTCAGGCGACTTGCCGAGTGGGCCCCTCCAGGGGCCTTAATAAGTCTCCCCCTTTCCGACTACCTTCCCTCATTATAAGGTCGGCTCCCAGATTAGGGGGAGACCTATCTACCCCATGTCCCCTCGTTTCCCCCCGATTGACCTGACCATGCTTATAGAATCCTGGTTACTTCTTTCCTCTCCACCTATTTGTTCCAATCCTCCTCTCACCCCAAAAAAAAAAGGGGGGGGGAGAGATGGAAGAAATATTACATCACAAGTACCTAAAGAAAAAAAGAAAAAAAAAACAAGGAGGAAAAAATTCTCTGCATCTCTGATTAAAACAGGGATAACCCAAAAAAAGACAAAGAGAAAAAAAAAAAAAGTCCAAAAAAGAGAAGAAACAAAGAGAGGGTTGAACCACTCTCATAAGCTCTCCCCTCTCTTGTTCTCGTTGGGTCCCATATTCTCGACTCTACACCCTATTCCAGTCCTGGTCCTTCCACCTCTTCCAGGCCGGGGGTCTCTTTTCCCAGTTGTCCACTTTAATATGTTGTATACTCAGTTTATTACAAAATTCTTCTACATCTTCTGGAAACCGGATATATGCCGAGACTCCCTGTTTTTTAACTGACAGGCAGGCCGGAAAGCCCCATCTATACGTAATGTTATTTTCCCGGAGATGATTCGTTACCGGTTTCAGAGCCCTTTTACATGCTAGAGTTTCCGGAGATAGATCTGAAAATATAAGTAACTGTGAACCTTTATATTCCATTGTCACCAAATTTCTCATACTTTGGGACACTAACTCTTTTAGTTGGAAGTCCTGAAACCTCACTATGATGTCCCTTGGTGAGTCTCTCTGGGCATTGTAAGACCTTTGTATTCTATGCACTCTAGAGAATTGCATCAGTGCATTTGGTTCTCGTTTGAGTGCTTTATTAAATATTCCTTGTAGTGTCTCCCCCAGCTCTCCGTCCTTTACTTCTTCCGTTAGACCCCTTACACGCAAATTTTTCCTCCTACTCCGATTCTCTTGGTCCTCCAATCTATATCGTACATTTCTTATCTCTACCCAATCCATATCTGCTCGTCCTCTCAGCTCTACTATTGCATTTTTATGCTCTTCCAGTTGTTCTTCTATTCCTTCCACCCTCTGCAATACACTCTGTATATCTCTCCTTGTTGCCCCCATCTCCCCTTTAACTGTCCGCTCCAGACGGGACATCATTTCCATCATATCTGTCATGTCCTGCCTTGTAGGGGGTGCTTGTGGGCCTTCGGAGAGACGGTTAGGAGGACTAGGTTGTTGTTTTTCTGAGGATTGCTGATCCTTATTTACCCCTTTAGCCTCTGGTGTTTCTCCCTTTTTGCCTTTATCCTTGCTCTTTTCTGGAGTTTCCTCCATGACTTGATGCACTTCTGTGTCTGCTGTTTTTTTTTTAACTGGGGAGTCTTGGGACCCTTTTTTCTTTTTTGGACTCCCTGACACTTGTTCCTGGCTTTCGGCCACTAAATAAGATGTTATAGTGTTCCCTTTGGGAGCTTTCCTCACCATTCTCCTTTACTTTATTACTTGGAGTGATACAGACCGTCAGTAGTATTGGGGAATGTCCCGCCACAATCACCTCTATTCACCCCTTAGCGTCCGTTTATAAAACTCACATGGAGAGGAGCAAGTGTGGGGCTGGTTGGACAGACGGGATAAGGAAACAGTTTGGAATATATTGAAATAGATTAGCAGTCCTTAATTATGTATAAATATATATATAGCTCTTCTCTGGCTCTGTAATCCTTCCCGGTATCCTGCAGTAGGGTTGCCCCTAATGTCCTTCACACCCCAGTGTTTTATATATCCTTCCTAGCCTATAGTATATGGGGGGGAAGAAAAGAGCACAGGAATTAGCCTATCATCTTACAAGCTGCTGCTCTCTTACCGCGCTTCTTGTGCTGTGTTGATTGCAGTTTGCTATTCCGCCTTTCGGTGTCACTGCTGTTCCATTTTTAGTTCCTTGCTCCCTGCAGGCTCGGTATCCCTCGGTACTTTCCGGCGATTCGCCGCTCTCTACACCCCGGGAAGCCGGGACTCCGTCCTCCGTCTTCCTTCTCCTCCAGCGGGCACCCGAATCTCTTCAGCGGCACCGAGGGCCCACGTCCCCGTCCCCCGGCCAGCAGGTTCACCGGTCCGACACACTCCACCAGCTCCGAAGGTAACGCCGAGCTAGGCCGGGCTGGGACAATGGGGATAGCAGCGGGGATAGCAGCGGCAGCAGCTCCGAAGTACGGAGCAAGCGGGGACCACAGAGCACACAGCGGCCCCCCCTAGACTCCCTTAGGCTGCTGCTGCCTTAGGCTATGCACGGGAAACACGGGAAGCAGGTAGTGCAAATAGCTCCGCTTTAATGACTCCCCACTAGCCTGACTACTGAGCCCGATCCAGCAGCACAGCAAAGCAGCTTTTCTCAGTCATCAGAGTCGTCCGTTGGCGATATGGCGGTCAGTAATATCCATGGTCAGGTCAGGTCTCATCATATCAGGGAGAGCACTAGAGACATGAGGCACGCCGCAACACACCTACGGCGCCATGATCGTAAGCTCCGCCCCTCCTCATTTATGCTTCTCTCTCTACCAGGCTGAGCTCTGCTGTCTAGGGATTACAAGTGGCTAATACCAAGTCAAATTCAAGTACTTGCTCTGCTTGCATTCAAAAGTTTTTTTTTTTTTTTTTAATTATTAAGGCTAATGGAGCTACAATAATGTCGTTCATAGCTGCCCAGAGTTTAACCCTAACTATAATAAAGGTATTTTCAAATTTTGAAAATGGTCAAAATGTAAAATCATACTTTCATTTCCACACTGCACTTCAAGTATGTCTAGCCTACTCCTATTTAACTGAACAACCCTGAAGTTTGTAAACTTACTTTGTGAATAATCTAAAGCATTTACTTCCTTGATTTCTATGACACTATACTATACTTTACTATACTGTAAATCCACTTGCAGACCGCAATACATATACATTGTGGCTTGCAAGTGGTTTACCGGGGTTATGGCTGAAGGTATCACATCCCAGAAAAATGTTAACATTTTTGCCACGGACCTGTATATTTGGTTATAATATTGTCATTACTTACCGTATTTGCCAAGGTATAAGGCGACTGGGCGTATAAGGCGACCCCTAATTTTGTTAAGCTAAAATTTTGGTTTTGAGATATACTCGCCGTATAAGAAGACCCCCCTTCAGGTGCTTCAGATGGAGGGTCAGGTGCTTCAGATGAAGGATCAGGTGCTTTAGATCAGTGGTCCCCAACCTTTTTGGCACTGAGGACCGGCGTTGTGGAATAGAATCGGGCCAAGGCAATGTAATGTAAAATGAAATAGTTCAAACTCGCCATAAGGCAGAATCTGCCACCAGATGCAGTTTGTCACTTGCCACGTCGCCTTCCACCAGGTGTGGATTGTCGCTTGCCACGTCACCTGCCACCAGATGTGTATTGCCACGTTGCTTTCGCCGTCGCCACTGGGATCACTTTACTCACAGAGTTTTAACCAGGAGACCACTCACTATATATACCGTGTTTCCCCGAAAATAAGACACCGTCTTATATATTTTTTTCCTCAAGAAATCACACTATGGCTTATTTTCAGGGGGTGTCTTATTTTTATTACAGAAAATAAAGGTTGCCTACCTGAACCACACTTGCGCTTCTTAGCATTTCCTCTGTCCACGTGTAGACTGAGATTATCGTATTCTGCACACCATTTTTGGACCATTCGGATATCCAACTTCTTCTCTTTGCACTCATCTTGTCTGGCTGTACAGAAAGATAGGCCAGCAAAGCTGATGTGGAGCACAGTGGAGCTGGGGTGATATCTTTGGGCTCAGTACGGTAGCAGCTTTTCCCCCTATCCCCTGGTGTTTGTGTGGGGTGAGAGAGGGGTTTGCTGGTCAGTGCTGGGAGAAGCTTTACAGAGCGTTCTTCTCCTCACTTCAGCTCCTGAGCTCCGCACCAGTACAGTACCGTACGCCTATCACGTGTTGTTTACCGCTCTGCACCGCGCCGCTACTCATTCGACACGCCTATCACTACGTCTTATTTTCGGAGATTCGACATGCCATCGCTACGTCTTATTTTCGGAGGGGTGTCTTATATTTCGATCTTGTGTCGAAATCCCGCTACGGCTTATTTTCGGAGTACGTCTTATTTTCGGGGAAACACGGTAGATGTTGGCGAATTCCTTCAGCAGTTTAGTGGGGATGATATCATTTGGCGCTGTTTCATTACGCAAAGTATCAATGATATTCTTTGTGGCATGGATGGTGATGGGTTCCAGTGTGAACTTACCTGATTGTGGTAAATTACTGTGGGTAATGTGTGAGTAATTACGGGGGGGATTGGGGAGGGTATTGTTGTCCTGAATGCTTTCCCGGAATCCCTAGATTTTATTAATGAAGTAATCCGACAATTCATTACAGAATTCTTGGGTATCCGAATTGGGGGCTTCAAGACATCCTGGATTCATGGAGTGACCAGCTTGAAGAGTTCGCTGGGGCGATTCAGGGCACTGTGGATAGCCTCGTAAAAAAAAAATTCTTGGCTTTAAAAATTTCTTTGTGGTATATCCTTGTTGTTGCTTTGTAGATGGAGAGGTTCTCCTTTGAAGAGCTTCTTTTCCAGGCAGCTTCCGCCCTTCTACGCTCTTGCTTCAGTAACGCCAGTTGGTTGTTAAACCAGCTGGAGGTATTTTTCCGGATGCCGGTTTTATGTTTCGGCGCTATTAAGTCAGCTGACTGTAATAGGGCTGTGTTTATGGCATCCAGTGTTTCGACGGTCGTTTGATGCGGCTGAATTGTTTTTATTTTTTTCCTTAACGTGGTTTTGAAGAGATCCGAGTGGAGCTTCTTCTGACATCTAGTACAGTGTGTTGTCACTGGTTTTGATGTTTTTGTTAAGGGGGGGATTTTGGAAATAATGAATTTAATTGCATGGTGATCTGTCCATGGCAATGGTTCATTTTCCAAGATTTTTATTTCCAGATTTTGTCTGAAAATAAGATCGAGTGTGTGACCTGAAGCATGTGTGGGCCCACATACTAGTTGTTGTAGCCCTAATCCTTCCAGTTGGTCAATACAGGCGTCGGCAACAGGGTCTTGTTAGGAGTTGGCCCAAAGGTTGAAATCCCCAAGCAGCAAAAGGTGTTTGCCGTTAAGGGTGTAAGTGGAGATAAAGTCCGTCAATGATAGTAAAAGCTGCGATTTTGGGCTAGGTGGTCTATAGTAGAGTAGAATCCGAACGGTCTCCTGGGAGTGTGTTTGCAGTTGCAGAGTAAGGGTTTCCATGAATGGAAGAGGGTTTTGAAGGACTGGTTTAGTGATCCCAAGATGAGTCTTGTGGATCAAATCACTCCCAGGCCTCCTCCTCTTTGCCCTATTCTCTTTTCTGTTATAATACGGTAGTTTTCTGGCACCAGTTCTCCGAGAATGGTGTTACAGTCGGCTGTGAGACAGCTCTCTGTAATAAAGAGGCAGTCTAAATCGTATTGTAGAATGAAATCATGGATTTCTAGTCGGTGTTTTACTGCCGATCTTGTGTTGATCAAAGCACATGATATGTGCTTAGGCTGGGGTAAACGGCTGAGATTTTTGATAGTCGATCGTCGATCGATTCTCAAAAGTCTCTCAATTCTTAGGGCTTTTTTGGTGATGGCTGATAATGCTGCGGCAAATCGCCTCAGATCCCAAATGGTCTCTGCCGAATATTGCCAATTAACCATGGTCGCCAAACATCGGGGGGGGGGGTGGGAGGGGAGGATATTCAAGGATTGACTGAATCCTCTATCCTGGCTTGGTCCAGAGGAAGGCAAAAAAAACCTGTCCGTGCTACACCAATATGCAGCGGCAGAGGAAAAAAATCCTTCCTGACCCCTTGAGAGGCGATCGGACGAACCCTGGATCAAGTTATAATAGTGTTAAGAAAGGGGAGATTGGGGCTGGGTGTAGCAAGATGGCCGCCGATCAAGCAGCAGGATCCAGGCTGGGGGCTCCCAGATTGTGTGGATCGGTGCTGCCGTGGGGGCCTGGATCGATGGCCAGAAGGGGAAGGTGCCCGAAATATCAGTAATTGCGGCAGATGGGTGGCGGAGGGATAGCTTGAGTGGGGGAGGTAGTGTGGGGGTACAGGAGGGGAGGTATGGAGGGGGGGAGAGCCGAAGGTTTGGGTAAGCTTCAGCGGCTTGTCCTGAAAAAGAAGGCCGCCTACAGTCCCAGTAGATGGCTTACCTGCTGGTTCCCCTGGGGAAGGGGTGAAGGAGGGAGCCAGGGGGGTAAGGTGAGTTCAGGTGAAGCCGGGGGAAGCCAGGTGGTGAGTCTCTGGAAGGATAGAGAGAGCCTGCCTGACAGTCTGCCTGATCCCTGTCTGTCTGTCTGGTCCCTGGCGAGAGCAGACCCGTGCGGAAGGCCGGAGTGTCCTACTCTCCCACTGACACTGACTGACTGCAGCAATGCAAACTGTGACGCTGCTTTCATGAAGAATCCCTCCAAAGCCACACAATCGGAAATTCTGACAGCAAAAGCCTGATGTGAGCTTTTGAATGGAAATTCCGATCGTGTGTAGGCTTCATCGGACTTTTGCTGTTTGGAATTTTCACCAACAAAAGATTGAGAGCTGGTTCTCAAGTTTTCATATGGAAAAAATTCCTATCGGAAAATCCAATCGTCTGACCCAATTCCGACGTGCAAAATTCTGAAGCATGCTCGCCAAAATTTGACGCATGCTCAGAAACAATTTGACGCATGGTCAGAAGCATTGAACTTATTTTCTCATAGTGTTGTACATCACCGCGTTCTTGACGGACGAAAGTTCAGAGAACTTTTGTGTGACCGTGTGTATGCAAGCCAAGCTTGCAAGGTTGCAGAGTTTTTCCGACAGAAAATCTGATCGTGTGAATGAGGCTTAAGCCCACATACACACGATCGAACATGTCCGCTGAAACTGGTCCGCAGACCGTTTTCCAGCGGACCAAAGTTTCAAAACATGCTTTGAAACCTGTCCGCTGGAAACCTGTCCATCTGACAGGTTCGATGGTTAGTACATGAAATCATCGAACCAAAAACCCGCACATGCTCAGAACCAAGTCGACGCATGCTTGGAAGCATTGAACTTTGTTTTTTCATCACGTCGTTGTATTCTACGTCACCGCGTTCTGGTCCGTGGGGATTTTGGTCCGATGGTGTGTACACACATCAGACCAACAGACCACTTCAGCGTGGTTCAATGAAAACTGTCCGTCGGACATGTTTCATCGGACATGTCTGATCGTGTGTACAGGGCCTTAGGGTGCAGACAGGAGCATAAGATAACATTGGAATATTATACCCTTTGTGTCCCTTGCCTTTTGTAGTATGTGGAAAACAGGAGTGGGTGATTGTACCCATGTCACTGCTGTACCTGTGCTTTAACAGCATGCTTCAGTTGTAGGAAGTAAAATAGCATGATGGAGGGAAGTGTAAATTTAGATTGTAGGTCTGCGAAAGAGAGCAGTTTCCCATTGTGAAAGACATGCATGAGGTTAGTTATTCTCATGGGGCGACACCTAGGTCCCTGTTGGATTTTGGCCAGATCCTCATATGATTTGTTCCCCCATAATGAGCTGTAAGCTGTGTACCCTGTTACTTGCTGCAAGTGTTTGACCTTATTCCACAATTCCTGAAGGAGTGTGCAAGTGAGCATTTGTTTATTGGGCCATTGAAACAGCTGTGCCTCAAGGCCCTCCGGTACGGACTCCGCCCCTGTGTCAGTAAGTAGGAGTTTGGCTGATAAACCAACAGGCTTGGGCACCATAGCTCCAATCAAGTGATGCAGATGTGCAGCCAAATAGTATATCCAAGGGTTGGGAAGTGCCAGACCACCACCCTCCTTTGGATATTGTAATTGTTCCAGTTTGATCCTGGGGGCCTTGCCGTGCCAAAGGAGTGATCTAAATAGGGAGCTGACCACTTTGAAAAAAAATTGTGGATTAACCACAGGTGTGCTGTGAAGCAGGTATAGAAGTTGTAGCATAAGGATCATCTTAATAAGGTATGTTTTCCCCTCCAAGAACTAGTGATGAGCGGAATACGCCATATTCGATTTCGCAATATTTCACGAATATATAGAAGAATATTCGCAAAATATTCGTTAATATCGAATATTCGTGATATTTTATCAAAAAAAAAAATTGCGAAATTTCGCTAATGCGAATGCGAAATTAATGCGAAATTGATTGCGAAATTCTCGTCAACACGCGAAAACGGAGATCATTTCCTGGATTACTAAACTAATAAGCACTAAACACTAACTCTACTTACACAAACTTATATGACTAAACTAAAGCTATTTTTTTTTTTTTTTTTTATACACAAAACACAGAAGGGCAGAGAAAGTATTCGCGAATATTCGTAATACGAATATTCGCATTGCGAATATTCGGCAACATAAAAGGATCGCCTCAGCTACTCGGCCCAGGGTCTCTAATCATACCAGCAATGCTTTTAGACGTCGATGGAGATCACTAGGATGTGATCTGTTTTAAAAATAAATTTGAAAAAATACGAATATTCGCAATAGCGAATATTCACCGCGATATTCGATTTATTCGCGAATACTCGAATATGCAATATTCGTAACGAATATTCGCAATGCGAATATTCGTGAGCAACACTACCAAGAACATTTTCAATCGGTTCCATATGTTTTTTGTCTCTAAAGAGAGTCAGTAAGGGGGGTATATATCTTGGCTATAGTAGTCAGTCAGCTTGAGTGAAATGTGAATACCTAAGTATTTAAAGGAAGTTAGGGACATGGCAGGGGAGCTCCACTCTTGACCCAGGTGTCCAATTCAGAAACATCATTGCGGATTTGGACTGAATAGCCTGAATAGTGGCCAAAATCTGTGATAAGTGACATAGCATGGGACAACAAATCGTCCACATCCTCCAAAAAGAGGAGCATGTCGTCGGCATTAAAGCATCAATTTCCTGCATGGTCCTTGTTAGCAGCACATAAGCATAATACCACAACTGATTGGCTTCTTTTTATGCTTCTCTCTCTACCAGGCTGAGCCCTGCTGTCTAGGGATTACAAGTGGCTAATACCAAGTCAAATTCAAGTACTTGCTCTGCTTGCATTCAAAAGTTTTTTTTTTTTAATAATTAAGGCTAATGGAGCTACAATAATGTCTTTCATAGCTGCCCAGAGTTTAACCCTAACTATAATAAAGGTATTTTCAAATTTTGAAAATGGTCAAAATGTAAAATCATACTTTCATTTCCACACTGCATTTCAATTATGTCTAGCCTACTCCTATTTAACTGAACAATCATGCAAGGTTCAAACTGAAATGTATCCCAACCAGTGAATCCTAAGTTCCAGAAGCTCTTCCTGTTGGGTCTGAAAGAGTGACCCTCCCCCAGGGCGAGAACTGTCCCAGTAGTAATCGGCGCACGTACCTACCAGTAGGACGTGTGGCTCCTGGGCTCCAGACAGGCAGGGTTTTCCACCCCCCCGCCTCAGCAGGCCTTCTCATCCGCCTTCTCTGGCCGCTTCTCACCCTCCAGGTAAGCCCCTGCTACTCAGGGCGATCTACACCTCCCCAGGACCCGTAGGTGGCCGTCCTTGTTAGGACAGCCACGGCGGCAGCCTAATCTCCCCCAGCGGAGAAACAACTCCCCCGCGATCCGCTTCCTCCAGCCCTGGCCCCCCCCCAACAACCAGCCTCTCCCCCGCTCCTTCACTCTGGTCCATACGCCCCCCATACAGCCATCACCATTCAGAGGCACCTACCTGCCACCTCTCCACGGCAATTTTCGCCATTCCAGGTCATTTTTCGGGACCTCCACGCCAGGCCTCTCTCATACGCGGGGCCGCGATCCAGGAAAGTCCGCGGCTTCACCTGCGGCCTAACACCGCGCCGCAATTTCACACACAGAATCCCCTCCAAGCCACCAGAAACTTCCCAGGAGTTCGCCCCCAGCCCCCTGCAGGACTCATCCACCCCTCAACAACCAGTCCCCCCCCATCCCAGTCCATCCAGCTGACTATACATCAGCCTGGGTCCCTGGTCCTGCTCCCGGTCAGCGGCCATCTTGGTACACCCCAGCAGCAGTGACAGCTCTCACCCCCCTGTTTCATAATTTAATAATACTTGATCCAGGGGCTTCGCCCGATCGCCATTCAGGGATCAGGAAGGAATTTTTTCCCCTACCAAAGCAAATTGGCACAGCACGGCTAGGGTTTTTTTGCCTTCCTCTGGATCAAGCTGGGAGGATTCACTGAATCCTCCCCCCATCGTCACCAAAAAATAACTACTTTGCCCCGGTCATTGGCTACCATGGCTAATCTGCGGTACTCTGCAGAAACCATTTGGGATCTGAGGAGTTGCGCCGCAATACTGCCAGCCATCACCAAAAAGACCCTAAGAATGGAGCAACTTTTGAGCATCGATCGACGATCGACCATCAAAAATTTTAGCCGTTTACCCCAGCCCAAGCACATTTTATGTGCTTTGATCAACACAAGATCGGCAGTAAAACCATGACTTCATTCTACAACACGATTTAGACTGCCTCTTTATTACAGAGAGCTGGCTCGCAGCCGACTGTAACACCATTCTAGGAGAACTGGTGCCAGAAAACTACCGTATTATCACGGAAAACAGAATAGGGCAAAGAGGGGGAGGCCTGGCGGTGATCCACAAGACTCATCTTGCAATCACAAAACCAGCCCTTCAAAACCCTCTTCCATTCATGGAAACCCTTACTCTGCAACTGCAAGCAAATTCAAAGGAGACCGTCCACATTCTGCTCTGCTATAGGCCGCCAGGCCCAAAATCGCAGCTGCTATCACCATGGACGGATTTCTTCTCCACTTATACCCTCAACAGCAAACACCTGCTGCTGTTAGGGGATTTCAATCTCTGGGCCAACTCCTCACAAGACATCGTTGCGGATGCCTGTATTGACCACCTGGAAGATTTAGGGTTACAGCAACTAGTATGTGGGCCCACACATGCTTCAGGTCACACACTTGATCTTATTTTCAGACAAGATCTGGAAATAAACATTTTGGAAAATGAAAAGTTGCCATGGACAGACCACCATGCAATTAAATTCATTTCCACAATCCCCCCCACAACAAAAACATCAAATCCAGTGACAACACACTGGACTAGATGTCAGAAGAAGCTCCACTCGGAACTCTTCAGAACGACTTTAAGGAAAAAAATAGAAACAACTCAGCCGCATCAAACGGCCGTTGAAACATTGGAAGCCATCAACTCGGCCATGCTACAGTCAGCCGATTTGGTAGCGCCGAAACGAAGAACCCGCATTCGGAAAAAAAACAACCGCAGCTGGTTTAACAACCAGCTGTCGTTACTGAAGCAAGAACGCAGAAGGGCAGAATCGGCCTGGAAAAGATGTTCCTCAGAGCTAAACCTATCCATCTACAAGGCGACAACAAGAAAATACCACAAAGGAATTTTCCAAGCCAAGAAGAATTATTTCTCGGAGGCTATCAACGGGGCCCTTAACCGCCCCCGCAAACTCTTCAAGATGGTCACCCAGACCATGAAACCAGGATGTATTGAAGCCCCCAGTTCTGACACACAAGAATTTTGCAATGAGCTATCGGATTATTTCGTTGATAAAATCGAGGCAATCCGTGAAAGCATTCAGCAAAACTATTCTCCCCTCAGCCTCCCATGTAGCCTCTCACACAGCACCCATAGTAATTCTTCGATATCAGGTAAGTTCACCCTAGAACCCATCTCCGTTGAGTCCACTAAAAATGTCATTTGTACTCTGCGCAATGGCACAGCGCCAAATGACATTATCCCCACAAAACTACTGAAGGAATGTGCCGACATCCTGGCTCCTCCCATTATGCAGCTTATCAACCAGTCTTTCTTGGAGGGCATAGTGCCCTCACAGTTGAAAGAGGGTATAATCCAACCCATCCTGAAGAAACCCTCCCTGGACCCCAAGGACCCACTCCACCGCCGTCCCATAACAAGCCTCAACATATTCTCTAAGATAATGGAAAAAGTAGTGGTACAACAGCTGCAACAGCATCTAGATACCCACAAGCTACTTGATCCATTGCAATCAGGCTTCCGTCCCGGACATGGGACGGAAACAGCATTGCTGAAAGTATGGGACGATGTTCTCAAGGCCGCAGACGAAGGAGAATCTTGTCTCCTGGTTCTGTTGGACCTAAGTTCAGCTTTTGACACTGTAGACCACAATCTGTTACTGACTCGGCTTACTGAAGTAGCCAGGGTCGCAGAAGGCGATTTATCTTGGTTCTCCTCTTTTTTGGAAAACCGATCGCAAACAGTGAAGCTAGGACCGTTTACGTCTGAAAAACGCACAGTAACATGCGGAGTCCCTCAAGGATCGCCTCTGTCACCAGTGCTATTTAACATCTACCTTCGTCCTCTTTTTGAGATTATTAGCAGCCAAAAACTGCTTTATCACTCTTATGCAGATGACACGCAACTGTATTTCCGCATCTGCAACAGACAGGATCACCACCTCAATCTAGAGACATGTCTCTCTTTGATAGAGGACTGGATGACAAAGAGTTATCTTAAACTCAATGGAGCGAAAACAGAACTTCTTCTGTTTCACGCCAAGCGTAGGAAGGAATCAACTTTCAACAGCGTGGACCCCCCGCCTATTTTGGGCAAACTCATCACCCCTAGCGCCAAAGTCAAAAGCCTAGGGGTCATTTTTGACTCCTTTATGACAATGGATGCACAAATAGGGTCAGTGGTCAGTGGATCTCACCATCTACTGCGCCTACTACGCAGACTCACTCCGTTCATCATAATCCTAAAGAAGACCTAGCGGTCGTGGTGGGAGCTATTGTAAACTCCAGGCTGGATTATGCAAATGCCCTTTACCTCGGCCTCCCCAAGTACCAAATCGCTCGTCTGCAAGTCGTTCAGAATACGGCCGCCAGACTTGTGACTGGGAAAAAACGCTGGGAATCCATCTCACCTTCACTGAGATCCCTTCATTGGCTGCCAGTTAAAGACAGAATTGCTTTTAAAGCTCTCTGTCTTACGCATAGATGTGTCCATGAGAGTGCCCCCCTTTACTTATGCGAATTAATAAAAGCGCATAATCCAAATCGCGTTTTGCGATCCACGAATCAGAACCTGCTCCAGGTTCCGAAAGCCAACTTCAAGTCCAAAGGAGAGAGAAGATTTGCGATCCAGGGTCCCAGACTATGGAACGCTTTACCAACCAGCATTCGGTTGGAGGAGAACCACCTAGCATTTAGGAAAAAGGTCAAGACTTTTCTCTTTTGATATCAAAGGAGACAGGAACAACAAGCGCCCAGAGGCGATTCAGTTCGCATGTGCCGCGCTATATAAGTTTTCATTCATTCATTCATTCATTCAACAACCCTGAAGTTTGTAAACTTACTTTGTGAATAATCTAAAGCATTTACTTCCTTGATTTCTATGACACTATACTATACTTTACTATACTGTAAATCCACTTGCAGACCGCAATACATATACATTGTGGCTTGCAAGTGGTTTACCGGGAGTTATGGCTGAAGGTATCACATCCCAGAAAAATGTTAACATTTTTGCCACGGACCTGTATATTTGGTAATAATATTGTCATTACTTACCGTATTTGCCAAGGTATAAGGCGACTGGGCGTATAAGGCGACCCCTAATTTTGTTAAGCTAAAATTTTGGTTTTGAGATATACACGCCGTATAAGAAGACCCCCCTTCAGGTGCTTCAGATGGAGGGTCAGGTGCTTCAGATGAAGGATCAGGTGCTTTAGATCAGTGGTCCCCAACCTTTTTGGCACTGAGGACCGGCGTTGTGGAATAGAATCGGGCCAAGGCCCGGGGGGGGGGGGGGGTTTATTATATAGCTTTTCGTGGGCAATTTGTCGAGGAAATGGCTGGTGTTAGCGCTTCAATCATCACAGAACAATGGCTGATATGGTGTTGGGATGATTAAAGCGCATTATTTCTGTCATTGCAGTGTAATGTAAAATTAAATGGTTCAAACTCACCATAAGGCAGAATCTGCCACCAGATGCAGTTTGTCACTTGCCACGTCGCCTTCCACCAGGTGTGGATTGTCGCTTGCCACGTCACCTGCCACCAGGTGTGGATTGCCACAACACCTGCCACCAGATGTGTATTGCCACGTTGCTTTCCACGTCGCCACTGGGATCACTTTACTCACAGAGTTTTAACCAGGAGACCACTCACTATATATAGTGGGAGCTGCTGGCTTATTTAATACTTATTATTTTACATATTGTTGTGTGAGGCCCCATAGACACGAGCGGACAGATTTGTTCAAATCTGTCCGTCCGACAGATTTGAACAAATCTGTCTGCTGGGATTTTGGCTTGCTCGCGTGTACACACGAGCAAACCAAAATCCCCGCCAGCAGAGAGCGCGCTGACGTGTCGGTGACGTGGCGGTGACGTTGACGCCGCCACGTCACCGCACCAGGAAGTAAAACACTTCCGCGCATGCGCCGAATCCATTCGGCGGCGGTGCGGCGGCGGTGCGGGACGACATGTCTGCTGGTAAGTGTACTAACCAGCAGACATGTCGGGCGGACAGATTCCCACCCGATAGATTTCAAAGCATGCTTTGAAATCTGTCGGATGGACAAATCTGTCTGCTCGGCCGTACACACGATCGAATCTGTCTGCTAAAACGGTCCAGCGGACCGTTTCCAGCGGACAGATTTGATCGTGTGTACGAGGCCTTATAGGAATTCCATTTTTTTTCCACTTTTGATATGTGATACACTGAGTAGATATTATACTTGGATAACCCTTTGATACACAGGTGACACATTTACTTGCACTAATTATCATATATTGTATTGGTTATTAGGTACACTATATTTCTTTTTTATACCCAACCCCCCGTTTTTGACATATCCTTATATACGGTATAGCCCTATATACATATACTCTTATAGGACGGGGAAGGTTGCCCCTATAAGCCACATTCATCCACACATCGTGGTATAATTATTGGCACTACTACACAACCTAATAGTGACAGCGCCACCACCCCCATCCCTCCTCTTTTCTTACCAGGTGGGGATTGCCACATCACCTGCCACCAGATGTGGATTGCCACATCACCTGCCACCAGGTGGGGATTGCCACATGACATGATGTGGTTTGCCACCTGCCACTAGATTTTTTTGTCACCTGCAATGGTGGCAGCACAGGTCATTGAGGGAGATCAGCGGCAATGCGGTATTGCAGCCCCGCTGTGTGGACGGAAGTGCTGTGTTCCTGGTGGGCGGCGAGAGATGATCTCATCTCTCTGCTGCCGTGCCTCACAGTACATTGGCAAACCCAAGGGTTCTTGCACAGGATACAATGAGAAACACACAGTAAACACATTTGGCATGAAATATTTAAAGAACCTTATTGGATACAGATTTTTCTGCTGTTTCCTGTGACACCTGTTCAGGAGAGTGCATTACGTATTTGCTTCAGGGCTCAGGATACTGCACAGAGTGAAGGGGTCTGGAGTGCGTGGGGCACAAAGTGCAGGGGTGCATAATACAGAGTGCAGGGGTCAGTACACACCACCTCCTCTCCACAATACAGGCCATTTTTTTAGTACAGACCACCTCTTCAGTACAAGTCACCAGAACCAATCACCTCCTCGGTACAGACCACTTCCTCACTACAGACCCCCAGTACAGACCACCTTCTTAGTACAGACCACCTCTCTCCTCAATACAGGCCACCTTTTTAGTACAAACCACCAGTACAGACACCTCTTCAGTACAGGTCACTAGAACAGACCACCTCCTCAGTACAGACCACTTCCTCACTACAGACCCCCAGTACAGACCACCTTAGTACAGACCACCTCTTCAGTACAAGTCACCAGAACTGTAAAAGTCTCCTCAGTACAGACCCCCAGTGCAGACCATATACTCAGTACAGACCACTTCCTCAGTAAGACCCCCAGTGCAGCCCCCCTCCCCAGTACATACCCCCAGTGCAGACTATCTCCTCGGTACAGGCCACCTCCTCTGTACAGACCCCCAGTGCAGACCATTTCCTTTGATTTCCCTTCTAGGCAGAAGTGCCGTGTTCCTGGCGGGCGCCGAGAGATGATCTCTCCATCTGCTCCCGCACCTCGCTGCAATGTAGCAACCCCACTGTGTTGGTGAAAGTGCCGTGATCCAGGCGGGCGGTGAGAGATGTCATCTCTCTGCTTGCCCGCCGCCGCACCTCACACAGTGCAGCCTTTTGCGGCCCGGCTGCAAATAGGAGACGGCCCGGCAGTGGGCCGCGGACCGGGGGTTGGGGAACACTGCTTTAGATGAAGGGTCAGGTGCTTTAGATGAAGGGTCAGGTGCTTTAGATGAAGGGTCAGGTGCTTCAGATGAAGGGTCAGGTGCTTCAGATGAAGGGTCAGGTGCTTCAGATGAAAGGTCAGGTGCTTCAAACCAAAGCACCGGTGGTGGATGGTGGGGTGGCTGTGGAAGGAAGAGGAGCCGAGTGGTAGCCGCATTCGGTAACATACTGTATACAGTATACCGCACTGAGCAAATCGCGGCAAACAATGTATTCTATTAATGAATACAAAGTCTGTTCAGATTGACTTTGAGATTCAGAGAGGTGCGGGCTGAGGATATTACAACCTTTGTCAATCCAAGCAGGCGTTGTATTTATTAATATAATACTTTGCTTGCTGTGATTGGCAGAGGTTGGAACATCATCAGCCTCTGCCTCTCTGAATCTCAAAGTCAATCCGAGCAGGCTTTGTATTGATTAATAGAATACATTGCTGGCTCAGCGGACATTAATGCATATCCAGCGGCTGACATCTATATACCGGCATATAAAACCACTCCCGATTTTTTGGGGGATTTTTTAAGTATAAAAGGTTGTCTTATACGCTGGAAAATATGGTATGTTAAAGGGGTTGTAAAGGTAAATGTTTTTTCACCTTAATGCATCCTAAGCATTAAGGTGAAAAAACATCCGATGGTACCGGCCCCTCCCAAGCCCCCGTTTTACCTACATGTCCGGTTGAAATTCCCGGGTGCGTCCACGTCATCCTCTTTGGTTCCCAGCCTGGCCGTTGATTGGCTAGGCTGGGCGGATTGATAGCAGCGCAGCCATTGGCTGGCGCTGATGTCAATCACAGCGGATGACGAGGCACGCCGGGGGCGGGGCCGAGTGATACAGTCGGCAGGTGTGGCCGCCGCTGTATCACGGGAGCGCACTCGCAAAAGCTTTCCACCGTGCGAGCTCGCTCGCATTAAGGTGGAATGCTTTTGCGAGCAGGACCTGAGACAGCCGCCAAGGGACCCCAGAAGACAGGATTAGAGGACACTCTGTGCAAAACGAGCTGCACAGTGGATGTAAGTATAACATGTTTGTTATTTAAAAAAAATAACATTTTGACTTTAGTGTTCCTTTAAAGTGCATATATAAATAATAATAATTAGAGTTATGATTTCTACGTTGACCATATAGGTGACCAGGGACTACATTATCTCTGATCAGCTCTATGACCTTGGGGGACCAGAGCACTGGCATGATGGTCTAGGGCGGAATTAAAAAAATTTTTTAAAGTAAAAGACCAATTTGTTTTGATCTTTTGCTTTTAAGGGTAGAGGAGAGATTTGTGGTCTTATAGACCCCAGATCTCTCTATAAACAGGACCTGTCATCCCTTATTTATATTACAAGTGATCTTTGCATTCATTGTGATTAGAATAAAAGTAATAAAAAAAATAAAGTTACAGTGTAAAAATAAAAAATAAAATACATTTTAAGTGCCTCCATCCCTCCGTGCTCATGCTTACAAATATGTAACCTGTGCTTGTACCACACATGTGAGGTATCACGGCAAACATTAGAGCAAGTGAAATAAATTCTAGTGCTAGACCTCCTCTGTAACTCTAAACAAGTAACCTGTAACAAATGTAAAGTGTCACCTAAGGAGATTTTTAAGTATCATAGGTTTGTTGCCATTCCACAAGCATGCACAATTTTAAAGCATGTCATGTTAGGTTTCTATTTACTTGGTGTAACATGACCTTTTATATTTTAACCCAAAAAATTGGGTTATATATATATTGTTTTTTTTGCATTAAAATGCAAAAAGTGTATGTTTTCTCAGAAAATTGCATTTGAAAAATGACTGCACGAATAGTGTGGACATAAAAAATTTAGCCAATCGCCATTTTATTCTCTAGGGTCTCTGCTAACAAATTTATAATATATATATATATATATATTGTGACAGGAAGTCAGGTAAATCTGTGTGTTGTCCCAGATGGAAGATACTTTTCTGCCTTGTTTAGACAATACACCAATTACTATTGGGCGTCGGCTGCAGAGATGGCCAGAGAGGTTTGGGGCATTAAAAGGTTTCAGCTGTTCAGAATTAAGCAATTAAAGCCCCTATAAAGACAGCCTAAGGTTAACGACTGATTGCTGCATCCTGGGGCTTTGTGAGTGAAGGAGCAGTCACAAGCACTTCTGAAGAGGTGAGGTGCTGATGGATATTTCTGTGTGAGAAATATCAAAGAGACTTTTTTGTTGTTTTCTGCTGTAGGACCAGCAGTGTCTGCCCAGCAGTAGGCTGTGCCAGACTCCATAGGTAGGTTCCTGTGTTGGGAAGGTAGACGCCCCAAGTGGCAAGGGTTTATTTTATGTTTTGTTTTGTTTATGCTGTTTTGATGCTTGCATGTGTATCCCGCAAGATGGAAAAATAAACCATATCATTTGTTTTCAGTCATCCTCAAGTGCCTTTTTGTACAGTTCAGCGTGTAGTGAGTGACCCATAGAGGGGGTCACACACACCCGCTACTGAGTAAATCCCTCACAATATATATATATAATATATATATATATATATATATATATATATATATATATATATATATATATATTGTGAACTTTGGGGGTTCTTAAGCTCCGCGAGACAAGTGCGTAAACCGTGTCAGTAAAGCAAAGGGTCTTTATTGGCGACCAAAACAAAACAAAACAAAATAATGCTTTCTTCAGCACCAAAAACGTCACAACAAAAGCCCTGCTTGTTTCCAGCATAAATTAGAAAAGGTTTTTTTCAGCACAGAAAAAAACAACCAAAATAAAGGCACATACGTTTTAGTAAGAAGTCCTCCAGTCCTTCCCTGCAGACACTTCACTTCCAAACTACTCCACCCTCTGTCAGGACTTCCTTTCCTTTTAACTCACTTCCTGGAAGTGTTTAACCCCTTATGTGCCTGAAGCCAGGGGTCAGAATGGGAGGCTCTCTTCCCTCCCAATTGTCGCTTCAGAGCCTCCGAAATCCCGGACCTCCAAATATCATTAAAAGAAGACAGAGAGGACTTTAAGCCCGTCCTCTCTGGATCCATTTTATCTGTCCGGAACCTCTCACCCCCTTCTGGGTGACCTCCTGAACCTGTGTTTCAAATGGCCCAAACTCCAAAAATCGGCGCTATGTAGCGTCCATCCAGGACCCAACGCTGGCGGCCTGTACAATATATATATATATATATATATATATATATATATATATATATATATATATATATGTATATATATATATTTATAATGTGTATATATATATATATATATATATACACACACACACACAGTGCCTTGAAAAAGTATTCATACCTCTTGAAATTTTCCACATTCTGTCATGTTACAATCAAAAACGTAAATGTATTCTATTGGGATTTTATGTGATGGACTAACACAAAGCAGCACATAATTGTGAAGTGGAAGGAAAATGATAAATGGTTTTCAATTATTTTTACAAATAAATATTTGAAAAGTGTGGCATGCATTTGTATTCAGCCCCCTGTACTCTGATACCCTTAACTAAAATCTGTTAGAATCAGAAGTCACCTAATTTGTAAATAGAGCCCATCTCTGTGTAATTTAATCTCAGTATAAATACAGCTGTTGTGTGCAGCCCCCAGAGGTTTGTTAGAGAACCTTAGTGAACAAAGAACATCATGAAAGCCAAAGAACACACCAGACAGGTCAGGGATAAAGTTGTGCAGAAGTTTAAAACAGGGTTAGATTATAAAAAAAAAAATATACTAAGCTTTAAACATCTCAAGGAGCACTGTTCAATCCATCATCCGAAAATGGAAAGAGTATGGCATAACTGCAAACCTACCAAGACATGGCTGTCCTCCTAAACTGACAGGCCGGGCAAGGAGAGCAATAATCAGAGAAGCAGCCAAGAGGCTCATGGTAACTCTGGAGGAGCTGCAGAGATCTACAGCTCAGGTGGGAGAATTTATCCACAGGACAACTTTTAGTTGTGCACTCCATAAATCTGGCCTTTATGGAAGAGTGGCAAGAATAAAGCAATTGTAGGAAGAAAGCCATAAGGAGTCCTGTTTGCAGTTTGCGAGAAGCCAGATGGGGACATAGTAAACATGTGTAAGAAGGTATTTTAGTCAGATGAGACCAAAATTCTACTTTTTGGCCTAAAAGCAAAATTCTATGTGTGGCGAAAAACTATCACTGCCCCTTACCCTAAACACACCATCCCCACTGTGAAACATGGTGGTGTCAACATCATATTGTGGGGATTATTTTCTTCAGAAGGGACAGGGAATCTGGTCAGAGTTGATGGAAAGATGGATGGAGCCAAATACAGGGCAATCTTTGAAGAAAACCTGTTAAGCCCCATACACACTATCAGGTTTACCAAAACCATCTAATATGAGGTCAAACCTCAAGAGTTTCAACTTGTATTTAATCAGGCAGGCCCTTGTACTACATGGTTTTGGTAAACCTGAAGAGAAAACCGTCAGGAAAACTGATAGTGTGTACCGGGGTGGATGTTCTCCTTTTAGCAGGACAACGACCACAAATACACAGCCACAGCTACAATGGAAACGTTTAGACCAAAGCATATGGATGTGTTAAAATGCCCCAGTCAAAATGTAGACCTAAATCCGATTGAGAATCTGTGGCATGACTTGAAAAAAGCTTGAGCTATTTTGCAAAGAAGAATGGGCAAAAATGCCACTCTCTATGTTCAAAGCTGGTAGAAACATACCCCAAAAGACTTGCAGCTCTAATTGCAGCGAAAAAGGTGGTTTGACAAAGTATTGACTTACAGTAGGGGGGCTGAATATAAATGCATGCCATACTTTTTACATATTTATTTATTTAAAAAAATTGAAAATCATTTATCATTTTTTCTTCCACTTCACAATTATGTACCATTTTGTGTTGGTCTATCACATAAAATCCCCAAAAAATACATTTACATTTTTGGTTGGAACATGACAAAATGTGGAAAATTTCAAGGGATATAAATACTTTTTCTAAGGCACTGTATGGAGTTCTTAGAAATTGAACACAAACAGAAGAAAATAAGCTGCAAAACATTAGAGATTTCCCGAAGTATTCGCCGGCGAATAGTTCCCGGCGAATATAGCTTGTTCGTGTTCGCCGCGGCGGGCAAACATATGCAATGTTCGGTCCGCCCCCTATTCATCATCATTGAGCAAACTTTGACCCTGTACCTCACAGTCAGCAGACACATTCCAGCCAATCAGCAGCATACCCTCCCTCCCAGACCCTCCCACCTCCTGGACAGCATCCATTTTAGATTCATTTGGAAGCTGCAGTCTTAGTGAGAGGAGGGACAGTGTAGCTGCTGCTGATTTAATAGGGAAATCTATAGCTAGGCCAGTATATTCAGTGTCCACTCCAGTCCTGAAAGACTCATCTGATCTCTGCTGTTAAGACAGGGTCCTGACAGCACCCCAAAAAGCCCTTTTTAGGGCTAGTACATCAGTCTGCTTTTTTAATTTTTTTCTCTGTAATCTAATTGCAGTTGCCTGCCAGCGTGTGTGTCAGGCTCACAGCATATACTGTGACCACTTGCCCAGTGTCACCACTCATATCTGGTGTCACAGTAGATTACATTTAAAAAAAAAAAAAAATTACTGTAATAGAATAGCAGTCAGTTGCCTGCCAGCGTGTGTGTCAGGCTCACAGCGTATACTGTGCCCACTTGCCCAGTGCCACCACTCATATCTGGTGTCACAGTAGATTACATTTAAAAAAACAAAAACAATTTTGACTCAGTTGCCTGCCAGCGTGTGCATGTTATTCCAAACAATTTAGGAATGTTAGGTGGTTTATGAACTTTATGGATTAAAACTTGACTCTGCGTCAACTACGTAATTTTCCATGGGAGTTTTGCCATGGATCCCCCTCCGGCATGCCACAGTCCAGGTGTTAGTCCCCTTGAAACAACTTTTCCATCACTATTGTGGCCAGAAAGAGTCTGCCTGCCTATTGAAGTCTATGGTGGTTTGCCCGGTTGCAAACATTTGTGGAAATTCGTGTTCGCCGTCCGCGAACGGAAGTTGTGAAAAAAGGTGACCAGCGGACAGGCAGAACTCCCAACTTGTAAGAGGATTTTTCAATTAAACTCATACTGGTTTGTCAAAAAAACTATTATTTATGATGTTATTACAATGTTGATGGTATAAAATGAAATCATGCTGTGAACGCCTTTAATTTCCATTTATTATGTAAAGAAAACTGTTGTGTGCAATGTCCAGGCTTACTTGATTTTAGGTATAATGGGCCAGATTCACATACAATTAGATTCGCGTAGAGTATCTGAAATACACTACGCCGCCGTATTTTACCTGGCTCTACGTGGAATCCCGGTAGATTTTGTCCAGTAAACTACGGCGGCGTAGTGTATTTCTCCCGGCACAAGCCATCTACACGAGTAGGGGGCGTGAAGCATTTAAAATAGGTGCGTTCCCGCGGCGATCGAACTGCGCATGCTACGTTCAGAAATTTCCCGCCGTGCATTGCGCGAAATCACGTTGTTACGTCATTTTTTTTGAGTAGCGCCGTTTTACGGACATTCCTATTCCCGAACGAGTTACGTAAAAAAAAAAAAAATTTGACGCGGGAACGACGGCCATACTTAACATGGGCTACGCACCGTTAGACCAGCAAAAAGCTGGTCTAACAGTACGTAGAAAAAAATAGACGAAAGCGATTGCGAAGACCGCTCGTATCTTCGTGGATCGCCGTAAAAAACTCATTTGCATATCCCGACGCTGAAAACGACGCGGACTCTCCCCCAGCGGCCGCAAAAATATTGCAGCGTAGATCCGAAGGCTTACGAAGACGTAAGCCTCTCGGATCGAAGCCCGAAGCCGCTGTATCATGGTTTGAGGATTCAAACTAGTGATACGGCGTGCAAAATTTGAAATTACTCCTGTCTAACACCAGTTAGACAGGCGTAATTGCTCTGTGAATTTGGCCCAATGTTTTTAGTAAGAATTTCACATTTACTTCATCTGATCACAAATCACTTTGACATGTTTGCAGTACTTTTATTGCAGCTCAGTTTATCATACTGGGCAGCTTTGTGAAGTTATACCGAATACCTTTGAGATTCTTTTCTGCTTACAATATTGTACTGAACTACTCATGCTGGTCTTTTAGCTGTAAAGTTAACGACTTTCCAAAAATAATGCTTTTTTTTTTTTTTTTTAATAACAATCCTTCAACAAGTATATGAAAGAAACTTAAAGAGTAACTCCTTACTCCTTACTCCTGGTGTTTTTTTTTTTTTAAGTTCTGTGTATTGTCATTTTAGGAAAAAGTTATAGCATTTCTGCATTAGGAGCTTTAAGAGATAGTAGGAGATAATAAAGATGGTAATCTGTTAAAATTTCTGAGACACAATGGCTACAAGGACCAATGAACCAGCTTCCAGAGAATTTTATGCAGCCCCCCGAAGGGCCTGTAGTGCCCTGAGATCAATGGTATGAACAATGTTCAATTTACTTGCTAGCATCTGGCCTGGATGGGGCCTCTTCTGAGAGACAGAGGGCCATGCTGCATTAGGGTGTCAAAGCTATAGGATTTTTACATTTTTGTATTTGGACATTTACAAGATGCAAAAAATAGGGACCAGCTTATTGAAAAAACTAAGACTCAGATCTTGGTAAAAGGCTGCTTATGGAGCCAGATAAAATTTGCTACAAGCTGTGGATTTGGGGTATAGTGTTGCTCACGAATATTCGAATTGCGAATATTCGGCTCGAATATTGCATATTCGAGAAATCGCGCAATATCTCGAATATTGTGCCGAATATTCGCAATGTCGAATATTCGGATTTTTCTCAAATTTTTTTTAACACAGATCACATGCTAGTGATCTCCATCGACGTGTAAAAGCAATGGTGGTATGATTAGAGGGACCCTGGGCCGAGTAGCGCATGTGATCCTTTTATGCTGCCGAATATTCGCAATGCGAATATTCGGCAATAGCAATATCGCGCGATTTTTTTCCCCGCCCTTCATTCACATCACAGCCAATCAGAGTTCCATTTCCACAGGTGTCAGAGGTTAGCAACCTCCACATCAACCAATAGGAAGCTGCCTCACGACCATTATATAAACTAAGTGCCAGCATGTGCTCATTGCAGATTCACAAGGTGGATATAGAGGGAGAAGTGTTTCTGTGCTCTGTGTTATATTGCATCAGCATTGCAGTGCCTTTCAGTTCTGTGCTCCTGTTCAGTGTTCAGTTCATTTGAGTATTAGCAGCTGCTAGTGCTTATATTTCTAAACTGCTTTTTTAAAAGCAAGAAGAGACCAAACAGCTTTTTTAAAGCTACTATTTGTGTGTTTGTGTTCCAGTTTCATTTAGTGTTAGATAGATAGGTTTGAGTGTACTTGTACACCTCTGTAAGCTAGCTAGCTTAGTTTAGTGTGTTTATTTAGTTAGATAGTTATCTGTTTTATAAAAAAAAAAAAAAAAAAAAAAAGTTATTTTTAGTTTATTCAGATCTCTGGCTCTGCTGTGTTAGCAGAGTCACTGTTCTATCTATATTAGTTTCTTTATTGCTCTTATTCGTTGCCCAGTCAGTTTTTGTCTGTTGTCTGTCAGTCAGTTAGTTAGTTTAAAAAAAAAAAAAAATTTAAAAAAATTTACCTTTCGTTTAATTGTTGTTTAGTGGCATAGCTACTAGTTGTTTGTCTGCGCGCCTGTTTTTTCTATTATCACATTTACCCCCCCCCCCAATAAAGTTTACCCACCCCCCCATATCAGCATGAGCAGCATCCGTGGTCGTGGCAGCAGGGGTAGGGGAGTTACTCCCAGTGCTGGGTCGCTGCCAGCACGGGGTACCTCTCGCGCCCCTACTACTGGTAGAGGATCGGGTGGAAGGGGAGTCCGCCTCATCCGGGAGTTTTTTACTTCGGGCAGCCGCCCGATATTGCCTTCACAGGCTCCAGCAGTGGTGGAGTACATGGGGCACAGCAGTGCCACTCAGTCATCACCAAGTAGCACCACCACCATCAGTACACCGGTGCCTTTAGTACCCAGCCCCAGCGAGTCCAGCCTCATGCTGTTTGATGGTGAAAGTGACATGGATATCTTGGGGGAGGCCCTCGATCATGCAGACATTGATTTATGTGCTGATGGTCAGGACCTTTTTGAAGGGTTAATGGAGGAGGAGGAGGATGGGGTACTGGCTGTCAGTAGCCCAGAGACCTCCCTTCATGGTGGTGCTGGTGGTTTTCTGCAGGAAACACCAGCACCTAGTCAGAACCCATGCGTCTGTGAGGGGACATCGGAGCCAGGCTAGCGGCTCCATGTCAGATGTCTCCTTCAGACCACCACATGTCAGCCCTGGGTCTGACATATCTGGGGGCGAAGAGGAGGGTGACCCAACATGGGTGCCACCTGCCTCGTCGGTTCACAGCATCAGTGACGACGAGGAAGGTAGGCACCCTGGGGAAACGGTGCGCCAGGTCACCAGGGAGACCAACGTCAGGGTCTCCACTGGTGATGGCAGCAGGAGGTGTCAGCAGCAGCAGCAGCAGCAGCAGCAGCAGGCAGCTCCACCTGTGCGCACCGAGTCCCAGCAGGTGGAAGTCAGCGTCACCCCATCTGACAGGAGGGCGACGCTGAAGTCACCTCTCTGGGCCTACTTCACCTTGGTAGCAGATAACCCGACAGTAGCCATCTGCCAGCTCTGTCGTGCCAAGGTGAAGAGAGGGAAGTGTTTGGCTCGGGTGGGTACCACGGCACTCAACCAGCACCTGCGGATTAATCACTGGCAGGAGCATGACCAGATGAAGCGTGCTGGTGGTAGCAGCGCCACCACCACAAGTGTGCAGGGTACAGCAGCCCCTGCCACAGCTTCATCGGCTACCAGCAGGTCATGCCCCCCCGCTCCCTCTAGTAGAGGTACTGCTACCGACAGCCAGACCTCCACATCATCACCCTCCTCTTCGGTGTCCCGCACTGCCGTCCGGCGCCAGGCGTCTCTTTCTGACGCCTTTGAACGCAACACTCTCCCTTCCCCCCTTCAGACCGACGTGTGCGTTCCCTCAATGGGCTCCTGGCAAGGGTTATTGCCCAACATCTGCTTCCCTTTAACATAGTGGACTGCAACCCCTTCAGGCAGATGTTGGAGCAGGCCCAACCCCAATGGCGTGTCCCCAGCCGCCATTTCTTTGCCAGGACTGGTGTCCCTGCCCTACACCAGCACATTGTGCAGAATGTAACCCTGTCGCTGGATCATGCTGTCAGCAACAGGGTGCATCTGACAATGGATGGCTGGACCAGCAGGCATGGGCAGGGGCGCTACATAAGCTTCACGGCCCATTGGGTTTCCCTCCGAGGCGCCGGGGAGGGATTGGGCGGCATCTGATTTTGTGGTGCCGCCCCGGGTGTCCAGGGGAGAAGTGCTGGTCTCCCTCAAGCCACTGTCTCCGCAGCTGCTGAGCCTCCCAGCAAGCGCCCCCGTAGCTATTCAAGTGTGGGGCACGTGCGCTGTCAGGCCGTGCTCCAGCTTGTTAGTTTAGGGGAACGGAGACAACACTGGACGAGAAGTGCTGAGCGCACTTCAGGCTCAGGTCCAGAAGTGGCTGACACCCCGAAGGCTCCAAGCAGGTCTGGTTGTCTGTGACAATGGCAGCAACCTCCTCTCCCGCCCTCCAGGCTGGCAGTCTGACACACGTGCCCTGTCTGGCACATGTCCTCAACCTAGTGGTGCAGAAGTTCCTGCGCACCTATCCCGGGTTGAGTGACATAGTGCTAAGGGTACGCAGGATTGCCAGCCACTTCAGGCAGCTCTCCCCAACCGCTACCGCGTCCCTGTCAAAGTTGCAGCGGGACAACAGCCTGCCCCTTCACAGGCTGATTGTGGACAGTGTGACGCGGTGGAACTCCAGCCTCTACATGCTGGAGAGGTTGTGGGAGCAGCGAAGGGCGGTGAAAGGAGTACCTGCTGGAGCAAGGCACTGGCGGGCCATCACAACACACACTCCCGTACATCACCAGTCTGGAGTGGGGGCAGATACACCAGGTCTGCCATGTGTTGGCCCCTTTTGAGCAGGCGACCAAGATGGTGAGCAGGGAGCA
Source organism: Rana kukunoris (assembly GCA_029574335.1). Lineage (NCBI taxonomy): Eukaryota > Metazoa > Chordata > Amphibia > Anura > Ranidae > Rana > Rana kukunoris. The sequence continues at coordinate 358,895,921 of CM056049.1, read as the reverse complement.
TGTCGGCCCTCAACGACGTGCTCCCTATAGTGTTCCTGCTGGACAGGGCACTAGATCGCCTGCTCGGAGCTGGGAGAGTGCCTTGGTGGAGCAGGGAGGCAACACTGCTCCACCAAGACCAGGCCCAGGACGAGGAGGAGGAGGAGGATCATGATGATGATCAGGAGGTGACTGGTGGCGTCCTGGAGTCAGGGCCTGGTCAGGAGGGAGAGCCGGTGTTGGGGGCACCGATAGTCCGGGGGTTTGGCATGACTGACCGCGAACAGCAGCGCCTCCATGACGAGGAAGCGGACGTCATGGACCCAGGCAGCCATGAGGAGTCACAGCGGGCTGTGCTCTTCCCCATGGCTGCCCACATGCTGAGATGCCTCAGGAGGGACCCCCGGTTAAAGCCCATCAAGGAGAGGGACGAGTTTTGGCTGGCCACCCTTGTAGATCCCAGATTTAAGGGGAAACTGGAGCAGTTCCTCCCAGCCAGACGGAGGCAGCCCCGGATGGAGGAACTGCAGGCATGCCTAGTCAGCCGTTTGGAGCAGGCAAGTCCCCGGCCTCCAGTTGTCCCCCCTCATCTCACCCAGCAGGTGGCTGCACCCAGCAGCAACATCAGCAAGCCGAGCAGGGGACCTAATGGGTGAGATGAGGATGTTCATGCAAACTGAGCGACCCAGTACCAGCAGCAGCAGCAGCAGCAGCACCATCACCACCAGCGGCTGGCCCACATGGTGGCAGACTACATGGGGTCCGTCAGTGCTTCTGACAGTATGAGCACCGACGACCCCATGGAGTACTGGGTTGCCAGATTGGACACCTGCCGCGAGCTCGCTCAGTATGCGCTGGAGTTATTTGTCTTGCCCCCCCTCCAGCGTACTATCTGAGCGGACATTCAGCGCGGCAGGTGGGGTGGTCACGGACAAGAGGACCCGTCTGTCCACAGACTCCGTGGACAGACTCACATTCATCAAAATGAATGAGTCCTGGATCGGCGGTGACTTTCTGGCACCCGCCGTCGCTTCAGGCGCTGAATGGTCCCTTGTCAGTTACCAATACCTCTCCTATCTCTTTATACCACCAGGGTGTCAAACTCAATTTCATCGTGGTCCGCATCAGCATTATGGTTTGCCCTCAAAAGGGCCGGTTATATCTGTAATATTATATGTCCAGCGCATCCCCTCCCCTTACATTCGATGTCAAAGGCCACCCCACCATCCTACCCCACCATCAGAAGTGGAGTTCCCCCTCTCCCTTACATCACAGTGCATCTCCCTTTCCTTATGCTGCTGCTGGAAAGAAGGTGGATATTTTTTTGTTTTTTTGAAAAGCCTGTGGCGTGCAAAACACAACCCAAAAACTCCACCGGTGCCACAGCTACTTAAGGCCTGTGTCATTCTGCTTTTCAATTTAATCACCATGCTAATGCAATTTCAAGCTTTTGTAATTTTGGCACTATATGGGCTCCTACTGCTAATGCCAAAAGGCTGAGTGATTATGTACCGATATATTACTCATACTGGTGCTGTTACCTTTTGTCTGTGAGATTTGCCACTTTCTTACTACTGCTGGTGCTGCTGCCACCTCTTCCACGACCACGAGTGAAAAAAACACTTAATTGTGTACTGGAACTACTATGCTGCTGCTTCTGCCAGTGCTCAGATACTTATGTGACAAGTTCTTTGGCACTATATGCTACAATTATCAACGCTGCTGCTATCCTGCTGCCACTCCACCTTCCACGACCACGAGTGAAAAAACACTTTATTGTGTACTGGTACTACTACACTGCTGCTGCTGCCAGTGCTCACTTACCTATGTGACCAGTTCTTTGGCACTATATGCTACAATTATCAACGCTGCTGCTATCCTGCTGCCCACCTCTTCCACGACCACGAGTGAAAAAAAACACTTAATTGTGTACTGGTACGACTATGCTGCTGCTTCTGCCAGTGCTCAGATACTTATGTGTCAAGTTCTTTGGCACTATATGCTACAATTATCAATGCTGCTGCTCCTATGCTGCTGCCACCTCTTCCACGACCACGAGTGAAAGAAACACTTAGTTGTTGTACTGGTACTACTATGCTGCTGCTTCTGCCAGTGCTCAGATACTTATGTGTCAAGTTCTTTGGCACTATATGCTACAATTATCAATGCTGCTGCTCCTATGCTGCTGCCACCTCTTCCACGACCACGAGTGAAAAAAACACTTAGTTGTGTACTGGTACTACTACACTGCTGCTGCTGCCAGTGCTCACTTACCTATGTGACAAGTTCTTTGGCACTATATGCTACAATTATCAACGCTGCTGCTATCCTGCTGCCACCTCTTCCACGACCACGAGTGAAAAAAACACTTAATTGTGTACTGGTACTACTACACTGCTGCTGCTGGCCAGTGCTCATATACTTATGTGTCAAGTTCTTTGGCACTATATGCCTACAATTATCAATGCTTCTGCTCCTATGCTGCCTGCCACCTCTTCCACGACCACGAGTGAAAAAAACACTTAGTTGTGTATTGGTACTACTACACTGCTGCTGCTGCCAGTGCTCACTTACCTATGTGACAAGTTCTTTGGCACTATATGCTACAATTATCAACGCTGCTGCTATCCTGCTGCCACCTCTTCCACCACGACCACGAGTGAAAAAAACACTTAATTGTGTACTGGTACTACTACACTGCTGCTGCTGCCAGTGCTCATATACTTATGTGTCAAGTTCTTTGGCACTATATGCTACAATTATCAATGCTGCTGCTCCTATGCTGCTGCCACCTCTTCTTCCACGACCACGAGTGAAAAAAAACACTTAGTTGTGTATTGGTACTACTACACTGCTGCTGCTGCCAGTGCTCACTTACCTATGTGACAAGTTCTTTGGCACTATATGCTACAATTATCAACGCTGCTGCTATCCTGCTGCCACCTCTTCCACGACCACGAGTGAAAAAAACACTTAATTGTGTACTGGTACTACTATGCTGCTGCTTCTGCCAGTGCTCAGATACTTATGTGTGAAGTTCTTTGGCACTATATGCTACAATTATCAATGCTGCTGCTCCTATGCTGCTGCCACCTCTTCCACGACCACGAGTGAAAAAAACACTTAGTTGTGTACTGGTACTACTATGCTGCTGCTGCTGCTAGTGCTCACTTACCTATGTGACAAGTTCTTTGGCACTATATGCTAACAATTACCCAATGCTGCTGCTGTGCTGCTGCCACCTCTTCCACAAGTGATACAACACTTTATTGTGTACTGTTAATACTATACTGCTGCTGCCAGTGCTCAGATACCTATGTGACAAGTTCTTTGGCACTATATGCTACAATTACCAATGCTGCTGCTGTGCTGCTGCCACCTCTTCCACAAGGATAAAACACTTTATTGTGTACTGTTACTACTAGACTGCTGCTGCCAGTGCTCAGATACCTATGTGACAAGTTCTTTGACACTATATGCTACAATAATTCAAATGCTGCTGCTGTGCTGCTGCCACCTCTTCCACAAGTGATACAACACTTTATTGTGTACTGTTACTACTATACTGCTGCTGCCAGTGCTCAGATACCTATGTGACAAGTTCTTTGACACTATATGCTACAATTTCAAATGCTGCTGCTGTGCTGCTGCCACCTCTTCCACAAGTGATACAACACTTTATTGTGTACTGTTACTACTATACTGCTGCTGCCAGTGCTCAGATACCTATGTGACAAGTTCTTTGGCACTATATGCTGCAATTACCAATGCTGCTGCTGTGCTGCTGCCACCTCTTCCACAAGTGATACAACACTTTATTGTGTACTGTTAATACTATACTGCTGCTGCCAGTGCTCAGATACCTATGTGACAAGTTCTTTGGCACTATATGCTACAATTACCAATGCTGCTGCTGTGCTGCTGCCACCTCTTCCACAAGTGATACAACACTTTATTGTGTACTGTTACTACTATACTGCTGCTGCCAGTGCTCAGATACCTATGTGACAAGTTCTTTGGCACTATATGCTGCAATTACCAATGGCTGCTGCTGTGCTGCTGCACACCTCTTCCACAAGTGATAAAACACTTTATTGTGTACTGTTACTACTATACTGCTGCTGCCAGTGCTCAGATACCTATGTGACAAGTTCTTTGGCACTATATGCTACAATTACCAATGCTGCTGCTGTGCTGCTGCCACCCTCTTCCACAAGGGATAAAACACTTTATTGTGTACTGTTACTACTAGACTGCTGCTGCCAGTGCTCAGATACCTATGTGACAAGTTCTTTGACACTATATGCTACAATTTCAAATGCTGCTGCTGTGCTGCTGCCACCTCTTCCACAAGTGATAAAACACTTTATTGTGTACTGTTACTACTATACTGCTGCTGCCAGTGTGCTCAGATACCTATGTGACAAGTTCTTTGGCACTATATGCTGCAATTACCATGCTGCTGCTGTGCTGCTGCCACTCCTCTTCCACAAGGGATAAAACACTTTATTGTGTACTGTTACTACTAGACTGCTGCTGCCAGTGCTCAGATACCTATGTGACAGTTCTTTGACACTATATGCTACAATTTCAAATGCTGCTGCTGTGCTGCTGCCACCTCTTCCACAAGTGATACAACACTTTATTGTGTACTGTTACTACTATACTGCTGCTGCCAGTGCTCAGATACCTATGTGACAAGTTCTTTGACACTATATGCTACAATTTCAAATGCTGCTGCTGTGCTGCTGCCACCTCTTCCACAAGTGATACAACACTTTATTGTGTACTGTTACTACTATACTGCTGCTGCCAGTGCTCAGATACCTATGTGACAAGTTCTTTGACACTATATGCTACAATTTCAAATGCTGCTGCTGTGCTGCTGCCACCTTCTTCCACAAGTGATACAACACTTTATTGTGTACTGTTACTACATACTGCTGCTGCCACGTGTGCTCAGATACCTATTGACAAGTTCTTTGGCACTAAACTGCAATTACCAATGCTGCTGCTGTGCTGCTGCCACCTTCTTCCACAAGTGATAAAACACTTTATTGTGTACTGTTACTACTATACTGCTGCTGCCAGTGCTCAGATACCTATGTGACAAGTTCTTTGGCACTATATGCTACAATTTACCAATGCTGCTGCTGTGCTGCTGCCACCTCTTCCACAAGTGATACAACACTTTATTGGGTACTGTTACTACTATACTGCTGCTGCCAGTGCTCAGATACCTATGTGACAAGTTCTTTGGGCACTATATGCTGCAATTACCACTACTGCTGCTGTCAAGTCTTGCCCAAGTGTTTAGATGCTGTCTAGTACTATTACCACTACTGCTTGTAAATGTTGTGTGTGTGATAATTACTTTATATTTGAATACTACTGCTGCTGCCTTCATGCTGAGTAATGCTTCATGACCTCTCTGTCACAGCGGATCCACAAACAGCATCCGCTAAAAGCTACCAGACCGGATCGTAACAAACAGCAAGTGTGACTAAATGACTGAACGTTATGTTAAACCCTGGTTTGTGGCCTTTTTACTGCAACTTTTAGCCTATCTGCAAGAGCAAATCAGCACTCTCTTTCTCTTTCTCGCTCTCTCTCTATATCTATATCTATATATCTAATATATATAATATATAATATATATATATAATATTATAATAAAAACTGTATAAATATGTATATATTGTAGCTTTTGTTATAGTAATTTTTCAACAGTTTAGTTTGTGTTAGTAGTGTCTGTGTCCGGTATTTTGTTTTTTATTAGATTTGATGTTAAATAAAATAATAGTATGAAATGTTTTTAGGTTATTATGAAGTTAGATGTGTTGATGTTGATGTGTTAGATGTGAAGTTAGATGTGTTGAAAGACCTAAGAATCTCAATAAGAAAGGAAACATTTGAAAAGAATAACAGGTTTAATAACCAAAAATATAAATATTTACATGGATTTTTTCAAGCGCTTGTAAATCTCAGCCAGCTCCTTGAAATTTTTTCTCTGCTGTTGTAACAGCTGTTCATTCTCGAGGTCCAATTTTTTTATTTTGCGCCGATTGGACAGGACTTTTTGATTGGTCCTCTCCATGACATAGGATTTCTCCTGAATCTCTTTCAAAACTGTTAGGATATAAGAAAAAAAAAATTAGGATTAAATACTGTACTTTTTTATATCTACATCTTATTGTTGAAATGTCATTAATCGTTGTGCACATATTTACCTCCTGACTGATGGTCATCACAGGCGCTGTGTCATCCTCCTGCTCTCTTCTGCATCATGGCATTCACCAGGAGGTTGGGTGGGGGAAGTTGCAGCTCCTCAGGAGCTGGGGGTGGTAAGTCGGAGGGCCCTGGCTGCTCTTATCCCTCTCCTCCTCTGCATCCTCCTCTTCATCCTCCTCTTCTTCTCCTCCTCCTCTGCGCGGCTGTCGCCTTGTGCGCTTGGGGCGCACAGATGGTAGAGGAGATCCTATAATAACACAATGTTTATATATGTAAAAATGATTTCTAATAACATATGCACATTCTGTGTACTCTGCTGTATTGTATATGAATACACATTTATTTATATAGACAGTTAACCAATGGGATAATGTTATACTAAAGGGTCTTGCTGGCACTACAGGGGACTGAGTGTGAGCTGGGCTGCCACCATGGTAAAATTAGCTGTTTGTGTTTCCTTTGTATTATTCTGAAGATCTCATGTTAAAAAAAGGGCCTGATGGAGTACACGTGATTACTATGATAACCCCACGCCTAACAGGAATTTAGTGGTAATTGAGTTATAAAATACCACCCTTTCCCTTGAAACCCACCACACCACCACTTTAATTCCATGGTTTAACTTGATGGAATAATGTCTTTTTTCAACAGTACTATGAATACCTTCGGTGGTGATATATGTTACCACAACATGGCGTCTGGGTTAACAACATCTGCCTAAGGTTAATTACATATCACCTTACATGACTGTCACCAATAACTTACCTGGATGAAATTCATCGCGGATCTGTGTGACCCGGTCCATGTGGCGCCTCTTCAAGTCTGACCATTTTTTGAGAATGGCCATGTGGTCATGTGACCCGCCATGAAATCATGTAATTCCTCCAATACGGACTGGACGATTTTTTGTTTATCCTGCTGGCACCTCATTAGGTCGTAACCATGTTGCAGGAACCTCTGCAAGATGAAGAACAAAGTATATTATAATACTTTTGTTTAAACCCTTATGGATATATGACGTAAATGTATGGTATTCAATAATTGGAAGCATTCTCGCCTTATTAATCACTGACAGTGGTAACATGACAGATTTTATATGTTGCCATTTTGGTCACCAGCTTTTTGGAATAAATATAGCAGCCATTATCATTTGCATAATTATGTATATATGAGTAACATCACAGGATAGACGTATAGGGGAGAAATGAGTTGCTATTCATCTGACCACTATAATAATTTTTTGAGCCTTACACTGGCCCTGTACAATAGATTATTTTTTTTAATCCCTATCTTTACATATGAAAAATAATATGTTTGTTTCTTTTCACTTTTTGATGAAAAGGGAGAAACTCTGTGGACTCTGATGTAAAAGGGAGAACTCTGTGGACTCTGATGTAAAGGAAACTCTGTGGACTCTGATGTTAAGGTAGAACTCTGTGGACTGTGATGTTAAGGGAGAACTCTGTGGACTCTGATGTTAAGGGAGAACTCTGTGGACTCTAATGTAAAAGGGGAACTCAGTGGACTCTAATTTAAAGGGGAACTCTGTGGACTCTAATGTTAAGGGAGAACTCTGTGGACTCTAATGTAAAAGGGGAACTCTGTGGACTCTAATGTAAAGGGGAACTCTGTGGACTCTAATGTAAAAGGTAGAACTCTGTGGACTCTAATGTAAAAGGTAGAACTCTGTGGACTCTGATGTAAAGGGAGAACTGTGTGGACTCTGATGTAAAGGGAGAACTCTGTGGACACTGATGTAAAGGGAGAACTCTGTGGACACTGATGTAAAGGGAGAACTCTGTGGACTCTGTTGTAAAGGGAGAACTCTGTGGACTCTGATGTAAAGGGAGAACTCTGTGGACTCTGATGTAAAGGGAGAACACTCTGTGGGACACTGATCTAAAAGGGGAAGTCTGTGGATCCTGATGTAAAAGGGGAAGTCTGTGGACTCTGATGTAAAGGGAGAACTCTGTGGACTCTGATGTAAAGGGAGAACTCTGTGGACTCTGATGTAAAGGGAGAACTCTGTGGACTCTGATGTAAAGGGAGAACTCTGTGGACACTGATGTAAAGGGAGAACTCTGTGAACTGTAATGTAAAGGGAGAACTCTGTGGACTCTGATGTAAAAGGGGAAGTCTGTGGACTCTGATGTAAAAGGGGAAGTCTGTGGACTCTGATGTAAAGAGGAACTTTTATGATTAATTTCATATGGTTAGAAATGTTATTTAATAGCGACATCTATGCAAACTAAGACAAAAAATGCTGTGCGACGCTGAGTGTTCGGGTTTGAAATGAACAAAAGGTGGCAACCCTGGGCATGCTGGGAGTTGTAGTTTTGCAACCGCTGGAAACACACTGTTTGGGAAATACTAATATCTGATCTTGCATCCTAACTTTTTAACTAGTCTAAAATGCAGTTAAAGATAATGAAATAAACAAGTGGTGAAATTACTTACAGTAATCAGCAGTTTTTCCTCACTGGATGAAAGTGTTACTCCCCACCCATCTTCGCTTCGCAGGGCAGCAGTAGATTCGCAGGGCAGCACTAAATAGCAATCCGAATATACACTGGCAAAGAATCCAGGAAATGATCGCCGTTTTTCGCGACCGCGTGTTGTCGCGCGCATGCGGCGGTCGAGAATTTCGCAATAAATTTCGCATTTGCGAAATTTCACGTTAGCGAAATTTCGCAATTTTTTTTTTGGATGAAATATCACGAATATTCGAAATTTACGAATATTTCTCGAATATTTCTCTATATATTCGCGAAATATTGCGAAAGCGAATATGGCGTATTCTGCTCAACACTATTGGTGTTTAGAGGCAAATGTCTGTTCAGGAAGCACGTAATATCCCGGCCACATTGAGGATATTAGGTTCCTATTCAAGTACAAAGACCTGTTTGAGAGCACAGTAAATACCACATTTTTGCATCTGTAAAGGTTTCTTTCATAAAAAATATGTGCCTGCACAAGGCAAGTGCTACAGGAACTGAACAAGCTTAACCACTTTGCTTATGTCTGACCAGTCCATCCAAGTCAATTTTCACTAACATTTCATAATGCGATCAGTAGCTGATGACCTGCAGATTTATGCAATTGAAAAAGACCAGGACAAATCT